>VDFB02000003.1:758611960-758744494 GCA_007258455.2 Sequoia sempervirens
CCAGCATTTCTGCCACCTCGACCACCTCTAGCACCACCATGCCTACCAGGCATCACTCTTGGGGGCATCTTTCTTGACCTCGACCCACAACCATGGTCCTGATGCGAACTGCCTCACGATCGGTGATCTTTCCACACGCTCAAGAAAACCTCGCTCTGATACCACTTGATGAGGGCGCAGCCCAAGACACAGAAAATAACCCACAAACAAGGGAATAATTTTATTATTTAGAAAATGGAGCTTCTTACATGCAGAGGATCTCAAATCCCCAAGTTCTATAACACATGCTAGCTACAGAAAGCTACAGAATAACCCTTTCGCAATATGCGAGCTTGTCCCCAAAAAGTTACCCAAAAATACTAGAAACCTGCCCATAAATAGAGCTCCTCTTTAGTTTGGAGCCAAAACAACATTAAAATTTGAGTTTTGGGCAGTTTGGCACCAAAAATTACAACTTGAAGTTCAAATTTCAAAAGAACATTTGCAATTGTATCTTCTAGAAAGTGCGCCAACTTCCCGGGGCCATAACTTTTGATCCAGGGCTCCGATTCGTGAACCGTTTGAACCGTTGGAAAGGTCTTGAAGTCAAGAACGCGCTCAAAATTGCTACGCCAATTTCGGAAAGTTTCGGGGCCATTATAGAAGCTCTAAGTGCCTTAAATCCAACTTGGAATATTTTCAGGTGCAAATCTAGGAAACTAAAACTGCAATATCTTTCAACCCAGGAATAGAAAATAAAAACCGTCAATTGGGAATTTCATTATGATGAAAAGGGTATCCAAAAATTTAAAAACATCTAAAAAATGATAAACTTGAAATTTAACTTTTTTTGGGTGATGCAAGATTGCCCTTACACCACTGGATGCTCCTGCATCAATGGAAGTCTACATTACTTTGCTAGGGTATGATGTTTGGAGAGATATAAAGGATGATTATACTAAACCTACTCATCCTATTATTGATGCTAATGCAAAGAAAGCTCATGAGAAAAATTATAAATCAAATAACTCCATCTTGAGTGGTCTAACAAATTTTGAATTTGTTAAGGTGGTGCAATGCAAGATAACCAAGGAGATATAGGATAAACTCAAAAGTCTCTATTAAGGGAATGACAATGTGAAGCAAGCAAAGTTGCAATCTTATAGGAAATTATTTGATAATTTAATTATGAAAGAAGAGGAAAACATAGCTAGCAATTTTCTCTAAGTGGATGAAGTAGTCAATAAAATTAGAGGTATTGGTGAAGATATAATCGATTTAATGGTTGTGAAGAAAGTTATGAGAACTCTCCCCCATCAGTTTGACTCAAAGGTCTCTACCATTGAAGAAGCCAAAGATTTGACAAATCTTACCATGGAAGAGTTTTTTGGATCCCTCACCACCTATGAGATGAGAAATGAAGTCCAAGATACACACAAAAGAGAAGCTACTTTCAAATTTGTGAAGAAATAAAGGACATTTGGTTCACACACTAAATTTGAGGAAGAAGAAGAAGAAGAAAAATTTGTAAGAAAGTTGAAGAAATGATTAGGAAAGTATAAACGTAAATTACCTTTCAAATGTTTTAATTCTAGAAAATTTTGTCATTATGCTTCTAAGTTTCCTTGTGGAGAAAATTAAAATAGCAGCAAGGGTTTCAAGAGAAACAATTTTAGGAGGAACCCTCTCTCCAAAGAAGAATGCAGCTCCTTATAAGGAGACCACTACTCATTATATAATGATGGATGATAATCCCTATTCATGGCCACTATGATCTCTAACAGTTCAAAAAAAATTATGAATGATGAAGAAGGTTTGGGAAAGTTTGACTCAAGATCTGATGAAGGAATCTTTCTTAGGTACTCAACTAGGAGCAAATCTTACAAATTCCACAATAAAAGGTTGGGGAAGATAGTTAAGAGTGCAAATGTCATAGTTGATGAAGAGTCACATCAAACCTAAAATGAGCAAGAAGAATTTTGGTTAGATGAACCTACCTACTTAGAATAAGAAGAAGAAGAAGAAATTGAAGAAAAGGAAGAAGCACAAGAGAAATCCCCAAGACTCCTTCCAAGTATGTTCAAAAGAATCATTCAAAATATCAAAAATAATTGGAGAAAATAATGGAGTGTAAACTAGGAGAATATTTGCAAGAGAAAATGAACAAGTAAATTTCTTTTTTTATCAAGAATATAACCTAAGACTTTTTTTTATGCTAGCAAGGATGAAGAATGGATTCAAGCAATGAAAGAAGAACTAAATCAAATAGAGAAAAATTATAATTGGGAATTGGTGCCAAGACCTATAGAGAAGAATGCGATAGGAGAAAAATGGGTGTTCAAAAACAAATTGAATGAAGATGGAGAAGTTGTGAGAAACAAAGCAAGGTTGGTGTACAAAGGCTATTCACAAGTGGAAGGAATTGACTTTGAGGAAATATTTTCTCCAGTGGCAAGAATGGAGGCAATCAAAATGTTTTTTTCAATTTGTATTTCACAAAGACTTTGAGGTATTTCAAATGGATATGAAGTCTTCCTTCTTGAATGGTGACTTAGAAGAAGAATTTTACATAGATCAGCCTAATGGATGTCAACTATCAAAGGATCCAAATATGGTGTGCAGACTTAAGAAAGCTTTGTATGGTCTCAAACAAGCCCCTAGGGCTTGGTATGTAAGTTTGGACAATTACTTATTCTAGCAAGGCTTCAAGAAAGGTAGTACAAATAGCAATCTATATATTAAAATTAAGGATGAAATAATTCTAATAGTTGTGTATGTTGATGATATTCTTTGGGGGGGTGATGAAATATGTAAAAAATTTGTTGAAGAGATGCATAAATAATTTTAAATGTTTATGATAGGTGAGTTATCATTCTTTCTTAGACTCCAAATTCCATAATCAAATGATGGTATTTTTATCTCTCAAGAAAATTTTTTCAAGGAGATGCTGAAGAATTTGGGAATGGAATATTACAAATCAGTGAGTACTCCCATGGTAACAAGAATTCATTTGAGCAAAGATGATGAGTCACCTAAGGCTGATAAGACTCTATATAGGTCTATGATTGAGGGCCTACTATACTTAACAACATCAAGGTGTGATATTATGCAAGTTGTCTTCTTGGTTGCAAGGTTTCAAGATGATCCAAAAGAAACTAATGTAAGGTAGTCAATAGGATTTTCATATACTTAAAGATCACTCCAAACTATGGATTATGGTATCAAAAATATAATTAATTTTATTTGAGTGCATATAATGATGATGACTGGGCTAGTAGTATTGATGATAGAAGAAGCACCAATGGTGGAGCTTTCTTTCTAGAAGGCATATTGGTCTCTTGGTTTCTTTCTTAGAGCTTGGTATGTAAGTTTGGACAAGTACTTATTCTAGTGAGGCTTCAATAAAGGTATGGAAAATAGCAATCTATATATTAAAATTGAGGATGAAATAATTCGAACAGTTGTGGATGTTGATATAATCTTTGGGGGGGATGATGAAATGTGTAAAAATTTTGTTGAAGGGATGCAGAAAGAATTTTAAATGTCTATGATAAGTGAGTTATCATTCTTTCTTGGACTCCAAATTGCATAATCATATGATGGTATTTTTATCTCTCAAGCAAAGTATGTTAAGGAGATGTTGAAGAATTTAGGTATGGAATAGCAAATTAGTGAGTACCCATGGTAACAGGTTGTCATTTGAGGAAATATGATGAGTCACCTAAGGTTGATCAGACTCTATATAGGTCTATGATTGGGGGCCTACTATATTGAACAACATCAAGGAGTGATATTATGCAAGTTGTCTTTTTGGTTGCAAGGTTTCAAGTTGATCCAAAAGAAACTAATGTAAGTTAGTTAAGAAGATTTTCATATACTTAAAGAGCACTCCAAATTATGGATTGTGGTATCAAAAATGTAATTACTTTTATTTGAGCGCATATATTGATGATGATTGGGCTGGTAGTATTGATGATAGAAGAAGCACCATGGTGGAGCTTTATTTCTAGAATACATATTGGTCTCTTGTTTAGTAAGAAGCAAGACTCAATATCATTAGCTACAGTAGAAGAAGAGTATATAGCTACAGCATCATGTTGCAACCAAGTGTTGTGGATGAAGCAAATATTGAAGGATATCAAGGTAATGTATGATGATCCCATTCCTATTCTGTGTTGCCACACAAGTTTCATCAATATTTCAAAGAATCTAATGATGCATTCTAGAACCAAGCATATATCTATCAGGTATCACTTCTTAAGAGAGAAGGTTGTAGAGCAAGAAGTACGATTGGAGAATGTGCCCACAATGGAACAGGTTGCAGACATATTCACAAAGGAAATTTCAAGGGACACCTTTGAATATCTCAGATAAAAGTTAGGGTTTGTTGTCCTAAATTCAAGATGCATGGATGGTGCATCTATCCAGTGGGAGAAATTCAAGATATAAATATATATATATTTATCCCTAGATTGATGAATGCTACCTCTTAGGGGGATCAAGTAGAAGGATGTTAAGGTTTGTGTAGACAAGGGAAGCTTGCATGTTGTTGTATGCACAGTTGAAGACCACTAGCCCTTTTCCCTTGATGTCAAAGGGAGAGAAAATTGCATATCTGGTCAGTGTTGCAATCAATGCCAAAGGGGGATATTATTGCAAGGTTGTTGCAAGTGTTGTCATTGACGCCAACAAAATGGAGATTGTTGCAAGATTGTTGCAAATTTTATCTTATTTAAAGGTGTTATCTTTGATTTCAACAAAGTGGTAGTGTGTGAAGAAATTAGTGTGTTGATTAGAAGTGTTGTGAATATTTTATTTACTATCTCTTGATGTAAAACATTGCATAAAGATATGAAAGCAAGCATGAAAGAGTTTTATGCAGCTAGTGGCTTTGGAATTTGTACTGAAGAATCTCAAGAGAATGCTCTATATTCCTCCACATTTGAATATATGGTCTTGCAATTTGGAAGTTAGACAGAGGCAAGTGTGAAGTATGTATGTTCCTATTTTCAAAACATTGAAGTTACCATACAAGTTTACAAAGTTGACAGTGTGAAGACTGTGTTGTTGCAGTCAAGAAGGTTCAGAGGAATTCTTCACATTTCTCCAATGTGGATGGTGTGGTCTTGTAGTTTGGAGGATGAGTTCAAATTATCTATATGTTCTTTAATTTCAAGTTTTAGATGTTGAGGTTTACCACAAGTCTATTTTTCAATGTTCTATCTCAAGACTTTGTTTTTTGGGTTTGCAAGAGATACTAGGTTCGGTGTTTGTTTGCTTGCGCTAGCATAATGCAATATGAAATGGTAAAATATATTTATGAGAATGTTTTTGAATATCATGCAATGATTGTAATGTGATTTGTATGATGTTATCTGTTCTCTTCGGTACTGCTTGTGGTTTGGATTTAATACATGGAAGGCTAAAGTGTTTGTTGGGTTGACTTGGTATATTGAGGTGTTCGCACCAAGTTTTTGTGGTGTGCACTAGCATGGGAATATATGCTAAAATAAAATGGATCATTCTTATATCTTGGATTGGACTGTATTCAATTTCCTCTTCTATGGATGTTTTGGAGTCGACTTTCTAATGGTTGTTGCATGTTTCATGTCATACATTTCATTCTAGCCAAAAAGGAGAAAATTTTTGAAGCTTGTGGAAGATATAAATGGAAGATCAAGTGTGTGATCAATGTGTTCATTAAGTGTGTCATGTT
The DNA here is from genome assembly GCA_007258455.2 of Sequoia sempervirens. Classification (NCBI taxonomy): domain Eukaryota; kingdom Viridiplantae; phylum Streptophyta; class Pinopsida; order Cupressales; family Cupressaceae; genus Sequoia; species Sequoia sempervirens. The sequence continues at coordinate 758,617,656 of VDFB02000003.1, forward strand.
TTTTATGCATTCGAAGTCAAATGTGTCGAAAGGAGTGAGATGAAGGCAATGTAATGTGTGTATTGTGCTGAAAGTAGTGAGTTGAATGCATCAAAGTGTGTGTGTATGCGAAGAAGTATTTGAAGTTTTTTTAAGGTAGTGGGCCAAATCCAGTAATGTATGTGTGTAAGGAAGTGTATGTGGTGAAGGAAGAGTGTCAGAAGTAGTGAGCTAAAGGTAGTAAAGTGTGAGTGTGCCAAAAGCAGTGAGTTGGAGGTAACAAAGATGTTGTGTGTTGTGTTGGTTGTTGATCACCATAATTCACCAAGTTTTATGTTCTGAGGCTATAACCTCCTTTTGTAAGTGTTGAAATTTACAAGGATTTGTAAACTTCCTTTGGTTGAAGCAATAAAACTATGTTTTAGGGAGTTGTAGCTTCCTTTGGGTTGTATCCCATAAAACCTGTTATAAATTTTATTTCATTTTGTGAGGCTAGATTTAGATAGTAGCTCCAAGTATCTTTCTCACCATAGTTTTTCCTTGTAGGGTTTTCCACATAAATTTAGTGTTTTGATTGTGTGCCTATTCTTTGAATTCTTTATCTATTTAAGGCAGTAATAAGTTTTGGTTGATAAACTTGAATCAGATTAATTGAGGGATATACGAATTCACCCCCTCTCAGTATATATGAGTGTTCTAACAAAAATAAAAATCATGACACCTCAACCAAAGCCTAAATATTCATCCATGGCTAACCAAGATGTCAACATATCCATATTCATATGAAGATAACCATCTCTTGTAAAGAAGATCATCCACCATCAAATGGTGAATCCACATCATCACCACAAGCTCCCACTAAACCATGATACCAAGCTCTCTATGGCATCATGACAACCATCCTCTAAATGAAGATCCTCCATGGTCCTATCATGATCAAAGAACTCAAAACTAAGCTCCCAAAGTGAAGATTACAAACCACGATCTCCAAATCAAGAAGATACATCTCCAAACCATCACTATCACAAGCTCCCATTGAATCATGTAATCAAGTTATCCATGACATCATGATAACAACCTCCTTAATGAAGATCAACCAAAGACCCTCATATAATCAAAAAACACAAATGTAACATGAGATCCTATGAGGAAAATTAAAACCATGATCCTCAATCCAAAAAGATACACCGCCATAAATCAAATAGGAACCAATCCCACACCACCAACAAAGCACCTGCATAAACAATCATATCATTCAAAAATCCCTAAAGAACTTTAGGAACATCCATGACACCTTGATCACCACCAAATGTACTAGCAACAAACTCCAACCATGTCACACATGTCTGCATCACATAGTCAACTACATAGATCCCACATCATGATTGCACCTAGTAATACCATCTTTCCATCTCAACATGACAACCAAACTAGTAAAATAAGTGACTAAACCAAGCCACGAATCTAAACCAGCAACAACATTGAATCATCTATGGATATAGATAACCCACATCCAAGTCATAAATGCAACCTGTAAGCATAGACAACCTACAACACTACACAACTCAAAGATACAACATACAAATCCAATAATATAATGATAACCATGTCAAATGAGAGTAATCAGATATGCACATGTGAGTATTCCCTTTGTCCTATCATTAGAAGAAAAAAAACCAAATACGGTTTGATGATTGGAAAACTACCTCAAAGGAGAGCTAATATGCTAGGGGTTTGTTCCTTTGGTGTAGAGAAGGTGGATTTGATGTGTGATTTGATTAACCTAATTGATGTAAACCCTATATTTGAAATACAAATGATCACATAGACAAAAATAGAAAATTGCAAAATGGACATAGATATGATAAATACAGATAGAAGGTCACATGTGGTTGAAATTTGAGCCTAACATATAGGTACATGGTTGTGGGGACCCTAGTCCTATTTTTGGATGTTTAGATGTCAAATTACTCTAGTACAATCTGCTCTCTACTTTTCTACAACTTGTGGTTAACGAAAGTTTTAGATATGACTTGCACACATGAAAAGAGGTGAAACATCATTTTGTATAGGAATTTTCCTTAGTCAAACCCTTATTTTGGTGTTTCAACCTCCACAAAAATGGTGATAATGATGATACAAAATTCTTACCCTTAGTTGGGTAGAGCCAAAATAAACAATAAATGACTATAATAAATGAATAAAAATTGATAATGTTACCTTAGACATGAAACCCTTGTTCAATTGATGTTAGGCCATATGTTTCCATAAATATTTGATGACTAGCACATGAATTCCTTGCACACTTGCAAGGGTAAGTCACATAACGCAATAGATTGTTATAACAATTATGTAGAGAATAAGTCACATGTATATTCACAATTTGCACATAGTAATAGCTCATAGTTCATAATAGAGTGTTCTTGATTCTTAAAATTCTAATGAGAGGGAAACATATTTATATATGCATCCCAATTGATTTTTTTGACATAAGCTGACCTAGGGTCATTTTAAAACACTTAAGGCTGACACTCAAAGTGATAGATTTTTAAGAGCATATCCTTAGGTCTAGGGTGCCCACACCAACGTTCAAGACTTTTTGGGACCAAAAATTAGGGATGACATGGAATTTAATGTACTTTCCCATTTTAGACTCAAAATGATAAAATTATGAATGTAATTAATTGTATATACAAAATAGAATTTCAAGATAATGTGAAATTGTTCGGGGTAAAATTTTTACGATGCTACAACTCTATCAATGTTAGAGTTGAAACCATCTTTTAACCCATGTACTTGTTTCTTATATTGACTCCCTAATCTTGTCAATTCCTTCATTCATTTTTTTAGATTTGGACTTCCACCCATCCCTTTACATTGGTACTCTTTCTAGTGCTTCTTTGAGCCCCACCCTCAATATTGCTACTCTTTTATCTCATCGAGATTTTTTGTTTGGACTTCCCTTCATCAATAGGACTTCTCCATCATCTTTGATTCCCCAATACTCCATCTTCCTTAATAGCATGAGTAATTAGGTGACCAAAATTTTCAAATTTTTTTACATTATTCCACCTACCCCCTTGCATGTCCAAAAGGCCATTTATAATAATATTTGGTGAAGCATCAACCATGTCATATCCAACTGTGTCTGAAAAATATTTTAAGCAATGTTGACATGTATGCAAAGGAGAATATGGTGTAAGTAACCTAATTTATTTCAAATTTTACAAGTTGTAGACCTTAATTTTTCATGTCATTTCCCATGATCATTTATAAAAGGTTTCACATGCACTTTTCTAACCTATTGAGACACCTAAAGGTGTCCTAATTATATCACATCTTGATTTCACTTACTATCATTTTCCTCATTATCACCTAATTCATCCATTTAATTAAATAAATGTTTGATTGTTTAGATAAATTCACTTTATTCCTCTATTAATCGAATAATTAAGGTTATTTGATTAATTTAACATTTTCACAATAATAATCCCTCTTGATTAAATAATTCCCAATTGTTTAATTAAAAATAATAATTACTCATCCTCATAGTTAAATAATTTTCATAATTGTTTAATTGGCTAATTTTTCCTCCAACTCTCTAACTTGCATAAAGAATATTCCCTAAGGAATATTCCTTTTTCAAATTCAAATTCTTACCCCCAATTCAAAATATCTCTAACCTATTTACATGAAATTAGAGATAGTTTTAGCTCTCATGAATCCTCAACCATTGATCCTCCTTGATCCACACTCACCTCCTAGATTTCCTCTCATCCATCGATTCTCATTTTCATTTTAGAGCCTATTTTGTTATGCACAAATGAGAAATCCACATCATAATTATGCATCAATCCATAATGGAATTCAAGGTTTGCACTTCTAGTTTGGTTAATTACATTGATTTAAGTTCAATTCTTTAGATTAATCATTTTGAATGCTTTGTCAAATGAATTTCATAAAGTATGGGTTTGTATGATCTCAATTGTTTATGTTAGTGTTTTTAGACTTTAATTTCTTCATTCCCACTTACTTACTTCCCCTACGACATTTTGGCATTGCCCAGTGAGACCCATATCCCTGGTTTAATCATTTTTAGTGGAATTTTTTTTTACCTTGTAGATTACAAAGACAGTACAATGTTTTTGTTTCAATAGTGCGACGCCTTTTTCAAAGCTCGACACATCTGCAGCTCAAAGTTTGGTGCCTTTGTTAAAAGTTTGACACATCTAATAGTGTTATCTTTTTTTTTTTCAGGAAAACACCTATTTCAAATCTCGACATCTTTGAAGAAACTTGACACATTTTTCTATCAATAGTCTGACACCTTTGTAAGAAATCCATGCCTCTATTCTAACTTTCTCTTTGCTTTCTTGCAGGACAACCCGACGCCTTTGCTGAAAGTTTGAAACTTTTGAAAAAGGTCGACACCTTTGCAGGCAGACAGTGCAATGCCTTTGTTTTGAAGTCGTCAATGCCTTTGTTAGTTAAACAATGTTTTTTTTATCAAGGTTTGTAGTCTAATTTGAGATTTATTTTTGACTAACCTTTAACAATATTTTGTTTTCCTAATTCTAGTTAGTTTGCAGCATGTGGTGATCGATGGAGGAAGAATAGAATTTTAAACTATTAAGTTTTTAGTTGTAGGTTTTTGGGTTTAATCTAGGAATTTCACATTTACATTTGGTGCACTTAAAATACATCTTCACACTTCAATTGGTACATTTAAAATTGAACATACATATCACATTTTCCTTTGGAGCACTTAAAAATTAATCGCACTTCAATTGGTGCATTAAAAATGAACAATACAAGTTTTATTTGTCCTTGGTGTACTGAAATTGAATAATACAAATCTCACACTTACTTTTGGGCTTAAAATTGAATAATACAACTTTCCCTTTATTTTAGTGCACTTAAAATGAATTGTTTGATGTGTTTGGTAAGTGGATGTGTGTGTATGCTCTTTCCTTGCACCTAGTATGATCTTCGAAATCAAAAACATTGTTCATTTGCAATATGTTTGTACACCTTGAGGTATAGTGTTGCATATGTTCTCCCCTCACGACTCCTAAGAATGATCTTGGGGATCAAAAGAAAAACATTTTTGTTTATTTCAAGTTGGAGATTTGCTTGGGGACTCATCACCCCAAGTTCTGATCTCAAGCACATTTCTCGAAGAGCTATATAAAGGGGGGAGAATGAAAGTTATACCCCAAGGGGTGGTTCATGTCCTTCAAGCCAAGCCCCATGACCCTTGGTCCATCAAGACAGGGAGGTGATGAGTAGAGAGGAGACCCCTCTTGACTTGGGCATATCAAATGAGCTTTGCGGTCATGACAAACCCCTACTACAAATTGGTAAATCTAGAAGCCTAATCTCGCCATTTGTAAACCGTAAGCTTAATACAAGTATAAATGTGTGAAGTTACTCACTATGTACTAACCTTTTTTGAGGTGATCATTATTCCTTATTAGGATATTTTCCTTTCAATTTGAGAGGTGTCAAGGTGGTCCATGACCATGGCATACTCTAGTCACCCATTCATTGGATGGCATTTTATTAGTGGGCCTACTCTAAGGTGATTGATCTAGGAGGATCTAGAAGACCTAAAAATTTCAGTCTCAAAAACTAACGAAACTAACATCATTGGATAGAGCTCATTGAGAGATTTCCAACGCAACTTGAATGGGCTCAAATGGAGTCTGTATGACCAAGTTATGGCCGATAAAAGTTGCAAAAGGAAAAGGTTGACCAGGTACAAATGATCATGTCAGCATGACATCAGCTATGTGATGTGGCAGTATGACTATGTGATGTGGCAATCTCATATGCTGACATGTGGCATCATCATAGCTTGACACATGGCAGTCTTCTCCTTATACATGGCAATGTTGTTTGTTAAAAATTTGGTTGATGGGGGTCAAACCCTTGACCTCCCCAAATGCAACTTTTACTCTCCACCACTACACCATGCAGAATTGTTGCTACAAAGTTGGAGTCACTTTCTATTTATTATTTAAAATAAAGGCAAATCCCTTAAAAGGTGGCCATGTGATTTGAACTCTTGACCACCCAAATACCAATGAGCCCTCTCAACCAATGTACCACACACATTTTCCCAAAATAAGAGGGGCCAATAGCTTATTTAGAGCTCAAATCTCTAGTATACTAATTATTAACCCCTGTAATTTCAAAGGAAGTTTATCACTTTATTATTTTTGTTTAAAGATACCCCCAAGGGGTTCCCCTTTAGCTTAGAGCCAAGGACTGAGGGGTATCCATTCCACAAAAATCCGCTTGGGGCACGATCCCAGCCTCATCCCTTTTTAGGCATCGGGGGTTTGCACTCAGCAAGACTTGATCCCTGGTGGGCTCATTCTGAACCTTTCAACTTCACCAGTAGACCAAGGGCCCATTGACATCACTTGAATTTTGAACCCGATCAAATAATGATAAAAGATACGTAAAATATTGAAAGCCCAAAAAAATGAAACCATAAAGGGCTAAAATAAAATATGAAATGATATGTAAAGATTATTTACAAATTATTAAAGGTTTTTATTAGTTTTGAAAGGATTTTCAAATATATAGTAATGTAAATTGGGAGATATGGGGATATTATTAAATCATATGGTTATGAACCATATTAGGCAATAATTTTGTATAAAAGGGGAAGGATTTTGGCATTGTAGGACATTGAAAATTCTCTTGGAGAGAATAATTGTATTATTGGGAAATTATTGTGAAAGGTGGAGAATTTGAATTCTTTGAAAGAGAGATTACAAGGTGTTGATTATTACACCAAAAATTGTAAAGGAGAGAGAGACTGTGAGAAATTCTTAAGTAGGTGGAGCTTGGATATTGTAACAAGGCATTTTCATTGCTTGGAAATATTAATAAAGTGATCTACTTGAGAAGTGGACCCAGAGATGTAGTCCTGATTGGACGAACTTCGTTATCAAGCTCGTGTTCCTCTCTCTTATGTCTTTCATTCTTCTCTCCTATCTTTCATTCTTTCAGTTTTAATTCCTTATGTTGATTTTTTATTACAACATTATATTAATTAGTCAATTTCCTTAATTTATGTAAAAGTGAACTTAGTCTGTAATTTCAACGATTAAACAACATAGTCACGCAATTTTGTTGGATCGAGAATAATTGTAATTAAGGTTAAATAAATTTGAATTTGTAAACCTCTAATTACATATCAGTGATAATCCCGATCAACCATTAAAATAGGATGTGTATCTATAGCATGCCTTTATCAAGTAAATATACCTATGATACCAATTATCTGTTGGCATTGGTTGTCATAAATGCCAACACTTTGTGAGATTGTTGTTTGGTATTGGTTGTAATTGATATCAACACTTTTTCTAGGATATTTTTCTACATATGTCTTTGGTGTATAATGATATTTCTGATGTTAATGGTTGGATTTCATGCCTTGGTTGATGTCATGTAAAGTTATATTGAGTATGGTTGCTATCAGAAGAGAATATTATAATGATATATCAAGATGAGGATTAGAAGCATTAAGATGAAGATTAGAAGTAATTTTGATGGTGGAGAGATGTTTTTGATGGTCTATAGTATGTTGTATGCTCTCTTCTATTGTTCCTAGGTAAGTATGCGCTACTAAAAGAAAGCTTTGGTCTTTGCAAGTTGGTGAAAGTTTTTGTTTCAAGAAATTGGTGTGACGATTGTTTGGGAAAATGCTTCACATTCCTCCACTGTTGAAGATTTGGTCTTGTAGTTTGGGATTTAGTGTCTTTGTTCTATGGATGTTGCACGTGTATCCTTTTAGGTCACCAGTGTTGCCAAGGAGGTTTTTGGTAATTGCAGAAGGTTGGCAGTTTTTTGGTTGTTTGGACTGGTCCAAAAAATGTTTCACATTTCTTTGCATTGATGTTTCTGCTCTTGTAGCTTGGTGGAGGTTCTTTTAGTGCTTGTATTATGTCTCAGTTCAGATTTCATGAGTTGTTGTGTACCACAATTTTCCTTATTAATATTCTATCTCAAGGTTGTGTATTTTTTGCTTCCAGGATGAAGTATTTTATTTCTATTTAGTTTGCAGTGGTTGTTGGTGGAATGACAATGTGAAAGAAGTGTTTAGAAGTTTTTGTATGTTTAAGGAATATCTCCTTGTGATCCATACATTTGTGGTTGATCTCTTTTATGCTACATATTGTGTTGAGTTCATTTTCTGGGTAATTAGCGAATGGGGCATGTTGTCTTGCTTGCACTATGTGCTTGGGGGTTTGCAACATTTGAGGTTGTGTTAAGATGAATCTGGTATCTAAGCTATCTTGTTGAGGATCACTTTGAGTAAATTCAGTTGAAGTTTTTTTTGGGCTGATTGGTATTCTGCTACATGTTTCATCTATATGTTTCCTTATTGTTAGCTTAAGTTGATGTGCACTAGCATGTGTTGTGCATGGGATCTCATTTTCCAATATGTAATAAGCTTTTTATGGTCCTTTCTATCTTTGGGATAGGACTGTATTATGTTTTTATGGCCGACTTCTTGAGATTATTGTTTATCTTCTATTTTGGCCAACCCAATTGTTGTTTTTGTGATCTTGTGAAGGATATATAAATGCAAGAAAAAATCAGTTGCAAGATGAGAGAGTAAGTGGTGATGTGAAAGTATGGATTTGTGAAGTAAATTGTGGAAAAGAAAGATCTTGTGAGCCTTAATGCCTCAGTTAGCAGAGGGATTGTTGAAAAAAATTATAATTTCATATTCCAAATCATGTATCCTACTATCAGATAGTGAGTCTCTTCAGCGGATCCTTGTAAATTGTATTTTTCCTTGGGGTTATGTTCCTTAGTATTGCAATTGCTTTGTATCTTTCCTTAAGGTTGTGTGCCTTAGCCTATAAGTCCTTCCGAGAGCAGTGTGCATCCTTAGGTAGTGAGCCTTAAAATATATTGTAATTCTATAAGCAATGAGCTTCTCTATTGAGAGTTTTCTCTTTGTGGTTTTTCCCTTGGGTTTTCCACGTAAATATGGTGTTATCTTGTGCATGTTTGGTTATTATATTATCTTTCATTTTTGCTGATTTTATTATTTATTGTTGATATGTTCATGAGTTGTTGATCCTACTAAAAGTCTGAAATTGAGTTTTGTTGAAGGGTTTAAGATCTAAAGGGGTTAAGTTTTAATAGATATTGATTCACTCCCCTCTCAATATCTGGGTTTGTTCAATAATTAGTATTAGAGCTAGGTTCCTCTAAAGAATCTTCACCGCTTGAGGAAGGATCTAGGATTACACATGATGGATCTTACAAGGGTCCTAGGTTTGATGGGACAAATTACACCTTTTGGGAAGTAAAAATGAAAATCCATCTAAACTCTCTAGGGTTTGTTGTTTGGTAATCAATAAAAGATGGTTACATTGATCCTTTTCCTCCTCATACAGATCCATATGAGATTAGAATATACAAGAATAAGGCCAAGATGAAGAATGTTGTCATGTGTGGGTTAGTTGATTCATAAATTCTAATGGTGATGAGTTGTAATATTGCTAAATATGTATGGAAAAATTTCAGCAACATTTATGAAGGAGATAACAAGGTGAAGCAAGCCAAGATGTAGTTCTTCAAGAGTAGATTTGAAACCCTAAGGATGACATAGGATGATGACATTACTAGTTATATGCTCCAAGTGGATGAATTAGTTACTGGTATTAGAGGTCTTGGTGGAGAAGTGAAAGAAGATGAAATTGTGAAGAAGGTTATGAGATCCCTCCCTAAATCTTATAATCATAAAGTGTTTTCTATAGAAAAATTTAGGGACTTGGATAAGTATTCAATAGATGAAATGTTTGGTGCTCTCACAACCTTTAAAATGAGATAATTTGACAAATATGTTCCAAAGAAGGAAACAACATTCAAAGTCAATAAGAAGATAGAAGATGAAGCAACTGATCAAAATGATGACTTTGATGAGGTAGAAGCAAACTATGTAAAATATTGAAGAAAGGCACTAGAAAATACATAGGTAAGTTACCTTTCAAGTGTTTCAATTCTTGAAGGATTGGTCATTTTGCATCTAAATGTCACTATAAAGAATCTGAAGATGATAACAACAAAAGAGAGAAGTTCAAAAGAATTCTTTATTCCAAGGATATTTGTTGTTCCTCAGAAGATGAGGATAATGATGTAAATGATGAAACCCTTTTTCATGGCTTTGAATGTTGGTGACAAAAAGAGTGATGTTGGAAAATGAAAGAAGTCTGGTACCTTGCAGGTTGACAAAGATATGTTTTCTCTAGAACCGGATCTAGAGTCAATGGAACCTAAAGGTTGGGACCTCAATCCAAATGATTGTGAAGTAGACTATGAAGGAGAGCTCTGGTTTGCTCTTAGAGATCTAGATGATGCAAGATAAATGAATTAGAGATATGATATCATGCTTGAAAGATCAAAAGAAACAATTGTCAAATTGAAGGCACAAGCTAGAAAATCAAAAGAAGAAAGCAAAGGATGTGAGATTAAGCTAAAGGAGGTCAAAGATATGATCTCTCATTTGGAAATCAAGGTTGAAAAAGGTAAAAGGATTGAAGAATTCTTGAATACCAAGCTCAATAAAAAAGTTGATGAATGCTCAAAAATTGAGGAAAAGATTGTCACTCTAAGAAATGAACTAGAAAGAGAAAAAGAAAACTTGTTCTTGATTTTGAAAAAGGGAAAAGTCCTATAACCAACACATTTGCAAACTTATATGATAACTTCAAAACAAAAGGAAAGTATGAGGCAAAGAGGATGAATCCTGCACTGAAGAGTCTAAGAAGAATGCCTCTAGAAATATAAAGACATATCAAAATTACAAGAAATAGGCTAGGTTCGTCCCTATCTGGAAACAAAAAGGATTTAGAGGTCCTCCACCTGTAAGACAACATACTCCTACCAAGTTCAATAAATATTTTCAAGGTTTTTGTTTTTCTTTCAATAAATTTGGAAATTAGGTTGTTGATTGTAGATCTAGACAAATAAGGAATGATAACATGGGTGGATCATCATTTGTGCCTCAAAAAAATAATACTATTTAATTTCATGGATATTGCTATGCTTGTAAAAAATTTAGTCATAAGGTTGTTGAGTGCAGAACTAAGGTGAAGAGGAACAACCTTGTTCTAGAGCACAATATTGTATGCTAAAAATGCAATAAGATGGGACATAAAGAAAATTGTTATAGAAATGGCTTTGTGATGCCACCAGTTCTGAAAAGGAAAAAGGGTAAAACCCTTAATTAGCAAAAGAAGGGTAATGAAAATATTTGGAAGGAAGGAAAAGTTCAAGAAAATGTGAAGATGGATGATTCTACACTTATGCATTCTTCACAAGGTCCTAAGAAAAACTAAGATAGAGCATTATCTCAAGGGGAGATTTCATTTGAAAAGCTTTTTTGCCCCCTAAAAAGGACAAGATGTTGAAGATTTCAGCATGGAAGAAGAATTAGATCAAATCCTTTAGTGTGCAGATTTTTTGTTCAAGAATGAACCTTTTGATGAAGGTTTTGGTGCAAGTAAATGTTTTACAGAGGTGGGTACACTTGTTCCAATATATTTCCAGTATGCCTACATTGATATCTTACCTTTTTAGTGTACCACACATGGAGATAACTTGCAAAAGTTTTTCTAAGGCATTCACAGTGTATACTCTAAGTCAAAGTCATAGTGTTTTGGTTTACATCTCTTTACAGAGCAAGATCTAGTCTTGCGGTTCAAAAGATAAGTTGGTCATGTTGTGAAGGTGTTATATTCAAAATTTTAAGTCTTTACACCTTCAAAAGTAAAAGTTGTAAGTGACAAAGTTCTAGTCTATGCTCTAGCAGAGTAAAGTGATGATAAAGGCTTGTTGGAATGCTCTGCATTCCTCAAAAAAAAAGATTTTTCCATGTAGTTTTTGTGAGGCCGTAAGTTCAGTTTCAAATGATGGTGTACTACAATTAGTTTTGGATGCCTATCTGTTCTACAAAACATATGTTTGGGCTCTACGCCAGTTAGAGTATATACAGATTAACTATGTGATTTTTTGTTGACATTCCACCTATCTCAAAGTATTTCAAGTTTGATATGCATGTAGTATGTTTGGTTGCTAGATTTTAAGCTAGTCCTAAGAAAACTCATAAGAAAGTAGTGAAAATAATTTTTAGATATTTGAAAAGAACTTTGAATTATGGTTTGTGGTATAAAAAGGTTGGTAAATTTTCTTTGGTTAGGATGTGTAGATGACCAAAGAAGTACTAGTGGAAGTGCATTTTTCTTGAGAGATAGATTAGTCTCTTGGTTTAGTAGGAAGGAGGACTCCATTTGTCCACAACAGAAGCTAATTATATTACCACAACATGTTGTTGCACCTAGGTGCTTTGGCTGAAGCAGACCTTGAAGGATATAAAGGTGGTATATGATGAACCCATTCTAATATTATGTGATAATACCAATGCAGTTAACATTTCCAAGAATCCAATGATGCATTCAAGAATCAAAAAAAAAATTATCTGATATCATTTTCTAAGGGAAAAGGTCACAAATCAAAAAATTAGATTGGAGTATGTGCCTACCAATGATCAGATTGTAGATATCTTCATTAAGGTGATTTCAAAGGATACTTTTGAGTATCTTTGGAAGAAGTTATGGGTTATTGCCCCTCCTTGTTCTAACTAGATGTATAGATGGTGCATCTATCTAGGGGATAAATTCATGTCATATCCTTTTCTCCTGGATTGTTGTGTGCTACCTCTTAGGAGGAGCAAGGTAGTTGGTTGGTTGTTGTTGATAGGGGGAGTTGGTATAATTGCTTTAAAAAAAGTGCACTTATTGGTCAAAGTGGGAGAATGTGTTGTTTTAATTGAATATCTTTAGCCCTTTGTCTTTGATGTCAAAGGGGGGGAGTTTGCACATGTGTGTTTCCATTAATGCCAAAGGAAGATTGTTGGCATCGGTTGTCATTAATGTCAACGCTTGGTGAGATTATTGCATATGTTTGTGAGGTTGTTGTTTGGTATTGGTTGGCATTGATGTCAACACTTTGTTTGGAATATTTTTGTACATATATATTTGATGTATAATGATTTTGTTGATGTTCATGGTTAGATGTCATTCCTTGGTTGATGTCATATAAAGTTGTATTGAGTTTGGTTGTTGTCAGAAGAGTTAATATCATGATGACATATCAAGATGAGGATTATAAATATTAATATGAGGATTAGAAGCATTAATATGAGGATTAGAAGTAATGTTAATGGTGGAGATATGTTTCTGATGGTCTATAGTATGTTGTATGCTCTCTTTTGTTGTTCCTAAGGAAGTATGTGTTGCTAAAAGAAAGCTCTAGTCTCCACAAGTTGGTGAAAGTTTCTATTCAAGAAATTGGCGTGAAGGTTGTTTGAGAAATGCTTCACATTCCTTCACTGTTGAAGATTTGGTCTTGCAGTTTGGGATTTAGTGTTTGTGTTATGTGGATGCTACACTCCTATCATTTTAGGTCACTAGTATTTCTGAGGAGGTTTCTGGTAAGTGCAGAAGGTTGGAAATTTTATTGCTTGTTTGGACTGGTTCAAAAAAATATTTCACATTTCTCTACATTGATGTTTCTTCTCTCTGGCTTGGTGGATGTGCTTTCAGTGCTTGTATTGTGTCTCAATTTAGATTTTATGAGTTGGTGTATACAGCGAGTTGGCTTATTAATGTTTTATCTCAAGATTGTGTATTATGTGCTTCTAGGATGAAGTATTATGTTTATGTTTGGTCTACGGTGGTTATTGGTGACATGATAGTGTGAAAGAAGTGTTTGGAAGTGTTGTTGGATATTCAAGGAACATCTCCTTGTGATCTACACATATGTGGTTGATCTCTTTTGTGTCGTATATTGTTTTGAGTTGGTTTTTTGGGTAATTTGTTGATGTTTGGCCAACAGGGCATGTTTTCTTGCTTACACTATGTGATTGGGGGTTTGCGATAGCATTTGAGGTTGTGTTAATATGAATCTATATCTTGACCTATCTTGTTGAGGACCACATTGAGTAAATTCAATTGAAGTTATGTTTTAGGGTTGACTAGTATTGTGCTACATGTTTCATCTACATGTTTTTGTGTTGTCGACTTGTGTAGATGTGCATTGGCATGTGTGGTGCTTGGGATCACATTAGAAGATGTAATAAGTTTTTTTTGGTCCTCTCTATCTTTAGGATAGGACAAAAATATGTTTTTATGGCCGAATTGTTGAAATTATTATTTATCTTATATTTTGGCTGACCTAATTGATGGTTTTATGATCTTGTAGAGGATATAAATACAAGAATAATTTAGTTGCAAGATGAGAGAGTGAGTGGTGATATGTGAGTATGGATTTGTGAAGTGAATTATGGAAAATAAATATCAGATGAGCCTTAACGCCTCAGTCACCAGAGTGTATTATTGATAAATGTTATAATTTCAAACTCTTTAAGTGTCTTGGTGTCAGACAGTGAGTCTCTTCAGCAGGTCCTTGTAAATTGTATCTTTCTCTAAGGTCGTGCGCCTCAATACTACAATTCCTTGGGTTGCCATGTAAAAAATTTATTATTTTGTACATGTGTATTTATTTTCTTATCTTTCATTCTTTTTTATTTGATTGTGTATTGCTAATTTGTTCATGAGTTGTTGATCCTACTAAAATTTTAAAATTGATTTAAGGGTTTAAGATCTGAAGGGGTTAAGTTTTAATAGATAATGATTCACCCCCCTCTTAATATCCAGTGTGTTCAACATTAGTGTGGTCTCACTGAAGAAGACAAGTGGAAATATTCCAAACATTCAATTGAGTCAGTCCTACATGTTTTTTTTTGTTTTCTATAACTTGTTAGATCAATTAAATGCAAACCAAACTTCAAAAATTCAAACCCTAAGTAAAACTTGGCAAAAAATCAACCTTTACAAAAAAGTGTCGCTTTTGACTATTGCAATGTGATGCCTTTGTATGTAAATCAACACTTTTTTATCAAAACAATGCCAATGTTTGCATCTCAACACCTTTGCACATCTTGGTTCCTTTGATTCAGAGAAATTTAGCAAAACTACATCTTGATGCCTTTGATTCAACAATGTGACGCTTCTATTATATCTAGGTGTAGTGTCAAAAATTGTCACCCTTAACAATTTTGTGTTATATTTTGGCCCCCCTAAATTATTGAGCCTAATTGACCTCCTAATGTCATAAAATTGTGTATAATTCAGAGCCCATTTGTAACACTTTTCAATAAATTACAAGCATTGAATAAATGCACCCAGATCATGTGTTGCCCCCGATACTTAATATCTTGGAATTTTGGGCCTGGACCCATATGCCCTTAGGTGCATGGGTCTCCCTTCTTAGACAAAACCCATTTTTAGGCATGTTGTTGGTGGCATTTTAACATTCAAGATTCAAATTTTAAGTGTCGGATTTTAGGATCTAATTTTCAAGAAATCAGATAAATGCCTATAAATACCTAGTCTTTTCACCATTTTGAAACTAGAAAGCAAGAGGTGAACATCAATAGAATTCTAGAGTAATTCAAGAGAAGTATTTTTAGAGTTTCATTGTAGTGATTCAAGATACAAGCATCATGTCAAAGTTTATACATGTGTTCATGTTATCAATATTTTGTGAAGGCTGACCCTTGTTGTAGGTCTCCAAAGCATTCAAGAAAGGAAGATCCAAATCCTTGAGGGTATGTGTATGACTTTAGTCCTTTAAGGAAGCCATTGAAGGGTGGTAAGTTATAGATTTGTGATTTCATCATTCCTTCCTTTTAATTATCATTTTTATCATTGATATTGTCATTGTGGAAGTGGAAAATACTTATACAGGATTTGACTGAACCAAGCCCCTAAAATGGCCAAACATTTCCTCTCTTTGTGAATGTGCAAATATTAGATTGAAGAGGATTGAAGAAAAAAAAATTATTGTTGCATTTTTTTCCATACATCTTGTCAATCCAAGAAAACTCACCTTTAGAATTATCCAACAGCATTCAAACAACTTTGCAAGCGAAAACGGAAGTCTCAAATCTACTACCAAAGGACCCAAAAGGTTGAGAAGAACACATTTACAAGGATTCAAATGCCCTTTGGTAAATAATTCCTCTTATGCACATTGAAACCAAATTTTCTAGGTAGATACATATCACTTTGCACTTTTCAGATCCACCTGCAAATTGTTGTTTCAATCTGTCAATTGTCGGGATCTTGCAATTTACGTATTAAGTCATAGAGCTCAATTAGATTAATAATTATGAATCATTTTCAATCTATTCCCATCTTCAATTATATGTAGATCTAGGTCTGATTGGCTCACATTCATGGTTGTAAGTCAATTTAATCACCTTGTTGTTTTTTTAATGAAACTTGGAAAAAGGCCCCTTGCATCCTAGGTTATTTGCATTTAGGACCTAGAATCACCTTTTTCTATGTTTCATTTCAATGAACCTAACATATTAATATTATATACCTTCTAAAATTTTCCATAATTCATCCTAGATCTAGGTTTTGTATTGCATTAGTTTGCATTGTTCATTTAGGGTTTCATTGTTTGCATCATAAAAGCATAAAAATTTCTAAAAATTTACATCATAGGTTGCATTAGAGTTTGTTTCAGTCATTTAGATCAGATATACATTCAAATTGAATTCATTAGATCTAAAATTGTCTATTGCATCCATCTAGGCATATTTCCATCTAACACACCAATCAGATGCTTCAGCCATTCTTTTATTAGTTACCTTCCTCAAGGCCTCTTGCTCTCTGCCTTTTTCTCAATGTGGTAAGAATGATCCTTAAAAGAATCCATAAAAAGCTTCAATTTATGTTTCAGATGCAAGGAAGAATCTATTTTTACCTCAGGTAAACCTTCTTGAATGATCTTCACAACATTATCAATCAATCCACTCTTCTTCACATGTTCATGTAGAATCTCCTTCCTTGAAAAAGCATGCAATATATCACCAAGATATGAATTATTAAGGGGAGAAATATTTGACATATCAACTTGACCTTCATGAGTAGGAATTTGTAGTAGCTAGGGTGCCACCATAGGTTGAAATTACATTTGCAGCCCCAGGAGGTCCTTGAAAGAGTCTGAAGATGAAGAACTTTGCCTATATCCATAAAAGCATCTTGCTTCTCAATTATCTTCTACTTTGCATTCTGAACATTCTCAAGATCATCCACTTTCTTTTTTTCATCATTTCCTAAATTCTCCGAAGGGGAAATGTTATGCTCCTTACCAGAATTAGTGTTCCCCAAAGTAGGGACACTCACTTCACCTTGATCTTTTGTACCTTGTGCACCAATATTCTCTGGAGGAGAATTATCCTCATTTTGCTTAACATTTTTCTCTTTCTCATCATAGTATATCATATTTTTCTCAAAAACTGATAGATCTATGTCTTGAGTAAACACGTCAGGTATATCCTATAGGATAGTGTCATCTGGAGGAACCTGATCCTCAAAGTTCACCTTAGCCCTCTTCATTTCTTCATAATCTTGGCTATCTTTTCTTTTGTCTCTTTCTCCTCTTCTTCTTCCTTTTCTTTTTATATCTCCATACCAAAGACTTTATGTTTATCATGCATTCCAAAGACATCTTCTCCTTCTTGTTGTCTAAGGGGTCCTTGTACTTCAGGCTGACCAAATATGTTTTTCTCACATGTATTTTTTGGAGAAGTCACTTTTACATTCACTTCAACATTTTGTCATGTATTTCTGAAAGCATCTATGGATCAACATCAACTTCACTCTACAATTTATCAATGATTTTATTTGTAGCCTCTACAGTTCCATTTTGAATCTTTCTTTTGACATCTTCATCCATGCTCATTAGCAAATCTATTCTTCTTTTGGTCTGGAGATTTTTAGCTTGTCTCCAGAAAATCATCCCCTTTTCTTCTTGGGAAACAAGAATCTTAGCCTTGTCAATTGCTTGCAATTTTAGCTCTTCATTAGCCTTAATGGAAACTTCTCTTCTTTGTATTAAATCCTCGACAAGACTATCTAGAGATTTGTCTACAATGTCACTGACAAGAATGTTCTACTTCAACATATATTTAATGACTTCCTTTTCAATTTTCTCCTTTTCCTCCAGAGGGACATCCAGATGTAGCTCCATTGTATCATTTAATAGACCATATTTGAAAATCCCATTAAAAATTGCACCAAAATTGAAAGGATCATGTTTGATCAGAGGATTTTTCTCAATCTTCTCCTCAACAATCTCATTTCCTTTCTTCTTCTGCAAGGATACTTCTTCTTCTCCTTGTCTTGTTATTTTCACCCTTCTCCTCAAAACATAAGATTGTACTTCTTCTTCATCATCATCTTCATCATTATTCACATTCACATGATTAATCATTCCTCTTGTTTCTTAGTACTTAAATCTTGGCTTCTTCCTTTTGTAGTCTTAGTTTACACCGGTGGTACAATTGCAGCCCTTCTTCTGGTAGGAGGTGTTTGAGTCGGTTTGGAAGTTGTAGCAGTGACAGAGGCAAATCTACTGATCCTTCTAGGAGTTGGTATAGTAGTAGTGGCATGTGATTCTTCTAAAGGACACTCAAGATGATAAAAAATATTTTTCAATTCAAACATCATCTTCCCCACACTTAGCATCCTCTCCACCTTTTCTTCTACCTTCTTCTTGATTTGCTTGTTCGTTATTTCATCATATGTACCAAACCTTTCAACAATGGGATCCCTAGGTTTGTTGAGAAAAATGTCAGCATATGCAATCCAATTAGGTCCAGGGAGCTCATAGGGAAACATTGTTATCTATGAAGTCCTTGGTTCAATTGCGTCCATATAACAGTTATCCTTATCCACCATAAAGGTGATGTCATTCTTGTAATTTTCCACAACTTGTGAGGGTATCCTATCCCTATTATATATTTCATTTTGAAATGTTTTGAAGAATCCCCATAACATTATATCACATTTTTTGGTGTCTAAAAATCTATGCATGTGATCCCTAATCTGATGTGCAACTAGAATATCCCTTCTCTAGACCACATTCCTTGAACTAGGCATTTCCTTCATAAAATAGAACTTAAGACAAATAATCAAAGTGTCATACTAAAAATTGTAGTGTGAATCCTTGGTTCTCTATAGATTCTCCAACAACTATTGCCACAAGATCTCATAAATATCATAATCCTTTCCTTCCTTCACCATCTAATGAGTAGTGTAGATGGCAGTGGCGGTAGCAGATCCTTTTGGTGCAGGGGCACCCTTGGTTCTAGGTGCACCCATGGTTCTATGTAGTGAATTTTTGGTTTTTGGTCATATGAGAGTTTATTTCATGTAATAAGGTATTTTTAGGCCATGTCATGTCATTTGGAGTCATTGTTAAGTCTTTATATGCAAGGTTGGGCAAAATTTTAAATTTTGTCAAGGTTGCACAAAAGTTGTCAAGCAACTTTTGCAACTTTTTGCAAAAAAGTGCAATTTGATGATTTTTTAAGCAATTAAACCAAATATGGTTGGGGAAAGTTAGAATATGGTTTTAAACATTCAAATAATCCTTTTAATCTCGAAGGAGAAGGTTGGAATGAAAATTTTGAATGAGAAGCTCTCTTTGCACATTGTTTTTTTGTGTTTTACTACACTTTATTGATTTTTATCACATTGTACGGATTTTTACTGCACCATATGGATTGAAGGGTGATTTCATCTTGTAGAGGGATGTCTTAACTTTATTTTGGTTATGGTTTGAGGAAAATCCATCAATATTTGAGTGAGTTATCAATGTTTGAGTGAAAGATATTAAAACCCTATCTAGGGTTCCAGGAAACCTTCAAAATGTTTTTACTTGCATTCCCTCCATGAAAAAATCAAAAAATCATGTGTGCAACTCTATTTTGATGTATTCTAACCTCCCTCAAGAGTTGGGGCTTGGACATGGCACGTGGATAGAGAACTTAGTTGACATTCATTGTATTGTTGTCTAATTTATAGTCAAAGGGCATTGCATTGTAGTTGAATACCAAAGTTTGGCATTGTAACGTTGCTTAGTGCTTTGTGAAGGCTGAGACAAGTCTAACATTATTTTTAAACCTTGGAGAAACCATTGGTTTGATACTTCTATCATGTATTTAAGGTTATTCATTATTTGCATATGATTGTCCCATAAACTATTCCATTGAATGTTGTTGCCCTTAAGTCTACCTGTGCATTTGGGGATTAACAAAAACTTTGAAAGGTTTGTAATGTCATTTATACCATCATCCCACACTGTCCTTGGTGTTTTCATGTTGTTCCATAACTTTGAGAGGTCTGCCACCTTTGAATATTGAAGGACTGACACAACTAAAGAAGTTTGCCCTGTCATGGGTTTCACAAAACCTTGAGGAGATAGTGAACCCTTCGTTATGAAATATCATATCAATAGTCTATTTTGTACCCCTTCTCTACATCACTTTGCTATCAGAGCCAAAGAAAACCAAATCATAAGAAGGATTGAATTGAAGTCAAGTTGCAATGCCTCCAAGGGTGAATATAGAAAGGATAGTTAGAGAGGTGAGAGACTCTCTTGCACAAGAGTTGAGGGCCATAAGAGAAATCCTTGATGCAAGACTCACAACTATTGAGACCAACCAAAGGAGAGGAGCAGTCATAGGGGATTTGAGTGACCGAGAAGATGAAGAAGAAGTGGGTGAAGAGATGCCACAAGGAGAATATGATGAGGAAAGAGATGTTGAGGAAAAGAGGTTGGAGAGGTTGCTAAAGGCAGTAAAGAATGATGGTTCCAAGATCAAAATGGAACTCCTTGTTTATGCATGAAGTTTGAATGGAGAAGAACTCATAGATTGGATAGGAGAACTTGACAAGTATTTTGAGTATGAAGAGATACTTGAGGGCAGAAAGTGAAATTGGCAAGGAAAAAACTAAAAGTACATGCATCCCTATGGTGGGACTATGTACAAGAAGAGAGGAAGAAAAAAGGAAAGGCAAATATTTCATCTTGGGATAGGATGGTTGCAAAATTGAAGGGTAAGTTCTTACCTAGTGATTATGCCATTTAGTTGTATAGGAGGTTGCAAAATTTGAAGCAGAAGGACATGGATGTGAAGACATATATAGAAGAGTTCTATAAACTAAGCATCAAATCAGATCACATGGAAGAGGATGTTGACAAAGTTGCAAGGTACTTGAATGGGTTAAGGTCTAGCCTTCAAGATGAGTTAAGTCTCACAAGCCCAAGGATAGTGGGAGAATGATACCAGTTGTCCATAAAGGCTAAAGATCAGTTGAAGAGGAGACAAGAAAATCAAATCAGGGGTAGAGGAAGGATTTTCAGAGGAATAGGGGCATTTTCTGGTAGAGGGAAGTCCCAAAGATCACAAGGTGAAACAAGCAGCAATCAAGAAGCAACATATTCAAGAGGCGGATTTAGAGGAAGAAGACCCAATTCTAGAGGTAGATTTGGCAATAGAGGAGGCTTAAATTGATTCACTGGGAAGTGTTATAAATGCAATAAATTTGTAGGTCATCAAGCATGGCAATGCACTCAGGAGCAGCCATCTATCTCTTTCAGAGTTGAGAGGAGAAATCAGATTGCACAAGGTGGAGATGAGGTTGAAAGTGTCAATTCACCATCACAAAATGTGGAACCAGAATTTGGAGAGTCATTATTGATGAGAAGGACCTTGATCAAAGTGCCTATGGAGAAGGAACCACCATAGAGAAAGTCACTCTTTAGGACTACATGCACACCAACGTAAATTTTGTAAAGTTGTTATTGATTCTGGTAGTACTGACAATTTAATTTCTATTAAAATGGTAGAAAAGCTTAAGTTGAAAAGGATTCCTCATGCCACTCTATACATAGTCTCTTGGCTTAACAAAGGGTAGCAAGTAGTTGTGAATGAACAAATTTGGGTAGATTTTCACATAGGGGTATATAAGGATATGGTCTTGTGTGACATAATTCCAATGGATGTTTTCCATTTGCTTTTGGGTAGGCCTTGGCAGTATGATAGAAAGGAAATCCATGATGCTAGGAAAAACACATATGCCATATAAAAGGATGGGGTTTCTTACACTCTCACACCATTGAAAGATGAAATCCAAGAAACACAAGTAGGGTCTAGTGTGATGCTAGTAGATGAGAAGGAGTTCCTAAAGACCATGGAAGAGGAGAATATGGGTTTTTCCATCATAGTAAAGCCTAGGTTTGTCATGGCAGCAGAAAAGAAGGAAGAGTTTCCTTTAGAGATCAAAACCTTTCTTAAAAATATGTTGATATAGTAGTGGATGAGATTCCCAACACTTTGCCACCTATGAGAGACATAGCCACCACATTGATTTCATTCCAGGGGCTAGTTTTCCTAACAAAGCTGCTTATAAGATTACACCACCACAAAATGAGGAGATAAAGAGGCAAGTATAGGAATTACTTGACAAGGGGTTGATTAGAGAAAGTTTAAGCCCTTGTGTGGTTCCCACAGTCTTAGCACCAAAGAAGGGAGGTGATTGGAGGATGTGCATTGATTCCAAGGCCATTAACAAGATTACAATAAGGTATAGATTTCCTATTCCAAGAATTGAAGACTTAATGGATTATTTGGGTGGTGCATGTTACTTTTCCAAAATTGATCTCAAGAGTGGTTACCATCAAATTAGGATCAGACCAAGAAAAATGAAGAGTTGTATGAATGGCTTGTAATGCCCTTTGGTTTATCAAATGCACCAAGTACTTTCATGTGGTTAATGATTGAAGTGTTCAAACCTTTTATTGGTAAGTTTGTTGTGGTTTACCTTGATGATATTATTATTTTTAGTAATACTAAGGAAGAGAATTTGTAGCATTTGCATTTATGAAGAGAAACTAATGATGAACTTGAAGAAGTGTGAGTTCTTGAAAACGGAGTTGGTATATTTGGGTTTTGTGGTTACAAATGGCACCTTGAAGATGGATCCTAGCAAGGTTGAGGCTATCCTAAGTTGTCCTACTCCCAAATCAGTTGTTGAGGTAATGAGTTTCCATGGTTTGGCTAGATTTTACAAACAATTTATTAAAGGTTTTAGTCATGTTTGTGCTCCAATGATTGATACTATTAAGGGTGATAAAAGGAAGAAGTTTGTTTGGTCTAGTGAGGCTGATAGGAGTTTTGAATATTTGAAAAAGAAGGTAACTGAGAAGCCTATATTGGCTTTGCCTAGTTTTGATAAGGTCTTTACAATTGAATGTGATGCAAGTGGCCATGTCATAGGTGTTGTGTTAAGTCAAGAAAATAGGCCTATTTCCTTCTTTAGTGAGAAATTGAATGAAGCCAAAAAGCGGTATTCTTCCTATGACCTTGAAATGTATGCAATGGTGCAAGCATTAAAGAAATGGAGACATTATCTACTTCCTAAGGATTTTACAGTGTACACTAATAATCATGCACTCCAATTTTTGAATAGTCAAGATAAACTCAGTAATAGGCATGTGAAATGGGTTGAGTATTTGCAAGGTTTTACTTTCACCATTAAACATAAGAAGGGGTAGTCTAATAAAGTCGCAGATGCATTGAGTAAAAGGGCTCTAATGGTGCAGGAAATTTAGTTACAAAGCATGGGAGTTGATTCTTTGAAAGGTATGTATCTTGAGGATGTGGATTTTAAGGAAATTTATGCAAGTTGTAGGCATACTTGTAGCAGCAATAATGATAAATGGCTTGATTTTCCGATCCAAGATGATTTTTTGTTTAAGGGGGCACAACTTTGTGTTCCTAAGTGTTTTATGAGGACTAATTTGATCAAACAGAAGCATAGTGGCAGCCTTGTAGGTCATTTTGGTCTTGATAAGACCTTGGAGCAGTTGAAGAGGCACTACTATTGGCCTAAAATTCAAACTGATGTAAGAAACATTGTTGAAACGTGTACCATTTTCCAAAGGGATAAAGGATGTAGCACCACTGTAGGGTTATACCAGCCACTTCCCATTCCCAATAGGCCTTGGGAATCCATAAGTATGGATTATGTGATGGGGTTGTCTAGGACACAAAGAGGTTTTGACTCAATGTATGTTGTTGTTGACAAGTTTTCTAAGATGGGTCACTTTATACCTTGCAAAAGTACTAATGATGCTTCGTGCATAGCAGGTCTACTCTTCAAAGAGGTGGTAAGAATCCATGGTTTTCCTCTTAGCATTGTATCAGACAAGGATAGTAAGTTTATTGCTCATTTTTGGAGAACTTTGTGGAAGACGTTAGGCACTAATTTTAGTTTTAGTTATGCTTATCACCCACAAATTGATGGGAAAACTAAAGTAGTAAATAGGATTTTGGGAAACCTTCTAAGATTCCTCTCCAAAGAGCATTCAACTCAGTGGGATCTAGTTTTTCCTCAAGTTGAGTTTGCTTATAATGATACCATGAACAGGAACATTGGGAAGAGTCTGTTTGAAGTTGTCTATGGGTTGCAGCCTAGAGGGGTGTTTGAATTGAGGAGTATCAATGGTATGGAAAGGCCAAGTGCTGAGGGAGAACAATTTGTTGTGGAAATGCAAGAGATTCACTAGCAAGTCAGGGAACACCTTCAAAACAGTGTGGATAAGTACAAGCAAAGGGCATATGCAAAAAGAAGAGAAGTGGACTTCAAGGTAGGTGATTTGGTTTTGGTTCATCTTAGAAAGAAAAGGTATCCTAAGGGGCGGTATTCTAAGTTGCACATGAAGAAGATTGGTCCCTGTAAGATAGTTCATAAATTTGCTAATAATACTTATGAGGTTGAACTCCCTCAAGAGGTTGGTATATCTCCCATTTTCAATGTTGTTGATTTACATCAATACAAGGGAGAAATCAGTGATGATCCAGGAGCAGGTTCACATGCAAGTTCAAATGTTGAGTAGGTCAGAGATCTTCCACCAAGAAAACCTCCGGAGTTGGAATATATTCTAGACAACAAGGAACTCAAAAGGACAAGAAACCAAGTATATTTTCAGTAGCTAGTTAAGTGGAAGGGTCTACCTCATGAAGATTCCACTTGGATGTCTGAGAGTGACATAATAATGTTGCAAGTATGAGCAAGTTTGGTGGTGTTTTCATTAATGTTGTCATTGATGTCAACACAATTTAGTATGTTGCAGATTGTACATGTATAGTTGAGATGCTATTGAGATGTTCTGAGTACATGGATATATCTTTATGATGTTGTAGATGTGTTGAAATGATGACTTTCCAAGTGCTTTTGAGAAAATTAATAAAGAGAGAAGTTAGAGTTATGAATGTGTTCAAAATGTGCTCTGGTATGTGCTCTGCATTTCTCCTGTGTTGATCATATGCTTGTGTGGATCTAAAGGTTTGCTAATGGTGACCTAGTGGTGATATCTCCTGAGTTGTAGCTTTTGGTTTGATGGGATGTGAAAGTTATGTTCACCGGTGTGTGAACTGTTCTGGCAGAGTTGGTCTTCTGTGGATTGGGAGAAATGTTTTTGCTATGCAATTCTCTGTTGTTTTGTTTCAGATCTTTTAGATTTGGAATGTGTCTCATAATGATGTTCTCTGGGTACTTGCAAAGAAGTTTGTGGTTTGGTGATCCAGAATTTGAGTTTCAAAATTGTTGTATGTGATTGCACAATCTGGATGGACTGATGGAAGGATTTGGTGTTCGAAGATCATTTTACTTGTTGCGGATGTACCTGAAGGAACCTAAGATGTGTTCTCATGCATAATGAAGCATGTTGTGTCATCTGCATGTTATCTTCTTGTTGGAAACCATGTACATCAATGTTCATTTGTGTTTTCATTAGGTTTGGCCGACCTGGTGTTTACACTTCATATGAAGAATAAAATTTAATTAAGGAAGCCTATGTTTGATCTGAGACATTATCTTTTGGTCTTGGATAAATGTTTTATTGGTCCACTCTCATTATTTTCCACTGCGGGAATGATGAGTTGCTGACCTAACTTGAATTTATGAAATGAAGCTTATGTGGCCGACCTTGGAGAAAGTTTCTAAGGATGAAGATGGTATAAATGCAAGTAGAATTGGGAAGAATTGGATGGTGATGCAAAGTGACGAAGTAAGCCACAAATCAAAAGAGCAGAAGTGTGTGAAAGTGAGTTGAGGCAGCAATACTTCATTGTGTTAGATTCCTGAAGGCAGTGAGCTGAAGGTTTTTGTGATCTTTTAATCAAGGTTGCGGATGTGTGTAAATTTCTATGGTGGATCTTTTGTTCTCTTTTGTATCAGTAGGCAGTGAGCCTCCCTGTTGGACAATGAGTCCTTTCTGTAGGTAGTGAGCCTTTGTATTTGGATAGTGAGTCCTCTTCTGGGCAGTGAGCCCTTGGCAGTGAGCCTCTGTATTTGGTTTTGTAATCTCTTTATATTGTTATTTAATCCTCACCGTGGTTTTTCCCTTATTGGGTTTCCACGTAAAATCTGGTGTTCATTGTGTTGATTTTACTTTTTGTTATTTGTGTTTCATGTTCATACTTAGTAATAGAATAGTGTGGTTGTGGAATTGATAAGTGTTGAAGTTTTAAGTTTGAATTTTTGTGACAACTGATTCACCCCACCTCTCAGTTGTCTTGTTCCATTTAACAAAAAAATCTTGGATATACTATAGCAGGTCTCAACTCAAGTGGGACATGAGCTCACTTTCTCCTCTAGGGAGTATGGTACAGGGGCACCCTTGGTTTCAAGTGCACCCTTCATTCTATGTAGTGAATTTTTGGTTTTTGGTCATATGAGAGTTGATTTCATGTAATAAGGTCTTTTTAGGCCATGTCATGTCATTTGGAGTCATTTTTGAGTCTTTAGATGCAGGTTGGGAAAAATTATAAATGTTGTCAAGGTTGCATAAAAGTTGTCAAGTAACTTTTGTAACTTTTTGCAAATAAGTGTAATTTGATGATTTGTTAAGAAACTAAACCAAATATGGTTGAGGAAAATTAGAATATGGTTGTAAACATTCAAATAATCCTTTTAATCTTGAAGGATAAGGTTGGAATGAAAATTTTGAATGAGAAGCTCTCTTTGCACATTGATTTTCTATGTTTTCCTGCATTTCATTGATTTATGTCACATTGTAAAAAAATTTGCTGCACCGTACAGGTTGAAGGGTGATTTCATCTTGTAGAGGGATGCCTTAAATTTATTTTGGTTTTGGTTTGAGAAAAATCCATCAATATTTGAGTGAGTTATCAATGTTTGAGTGAAAGTTGTTCAAAACCCTATCTAGGGTTCCAGGAAACCTTCAAAATGTTTTTACTTGCATTCCCTCCATAAACAAATCAAGAAATCATGTTTGCAACTCTATTTTGATGTATTCTAACCTCCCTCGAGAGTTGGGAATTGGACATGGCACGTGGAGACAAAACTTGGTTGACAGTCATTGCATTGTTGTTTGCTTTACAGTCAAAGGGCATTGCATTGTAGTTAAATACCAAAGTTTGGCATTGTAATGTTGCTTAGTGCTTTGTGAAGGTTGAGAAAAGTCTAACATTGTTGTTACACCTTGGAGAAACCATTGGTTTGATACTTCTATCATGTATTGAAGGTTATTCATTATTTGCATATGATTGTCCCATAAACTGTTCCATTGAATGTTGTTGCCCTTAAGTCTGCTCGTGCATTTGGGGATTAACAAAATCTTTAAAAGGTTTGTGATGTCATTTATACCATCATCCCATGTTGTCCTTGGTGTTTTCATGCTATTCCATGACTTTGATAGGTCTTCCACCTTTGAATATTGAAGGACTGTCACAACTAAAGAAGTCTACCTTGTCATGGGTTTCATAGAACCTTGAGGAGATAGTGAACCCTTCATTGTGAAATATGGTATCAATAGTCTATTTTGTACCCCTATTTTGCATCACATTCCTTATTTATGTAGTAAACCATGTATGCAATACCCATCATGGCATAGTGTACCCCTAAGTCAGAGATGTGATCCACAGTTGATCTATTTTACGGATCTATGACAATTGCATTTGAATGCATAATGTTTATAATTTTAAATCCAAATTACTTAAACAAAATTAACATACGAACATTACGTAAATAACAAAGTGGTGAAAATTAGAATAAGAGAGAAGAGAGAAAATGCAAACAAAGTTGATACCTGAGTTCATCGTAAAAATGACTACATCTCTGGGTCCCTCTCCAATGAGTGGACTGATCTGATTAATTCTCCAGAAAATCAGTACAAAACTCTAGCATGGTTTCTCCCTGGTTTACAATAAATTTGAAATAGCTCCTTCAAAATGCAAGGAACAACTCTTGTAAAGCACGGAAGTCAAGCAAAATTTCACCAAGGAATTTCTCTCTAAGTCACCACTTAGCTTTTCCCATCCTACACTTACCCCTTTTATACAACAATATTACCCAAATTGGTTACTAACCAATTGATTTTACAATATTACCCATACAAGTACAAATCTCCCATAATCTCCCTTTTTTTACATATGAAAACAATAATGCCCCCTTAAAATAATCCTCAAATCTTCAATAATTCATTAAAGCCCTTTAACATGTTATTCACGGGCTTGTACAACTGATATTTAGTTTTTTTTGTTTTAAGGGAGTTAATTTTTTATTTAAATAAAGGGTAATTTTTTTTTGTTTCTTAAGGAATTTGAGCTTAATTGTTTGTCAAAACCGACTTAGCCCATATATATACCCGAAGGGCTCAGTGGTCGAACGGTCGGTAATCATTTTACATGGCGAGGGGTCCAAGGTTCGACCCCCCTGCCGGCCTTTTTCAATCAATTCAAAATTGTTTACTCAATAAAATGAACCCACCACCAAATATAGTAAAGCGTGGGTAGGATGGTATAACGGTGGAGCAGACAAATCGGAGATGAAAGGTGGGGGGGATCGAATCCCCCCACACACCATTTTTAAAAAACTACCAAATTGTCGAGTCGGTGGAGGGAGGAGAAGGGGTGCCACATGGCACACCGACGAGGTGTCACGTGGCACAATGTGATTCGCCACTAGAGACACGTCATTGCTAATGATGCAAACCCGTATGCTCACTGCGTTGTCCCGTCCGCTGACTGTGTTGTACAACCTCGCCACGTCACCTATATGGCCTGTACAACCAGCTGCCATGTGTTACCTGCCGATTGGTCCACATCATCATCTGTACCATATGGACTATTGAGTCACTGTGCTAACATCATGTTGACGTTAGCAGCTGTACCACCTTGGCCCACTTGGTCAACCCAACTTTGATTGTTGATATCTCGGGCGTACAATGTCGGATTTCAACAAAATGAACATATTTAGATTTTTTTCATCGAGCTCTTCTATTTGATGCCATTTCTGTCAATTTCTGAGATTATCATTTTTTTCACTTTTCTAACGCCCTCAATTACCAACTTGACCCGAAGTTTGACCAGCCATAACTTGGGCATACAGACTCCTTTTGAGCCCGTTCAAGTTGTGTTGGACTCAGAATTTTGGGCAATTCAATCTAGCGATGATTACTGGAGCATATGGGACACTTCAATTTTTGACGTTGAGTATCCCCTCGGATCAGTCCTCCCCACTAGAGAGCTTTTGGACCTCTAAAAGATTGGTTACTCGAAAGCAAGTGAGGGTAAAGTTCCCTCACTTTACCAATCTCCATCCATTTTTCCTTGCTTGGATTCATCCCCTTCAGTTCCACTCTAAGGTACTCAACTACGCCTCTTTGTGAAGTCCTATTTTTTTGTCTAAGATGACACCCACTGGCAACTCTAACATGTACTCTAGTGAAAGATCATCAACTGATGGAACCTGAATGTTTGTGTCTTCGTCCAGTATCATTGGAGGCTCGTACAACTTCAGATTCTCAACATTGACAACTGAATAGATATGCATGTATGGAGGAAGATTAAGGCGGAAGGCATTGGTTCCAATCTTTTCCAAGATATAAAAGGGACCATACCAAATCGGCTTGAGCTTCCTTCCTTCGCCTTGCATTCTTTCCTTGTTGATATGTAACCAAACTCTGTCGCCAACCTAGAAATGGTGATCACTGTGATGCTTATCATGGCGAGCCTTGTATTTGGCTTAACTCTTCTCCAACTATGCTTCCATTGCCTGATGAATTGCTTGGACTTTTTGGATGAACTTCAAAGCCTTCTCTACATCATGGTGTCCATCTTCAAATTCATCTTTCCCAAAATAAAATTCCATCGATGTTTTAGGAACATAACCAAAACAAGTCTCAAAAGGAGACCTCTTTGTAGAAGAGTGTGTCGCATGGTTGTAAGCATGATGCATAGAATGGAGACTCTCATCCCATAGCTTGGGATGTTTGTTGCAGTAGCCTCAAAGAAGATGCACCACTTTCATGTTTACTACCTTTGTCTGTTTGTCGGTCTACGGATGGAAGGTTGTACTCTTCTTTAGTTTGGTGTCCATGAGTCCCCACAAAGCTAACCAGAATTTCCCTAGGAATCAAGAATCTCGATCCGATGCAATAGAATTAGGTAACCAAAAATCAACCCATACAAATTGAAAGTACATCTGAGGGGTCAGTTCAGCAGTGCCCTATTTCTTACAAGGCATTATAATACACATTTTGTTGAACTGATTAACTACTAGAAACAAATAATCATGTCCCTTCCTAGACATTGGTAACCCCCCGAAAAAATCAATTGAGATACTTTCCCATGGGCGGGATGGTACAAGTAGAGGTGTGTACAACCCCAATTTCCTATTACTAGGCTTACTTGTTGCACACATAACACAACCTCTAATATACTTAGTTACAGTTTCTTGCATACAAGGCTAGTAACAATACTTTTGCAGCTGAGTGATTGTCTTGCTTACCCCAAAATGTACTGCAATCAATGAGGTGTGTGCTTCTCTGATTACATGTGCTTGTTCATCTTTGGAATGCATAACTTTCCCAAGTGATACAACAGTTTATCCTACACATAGTAATCTTTCTCTTCTACATGTTTGCCTGCAATTAGAGATGAATAGATTTCCTTAAAGTCTTCCTCGTTAGCATAATGTTCTTGAAAAATTTCAGGTACCATGGAACTACCTTTAAGGATAATCAAAGAATTCATAACAGGAGGCCTAGACAACATATCTGCTACTTTGTTATGGGTACCTTTCTTGTACTTAATTACCAAATGAAACTGCAAGAAAACCCATCCACCTAAAGTGCCTACTTTGTTGCAGTTTAGACTGTGAGTGCAAGTACTGAAGTGGTTGGTGATCAATGTGGATTACAGTTTCTTTCCCCATTAAGTAGTGCTGCCATTTTTTAACACTCTGAACTAATGCATAAAGTTCCTTATCATAAGTAGGATAGTTAATGATTGCACCTATAAATGTCTCAGAGTGATAGCAGATTGGTTTACCTCCTTGCATTAGCACTACTCCCATGGAAAATCCACTCGCATCTATCTTGATCTCAAACAGTTGGTGTAAATCTGGTAAAGCCAGAACTGGTGTTGTGCTCAAATTTTCCTTTAAAGTGTTGATGGCCTTTTGTTGTAGACCTCCCCATTGAAAATTTGTCTTCGTACTGGTCAATGTGTGCAATGGTGATGCAATGTAGGAGAAGTTTCCAATGAAATTTCTCCAATACTAGACTGCACCTAAGAAACTTTTGACTTCAGTGATTGTACTTGGCTTAGGCCATTTTACAATAACTTTGACCTTTGCAGGGTCTAATTTCAATTGACCACCACCTACGATGTAGCCTAAGTACACCAATAATGTCTTAGCAAATTCACATTTCGACATCTTTACAAAAAAAAAAAAATTCTTAATACATCAAAAAAATTCTTTAGATGACTTACATGATCTTCCCAAGTTTGACTGAATACAAGAATATCATCTAAATAGACTATGAAAAAATCATCAATGAAAGGACGAAAGACATCATTCATGACTCTCATAAATGTAGCTGGTGCATTGCAAAGCCCAAAGGGCATGACGAACCACTCAAACAATCCCTGTTTTGTCTTAAACGCAGTTTTCCAAATGTCATCTTCTGCAATTCTTATCTGATGATATCCGCTATGCAAGTCTAACTTAGTGAAATCAACTGCATGTTTTAATTGATCAAGTAATTCATCAATTCGAGGAAGAGGATACATTTTCTTTACCATTATCATTTTCAGGGCTCGATAGTCGATGTACATTCTCCAAGATCCATATTTCTTTGGAACCAACACAATTGGAGAACCACAAGGATATGTACTAGGATGAATGACTCCTTTTTCAACCAACTCTTGAACTTTCTTTCTAGTTTCTTCATTCTGCAAAATTGATAAATGGTACATGCCGATGTTTGGAAGAGGCACATCCTATTGTAATTGGATTTCATGTTGTATCTCTCTCTTAGGTGGCAACCCCTTTGGCTCCTGAAATAAGTCATCATAAGCAGAAACTATTTTTACCATCTCATTTTTACTCTTTGGATCACACCCTTTAAATGCTTCAGCTTTTTCATCCTCTTTGGGTTTTACAAGCATTAATACAAATTTCTTACTAGAATTGACCAACTTTTTCATCTGACTAGCATTAACTAGTGCAAGATTAGTCTTAATTTTGTGTGCACGTACAATGTATTCTATCCCATCCTTCAATAGATGATACTTATTTTGCCCCCTATAAAAGATTGCTTTTATGTCATACAGATAAGGACTCCCTAACACAAGCCCACAAATATCCAAAGGAACAACAGCTACCTCTACCTCATCAACAAAGTTTGCAGTGATAGTAAATTTTAATTTACATTGTTTTGTTACCTGCAATTGAGCATAAGTGTAAACCCATCCAAGATGATATGGCTTTGGATGAGGTGTTGTAGCTAGATTAAGTTTCTTTACCACTTCTTCAGATATTAAGTTGACTTGAGAACCCGTATCAAACAGTGTGTCAATCTTAGTGTGCTTAGTTACAACTTGAATATGAAACAATTCATTATGTTGTTTATCAGCTTTAGGAGTAGATACTTTACTTGTACTTTCATTTGCATTAGAAACATTTTCATTAGAAGAGAGAGTTATACCTTTCCCTTTACCTTGGACCCCAACAACAACAATTTTTGTTTCGTCTCCTGAGTCGAATCCAAGATCTTGTTGAATCACTATAGCAGTCTTTTGCTTGCCTTTATTGCCTCCATATCTTTTTGGCCTTAATTCGAGATGCAACTTCCAACACTTTGAATCATCATGCCCCTTTTTCTTGCAATGGGAGCATGTGGGTTTATCACCCTCCTTCTTAACTATAGTTGTCTTCTTCCCTTTTCTTTTATCTTTGTCTTTTTCTTTACCCTTAGACTTCCCCTCAAACTTAGATGGTTTCTTTGAGAAATTATCATTGAAAGTGTTCTTACCCCTTGACTCTAAATGAGTAGCCTAGACCGACACTTCATCCAAATTATTAGGACTCAACATTAGAATAGTATGTCTAGGTAAGAATGCAAACCACCTATGTACTTGAGTAATGTATCCTGAGTATACAATGGTTTAAAGAAATAGCCCATTTTCTAAACTCATGGGTGTAATCTTGGACAGACTGACCATTACCTTGCCTAAAGGTTTTCCAATTCATTGTTAATTGTTGCATATAACCTAAACAGTAAAACTATTTTTGAAGGGCAGCAACAAATTCCATCCAAGTCATATTGACCTTACCATGGCGAGCAATTTCCTCCCGAGTCCTACTCTCCCACCAAGTGAGAGTTGTACCTCCCAATTGGAAAGTGGCTAACTGGATCATAGAAACATCTTCTACTATGCCTTGAATCCTACAATACACTTCTACTTGCTAGATCCAATCATCTAACTTTTCGGCATTTAACTCCCCACAGTACTTAGGCAATTCAAATTTTACATCCAGTTTAATAATAGGCTTAGACTTGCTCTTAAAGGATTAACAATAGTAGAAGAGGAAGAAGAAGGGGAAGATGGAGAATAAGGGGAAGATGGAGGAGATGGAGCTTTTGGAGCTTTTCCTTCTTTGTCCTTTCGATCTTCCTTATTTTCTCGCTTCAAAGAATCTCCCTTTTCGCGCTTCTTCTTGTCTGCTTAAAGCTCTTCCACCATAGCATTCATGTCAAGAAAGGCTCGCTAAAAAGACTTCTCATCAAACTCAGGCTCAATACTCTTTCCAACTTCAGTTTCTTCCATTTTTGGCAAAGTGCTTCATTTGTCGACCTCAGGATTGTATTCTTATAGTTCGCCTTCACCTCGTTGTTTTCTAGAACGTGTTAGCATCCACTTCTACAATACTAGTCACATAAAGCTCTGATACCAATTTTGATCTATTTTACGGATCTATGAAAATTGCATTTGAATGCATAATGTTTATAATTTTAAATCCAAATTACTTAAACGAAATTAACACACAAACATTACATAAATAACAAAGTGATGAAAATCAGAATAAGAGAGAAGAGAGAAAATGCAAATAGAGTTGATAACAGAGTTCGTCGTAAAAATGACTATGTCTCTGGGTCCCTCTCCAATGAGTGGACCGATCCGATTCATTCTCCAAAAAATCAGTACAAAACTCCAGTATGGCTTCTCCCTGGTTTACAATAAATTTGAAATAGCTCCTTCAAAGTGCAAGGAACAACTCCTGTAAAGCACAGAAGTCGAGCAAAATTTCACCAAGGAATTTCTCTCTAAGTCACCACTTAGCTTTTCCCATCCTACACTACCCCCTTTTATACACCAATATTACCCAAATTGGTTACTAACCAATTGATTTTACAATATTACCCATACAAGTACAAATCTCCCATAATCTCCCTTTTTTTACATATGAGAACAATAATCCCCCCTTAAAATAATCCTCAAATCTTCAATAATTCGTTAAAGCCCTTTAACATGTTATTCACGGGCTTGTACAACTGATATTTATTTTCTTTTGTTTTAAGGGAGTTAATTTTTTATTTAAATCAAGTGTAATTTTTTTTCGTTTCTTAAGGAATTCAAGCTTAATTGTTTGTCAAAACCGACTTAGCCCATATATATACCCGAAGGGCTCGGTGGCCGAACGGTCGGTAATCATTTTACATGGCGAGGGGTCCAAGGTTTGACCGCCCCCCTGTCGGCCTTTTTCAACCGATTCAAAACTATTTACTAAACAAAATGAACCCGCCACCAAATATAGTAAAGTGCAGGTAGGATGGTATAACGGCAGAGTGGACAAATCGGAGATGAAAGGTGGGGGGATCGAATCCCCCCACATACCATTTTTAACAAACTACCAAACTGTCGAACCAGTGGAGGGAGGAGAAGGGGTACCATGTGGCACAATGTGATTTTCCACTGGAGACACGTCATTGTTGACGAAGCAAACCTGTATGTTGACTGGGTTGTCCTATCTGCTGACTGTGCTATATGACCTCGCCATGTCACCTGTACGGCCTATATGGCCATTTACCATGTGTCACTTGTCGATTGGTCCACATCATTGTCCATACCATATGGACTATTGAGTCACTATGTTGACATCATGCTGACGTCAGCAGTCGTACCACCTTGGCCCACTTAGTCAACCCAACTTTGATTGTCAATATCTCGAGCATACGATGTCGGATTTTGATGAAATGAACATCGTTGGGTTTGTGTCATCGAGCTCTTTGATTTGACATTATTTTTGTCAATTTTTGAGATGATCATTTTTTTCACTTTTTCACGCCCTTATGTACCAGTTTGACCTTAAGTTTGACCGACCATAACTTGGGCCTACGGACTCCTTTTGAGCCCGTTCAAGTTGTGTTGGACTCAGAATCTTAGGAACTTCAATCTGGCGATGATTACTGGAGCATATGGGACACTTCAATTTTTGACATCGAGTATCCCCCTAGATCAACAGTTAAGGTTCTTTTGTTGAATTTAGCTTTGATAAGCTTCATAAATTCTCCATTCTTCATGACCTTTAGTGTCGACATAGGTTTGATGGAGCACAATCTAGTCACAACCTTGATATCTTCCTTTGTGATTAAGTGGGGGTGATCAAGTGAAAATATACCTTTATGAATCTAACCCAAGGCAATTTTGACCCATTCATCTACAAATCAAAAATTTGGAAAACCCTTCCACACATCTAAACCTTTTGCTTCCACATTTGAATTCTTTGGCTTGAGTTGAAATTCATCACCCAAGAGATGATTATATCTAAATTCTTCCATTTTCAGATGATTGTACTCATTTAGCTATGAGTGAATATGGATGTAGATATCTTTAGAATGAAGCACATTGATTGGAATGTGAGAAAATTTTCCATCATTGTTGGTCATGGTAGATATGTATGGATGTTTCTTGAATTTTGGCCTTGGATTCTCAACAACATCAATGGAAATTGGTGTAGCCATGATGAAACTTTCAGAATACAAGGATTTTACAAGCAAACTAGAGAAATACCTATGAATACTATTATTAGGGTTTGCATACAACACATTGAGAACCTTCTTCACTTCCTTAGCTCTCGCGCACACTTGATATCTTTCAAATGAAATCAATTTTGATCAAATAGGGATTAAATATGCTTCATACCAACCCTAGTCACTCCACATTAAATGCATTTATTAGTTCTTGACATAAGTAGCTTTTTACTGCCTAACATATCACAAAGATCGATGATCATTTAGCAAACTTTCACAAAAAGTGTGTTTGCTCTAGAACCTTGAGCAAACATATCCATATCACTAATAATCATTATGCTAAATATTTCAAAATCTTATACTTTATAGGGGTTTGAAAAGGTTTCCAAATGCAACTCCCCTTGAGCCAATACTTTATTTTTAGTTACCAGAGGATCCATCTGCACCATGCTGAGGTACATATTCATTATTTGCTTCAAATTTTTTCTTTTTCTTCCATACCTTATTTATTACCTTCTTTTTTTGATTAGAGTCAATCTTCTTTTGAGGAGTAGAAGGTTTTACATTCTTTCCTTCGCTAAACCTTGCAATGTGTCTAGGTTTATTACAATTGTAGTAGGTGATACTAGCTTGTGGAGCATAATTACTTCTTCTCACATTGGATCTACAATCGGCAACCCTATGACCAAGCTTGTTGTATGTGTAGTAGTATCCATATAAGGATTGAGAAATCATAACATTACTTTTTCTTATGACTTTACTTTTGCATTCATTAGCCTTATGACCAAATTTATTGCAAACATGGCATTGATTATGAAATGATTAAGAGTTCATAGTATTGTACCTTGGAGGCCTAAATGAATTCTAACTCATCTTCTTTCTACATTCAAGAGCCTTATGACCAATATTATTACAAGCATAGCAGTTACCATTGAACTCGGTAGGAGCAGTTTTAGGGGCAAGGTTTTTGAATTTATTAGATTCTTGTTCCGAATAGGAATGAATCCACCTTCTTTCTTGCTATCTTGATTTGTATTTGCATCTCTAGAGGGTGTCTCCTTAGGTTTTTGAATGTATACTTTCTCCTTCTTTGTTTCATACTTTCCTTCTGCTTTGAAGTTATCATACATGTTTGTAGATGCACTAGATATAGGACTTTTTCCCTTTTCAAAACCAAGAAAAAATTTCTCTTTTGATGGATTTTGAGAGTTAATCAACTCATCAATAATTTCAAAACCTCCTCTTAGTTTTAGACCGTTGTCAATTTTCTCTTTTTCCTTTTCAAGTTCTTTTCTCGGAGTGACAATATTTTCCTAGAGCTTTGAACATTCGATAGTTTTATCATTGAGTTTGGTATTCAAACAATCTTCAATCATGTTGCCTTCTTCAATCTTAACTTTCAATTCAAAGATCACAACTATTGTCTCCTTGAGTTTAGTCTCATATCATTTACCTCCTTCCATTTTAGTTTTTAGTTTGCCAATTTTTTCTCTTGATTCTTTAGCTTATGCCTTCAATTTGACAATTGTCTCCTTTGATTTTTCAAGCATGCACTCATATTTGATGTTTAGTGTTCTTGCCTCATCCATATCTTCAAGAGAAAATCATAGTTCTCCTTCAAAATCTACTTCACAATAATTTGGGTTGATTTCCCAACCTTCAAGTTCCATTGACTCAAGATCTAGTTTTGGAATAAACATATCATTGATTTTTGCTACAAAATCCATGTGTTCAAGTGTAGGATCTACCTCAGCTATTAAGCTTCTCAAAGGCACTTTGCTCTGATACCAATTGTTGAACACACAAAAGTGCTTAGAGGGGGGTGAATCAACACATACAAAAACTTAAACATTTCATTTGAAAATTAAGCATTAACTCACATTAACTAAAATAAGAGAAAAAATGAAAAAATGCACCATACAAGGACACCAAGATTTTTATGTGAAAAATCCAATGAGGAAAAAACTACGGTGAGAGTTAACTCATAACATATGAAGCTCACTACTTATAAAAATTACAATGTATTTTAACGCTCACTTCCTTAGGGAAAGATACAAGGACCTATTGAGACTCACTATCTCAGAGCAAGATACATGAAAAATTATAATGAAAAATATGAACATGAACTACTATAAAGAAGCATCCAACATATGTTGATGTTGCAGTCCCTTTTACACATAATCACTCCATCATATTGACTTTGCACACTTCATATCGAACACATTTCTCAATCTCAATTATTTATACACAATTACCTTCAAAAATGATTTTTTTCTTCTATAAATACCCTCCACAACAACACAAAAACTCAATTAGGTCAGCTCTAACATGATCTTTTGATGAAACATATGATACAGCATAGGTCGACTCCAAACATATACATTATGAAGAGAAAATAATTTGTGGATCAACACATGCCATAGTAGGACCAAAAGGCATCACAACACATCCTACAAGGAAAAAAAAATTAATCGGGATCAATCACATATGAAGGAAACCAGACCGTCAGCTCAAACAACATCAACATCACTAAAACTGTTAATTGTTCATCTTTGTACCACCAAGGAGAGACTAAAACATTATGCAAACTAAGATGTAAGAATTGTAGGCTATGCACAATGGCTATTCAACCTTCTTCTAAAGTATCTAATCATTATGCACTGGCACAAGAAGAGAAACATATTGAGCTAATGGAAACAAAGCATCCTAGATAGACTATAACACTTCAAACATAGGATATTGCATTGTTGTAGACCAGAACATCTAAGACTTGCAAGGATGAACCCATATACCTCTTTGAATATATCTTGAAGTTTGCACAACTATATCTATCACACCAGAGGAATCCAAAGCATTACAATAGGCCTTCATCAACACTTAATTATGCCAGAGCACAAACTGAAACTCTATTACTTATAACTTTCACTGTACAAGGTGTGTTGAATAAAATTCTTGGATATAACACCTTCACATCTTGACCATCTTATCTTTTGAACCACAAGACAAAAGCTTGCTCTGTAGATAGATGCAAAATAAAATACCATGACTCTATCTTGGAGTATGCACTATGAATGCCTTAGCAAATCTTCTACAATTTATCTCAAAGTACGGTACACCAACTACTAATATATCTATGTACAAGGTAATCACCATTCTTCCTCATACTACACTACTTGCACTAGTTGATATCACTATCTCAAGAGCATATAGAATCTTCAGCACATTCTTAATGACAACACATATTGAGTTGACAACAATGATAACACTTATTGCCAACATTTCTCTCCTCTGAAGTCTTTGTCTCTTGTTAATGGTGGAAAATAAAATGACAAAAAATTTTACATAAAGTATTGAAAATAAAAAAAACTAAGGAATAATCTTGAATAGCCCCCCAAACTAAAGTTTCTAAGTATCCTCACTGAGTATGTATAGATTGGGCAGAGTCGTAAATTAGAAGTAGTGGAAAATTAAACATGATATTTGACTCACATGAAGGAAGGATAAATATACATAAAATCAGTAATCTTTAATGATAATTATGATGGTTACTGTGAAGTATACTTGTAGGCATTGTTTGAATTGAAATGCAACTCATGTGAAGGAGTTGAATGTTTCCTACAACTTGATTTGAAATGACATGTTGTGATTACTATGAACTTTGTGCAATGATGGTTTGAAATTGAAGGCAATATATGTGTGACACATGGAAAATATATTGGAATTATGGATGAAAAATCCTATAGAGAGTAGGCTATGGGTGATGTGCAAGTTATTGCATGGTACAATGGAATCAAAAAAGGCGGTATGATGGCTATGCGCTAATGAAAGAAATAAGTTGCATCCAATGAAGTGTAAGGTGTATGGCTACATGTTTGGATGTATATGCATTGAAGTGATGGATATGTAATTAATATGGGTGTATATGGAATGATTGACAAGTAAATGCCATGGTCTCATGTAGTAACAAGTCCCTTCTGTAGTGTTGTCGCCTAGGGGCATGATGCTATAAGTCCCTATTACTTGTACTACTGGTCAAAAAAATAAAGACTATCGAATCCCACCTAGGTAGTGTGTGCATGTGAGATGTGTGATATAATTATACTTGTGAAATTTTAGTGGGTGAGTTGTGTTGCTCATCTACTGATATTTTTGAAGAATTGTTTGGTGCTATCATGAAATTTTATATTTATGGCTCAAATTGATGTTGTAGTGATAAAATGAAGTCATCTTTCTATAAATATCATTTGTAGAGCTCCAATATGTGGCCATCAACTAGCAATGAAAATCGTACATCATCAATTGTTTGTAACTAAACTGCTCTATTTGGAAAGACTATTTTTATCTTATATAGCCCAAGCCATCTAGTTTGTAGTTTCCCTTTGTAATTGTGTTGGTTCCCCTTTTGATCTCCTAGAAACTAATGATATTTGATGTGAAAAGGGTAAGAAGGATGCCTTGAAAATGTAAATTAATTTCTAAGAGGTGATGCACCAAAATATAAATGATGAGCAACTTGATTCTTAACTAATTCTCATAAATATGTTAACACAACTCAGTTTGGGCAACTTGATCACATAAGTATTCCACAAGAAGGTTTGATAAATCTATCTTTTCTAAAGGAAAACAGTGTTTCACAACTTCAAAGATAAGACAAACCAATAACACAACCTATGACATGCGACATTCAACTGCCTTTGTATACATGTAACTACGAATGAGATAGAAATTTAAAGGTTTTGATATTCAAAACACTTTCAATTTCCATCCATAATCATCCTAAGAAATAAGACACCTGAAAATGTGAAGGAAAACACTTGATTGTAATGAAAAATGGAAGGAAAACTCTGCAAGTAACAATGTATAATAACCTGTAAAATGTTGTATATTAAAACCGTAAACTAAGCTACTGATGTAGCCAACAACATGCATTCAATAGAATTGTACCATTAATCATATGTGAGAGCCAAAGATTTGAAATAACTAGAAAATGAAAATATTCTATTCACCAACTCTGATGCTACAATGAGAGAAAACTCTCTTATATCTAAAACTAAAAAAAACTAAAAACCAAAAAAATACCTTTTTTTGGCAGATTTCGATAATTCTCAGATTTTACCATTTTAGGTAATTTCACATGCAAAACTTTGAGAGTCCAGTTTTTTTCCAAAAAATTCTTAAAACTAAGATAGGACGAATTGCCAACTAACATCCTAAATTCGAAACATGAGTTTTGAGTTATTAACAAAAACAACTTTTTAAAAACTAGAAAAAACCACTAAATTGCCATTTTGAGGGCCAAGATGAAAGTTTGAGGCCCAAAAAAAGTGCCAAAACAGGAGGCCGAGGTCAATTGGGAATCCACATGTCACCTCATAACGCAACCACCCATAAAATTTTAGCACAAACAGACAACTGAGTCAAAAGTTATGACCTTTGGAAGTCCCTATATTAGCTACAAAACTCTTTCTCTTTGCAATGCACAAGAGAGCAAAAAGCAAGAACTAAGGCGAAAAGCATAAGCCTTTTCTCCTTTAATACAAAAATGAGTCTCAAAGTGTCAAGAGGTGACACTTGCAGTTAACTGCACTCTAAAATATCTCTCTCATGAGCAAAATAGAAAAGCCCTAAAGAGAGGTCTCATAACTTATCCAAAACAAGCAAAAATGGCTCTAGACTCTCCTTCTCAAACTGTTTGATCAAAGGAGACTCCAAAATAACTTCAATTTGACTCAAAGTCAAAGAAAAAATCACTCAAACATTAAAGTGATTTATAACATATCATCTTTAATATTTGTTTACATACTTTATTCTAGCTCTATCTTCATGCAAAATACAAGGGTGGATTTGACTCTCATGGACTCCAAAATAATAACTTTTATGCCATTTTGAAATAAAGTGAAATAAATCTCCTTTGTTGGACAAGGTTAAGGTTTCCTCGAGAAACTCAAAGGAAGCCCCTAAGTTCAACTCACGAGCTTATCCTTTCATTCACTTTTTCTTTTTTGTGTGGGCTACACTACTGCCGCCAAGGGTTTAAAGGTTTGGAAGATTCTTCTGCATAGGGTAATTGTTGGGATAGCATAGTATGCTCTTTTCCTTCATAAAATTTTTATGATTTCCTTTCTATTGTGAAGGAATTGGCAATTTTTTGTTCGACTATAGAAGAATGAATGAAATTACTTTCATTTTCTACATGTTTTTATCCTTTGTAGAAGAAAAAAATGGAAAACTCTTGATCTCTCTTTGCTTTTGCATACATATCTATAGCCTTTCTTTAAAAAAAAATTATTATGGCATGTATTTTGGACCTCCTCACCTCGTACAGGTCGAGGGTTTCTTTTTCATTGTAGGACGTGGCTTTTTCTTTCTCTATATTTCTTTGTGATGTTGCCACTTTATCATCCTATCTGTGTTCATTTCGTGCACTCTCATTTCCATACATCTTGATTGGGTTTGTACATCCATTAATGGGTGCCTTGATTCTTCCAGGAGACTATCCTTTTATAGGAGATATTGTCAAGGACTGTATTCTTTATTGTTGTTGTCACTCTCTTTATGCCCTTATAGATTCTTGATGTCTTCTTTTGCTCTTTCAAGTTATTGTTGCAAGTTTGTCTTTAAAGTTATACAGGGAAATCTTTATATAAAGGAAGAATTTTGAACTTAACCATCATCAGCAATGATAAGTATAACTAATATACAGTTCCTGAGTTTGAGTACTCTGAAGCAAGCTATTAGATACAACCTTTTGAGGGGTTCTCATTATTTAAATGATTATCATACTCTATAATCTTTGCACCATACATTTGTTCAAGGTTGCCCCCCCTTTAATACTTGAAAGATATTCATATACAGTTTCTTCAACCTTCACGATTTGATTGTCACTTACAGGTATTCATCTCGTTACTCACAGTCATTCCCTGTGGAAGCATTCATTTATTTACTACCCTGGATTGGTGAAGTTTTCTCTCAAACCACAATCTGGGTTTTCTCAAAATTTAATGGGTTTCTTCATCTAGTTATTTCCTAATTTTTGCCTAAAAATCATGAAAAACTCAGTTTGTCATTTTCAAGATATGACTATCACAAGTTTAGATTGTCCTCTAATTTATTTGTGGCTGGAAACATAACTTGACTGTCTTTTTTATCAGTAATCATGAATGAGGAGTTGGATTGCTCTTAGAAGAGTTCTCATTTTTATCATATTCTCTAGGATCAATCTCATATTGTATTCACTATTCTTGAATGCAATATTTTTATGACCTTGGCCTTGACTATAATGACAGCCCTTTTCCCTTAATGATTTAATAACTATACTAGTTATGATTTTTCTTGGTCTTGTAGTCATGTTTTATTGTTGTTATGACTGTCCATTGAATTAATTGTCATCACTTGCTCTCTTCTTGATGGCTGCCCCATTTTATGTAATGTAATGTGACTATCCTTTAAGGTTATTGACTATGAGGATTAGCTTAATAGGAAGGTCTCCACTGTTGAGCCATTGTGATTCCATTATTCTATCCTTGTATACAAAAATGTCATTTTCCTTTTGCATTGTTCTCTTCATGCTATCACTTTTGACATGATGTGACCGATGTCTTTTGTCTTGATATTGCAAACAATGTTGTTTCCTTTATAATGTATGGAAATCATGACATCTTGTAGAATTGTTATGATTGCAACCCTTCATAATTTTATGAAATTTACTCTTTATTCCTCTTTTGTAACTAAGAGGATAGTATGTTGGGCTCAACCCTTGTGGGAGCCACATTTTCCTTCACATACTGTGATATTGAATAAGAAGATCTTGCAATGACAATTGTACCTATACCTGCACATTGAACAAACAAGTTAAGAAAACAGTGAAGCCCTGCACTTTATATGATGCTTTGATGATTACTTTCTCTTCTTAGATCTTTATGATAACTGCTTAACTG
The DNA here is from genome assembly GCA_007258455.2 of Sequoia sempervirens. Lineage (NCBI taxonomy): Eukaryota > Viridiplantae > Streptophyta > Pinopsida > Cupressales > Cupressaceae > Sequoia > Sequoia sempervirens. Next base: position 758,661,875 of record VDFB02000003.1, read on the forward strand.
ATTTTAATGCCTCATAAAAGTAGATTATATGTCTGTTGATATTACATATGAGGAGAATTGGAATCCCAAGCTCTAACATCATATCCTCAACTTTTTATAAGCAACTTTCAGAGCTTACCAATGAAGGGAGTTGAAGATGCAGCAAATCAACATCGGGGTTCGTCATTCAGGAAATGACGGATCCCTTTTCCTTTCATGTGTTCATTTTTATTTTCTTCAAATGTACAATTTCCTTTTATGTTGTATTATTTTAGTTATTCCCACAGCTTGTGTGGGAAACTTATCAGTATACTTTTGTAAAATGAATAAAAGATAGCTATTTTATGCAAAGCTATGCAATCTTCTCTCTTGTAAAACACTTGCATAATAAAAACTGAAATACTTCATTTTAGGGCATTATTTGCATGATAATGAGAATCTAGAAAAAAAAAAAATTGTGTACCTTTCACTCTTAAGTCTTCACAAGAAAAACACCAGTGTTGTCTCAACCTAACCAAATTGGGCTGAAAAGCACAATTTGGTAACATTTTTGGTGACCTCTGTTATATGCTTGTGTGCTAAGCATCCTTGATGAGTAGCATAACTTATCCATTGGGCATAGGAGTCCATTCTTTCTCTTTGCAACTCAGAAAATTGTTTGTATCTCAACTGTCAGAAATGAACAACAATAAAAAAAAACTAAAAAACCTACCATGGCTTTGTTTAGAACAAAACCAGTAAACTGTGCATCAGCACTTATTGGAAAACAAAAAAAAATTGAACTAAAAATAATGTGCCATGAACACTTATTAACTGAAAGCTTCTACTCTACTATGTACACTTGCAAACTTTTCATCTTCAGAAACATTTTTTGAGGTAAATCTCGTTGACTAGGATAGGTAACACCTCTCCATTTAGCTTTGAAAGTTGAAAAGCATTATGTTGCTTGCATTTTGTAATCACATAAGGGCCATCCCACATGGCATCAAACTTGGTATGCTTACTAGGTTTACTTTTAAGTTCATCCAACTTGAAAACAAGATCACCCTCCTTGAATGCTCTTGGGACTGATTTTCTATCAAAAGCCCTTTTCATTTGAGCCTAATGGATCTCCAGATTTCTCAGTGCTTATTTTCTTGTCTCTTCCAACTCCATTAGTTGTGCAAGCCTGATTTCCATAAGCTCTTCCTCTAACATTTCCAGCTCTTTAATCAAATTCAAAGTTGGCATTTCAACTGAAATTGGAGTTTTGGCCTCTTTGCCATAAGTAAGAACGTGTGGTGAGTTACTTGTATCTCTTTTAGGAGTAATCATATCAGCCCACAAGGCTAACTTCAACTTGTCATGCCAAGTCTTTTGATTATCTTCGATTGTCTTTTAGATAATCCTGATCAAGTTTTTGTTAGTAGACTCAACTTGTCCATTATCCTAAGGGAATAATTGGATGAGGTATTTAGATATATGTTATTCTTAACTGGCCAATCAGATACCTTCAAGCCTATAAATGCCAAAGCATTATCAGAAATAATGGAATCAAGAGTGTTGAACCTTGCAACTAGGTCTTGATAGAAGTTGAGAACAACAGTTTCATTGGCCTCCTTCAATGCTACAGCTTCTGACCAATTAGTAAAATAATCTATTGTTGTTAATATCCATTTGTGACCTGCACTTGAGGGTGGGTTAATTGGGCCAATAAAATCAAGGCCCCACTTTCCAAAGGGTTGTTCTACTTGAATTGGATGTAATGGAAAGGTTGCAAGCCTTTGCTTTCCTGCAAATAATGAGCATCTGGTACATTTCCTAACCCAAGCATGAGCATCTTTAAATAAAGTATACCAATAATAACCAGCTCTCATGATCTTAAGAGTTGTTGTTCTAGTTGCAAAATGACCTCCAAAAGGTCCATCATGAAACTCTTCTAGGATTCTATCAATCTGATTTGGTTCAACACATCTCAATAAAACTCCATGATAGTCCTTCCTATATAATACTCCATTAATAACAGCATAAGGAATGGCTTGAAGTCTAAAATACCTTTTTTTTGCTTTGTCTAATCCTTCTAGATAGTCACCATTTTCAAGATAATGCACCATTTGTTGAATCTAGTTTGCAGAAGAGGCTGGAACAATAGCTTGTTCTTCGTTGTTGAGTATTAGGACAACTTGTTCATCAGTTTCTTCGTTGTTTTGTGCATCTCCAGCAAGTTGTTCGCATAAATATTTTCTCCTCACAAGCTTGGTGATCTTAATTTGGACATCATATTCCATTACCTTTGTAATCCAACCAACTCTTTTATCATTAATATATTTTCTCAATAGGAAATCTTTGACTGTAGCATGAGCAACTAGCAACTAAATTTTATTGTTAGAAAGCATGTGTCTAAATTTTTAAAGACTTCTAACTACTATAAGCACGTGCTTCTCAATAAAAGAATATTTCACTCCATAATCTTGAAGCACTTGGCTAAAAAATGTAATGGGCTTCTCCAAACCTTGTTCATTCTATTGACACAACATAGTTGTGATAGTATCTACACTCCCAAAAGAATAAAGAATAAAATATTTGTAAAAGTTAGGGTTGATGAGCATTGGAGAAGTAGCTATGGCATTCTTGATTTCATCAAAACTTGCCTTCCCTTCTTTGGTCTAGTTGAAAGTAACATTCTTTCTCAACATAGAAGTTAGAGGTTGCAAAAGATAAGCAATATTTGGAATGAACCTCCTAACAAAGTTTATTCTATCAAGAAAGCTTTGCAAGCCTTTCTTATGAGAAATTAAAGGTAGAGAAAGACTAGCACTAATTCTTTCTGGATCTATGGAAATCCCATCTTTAGATACTACATGTCCTTACCTTCATGAACAACAAAGATCTATTTCTTGGGGTTCAATGAAACTCCATATTCTTTGCACCTTTCAAAGATTTATTTCAAATGAACTAAATGGTCACTTGCATTTTTAGAGAAAACAGTAATGTCATCTAAGTAGACCATTACAAATTTGTTCATTAAACCATGAAAATCCATGTCCATGGCTCTTTGGAAGGTATCCCTTGCATTAGATAATCTAAAGGGAATCTTTTGATAAGCCATGGTTCCCCACTTTGTTGTAAAAACTACCTTATACTGATCTTCCTCTTTTACTAAAATTTGGTTGTACCCTAAAAATCCATCTAACAAAGAAAATATGTCAAATCCAACTACAACTTGTAAAATTTGTTCCATGGAAGGTAGCGGATAACGATCCTTCAAAGAGGCTCTATTAAGGTCTCTGAAATCAACACAAAATCTAATTTCATCGCTCTTTTTCCTGATAGGAACAAGATTGGACACCCATGAGGTATACTTAATTGGGAAAATAATTTGACTCTTAATTAACTTACTCAGCTCAATTTTCATGAGATGTTCAAGTTTAGGATTCAAAGGCCTCTACATTTGTCTTACTGGCTTTGCATTTGCTTCTAGCTCTATGGTGTGTTGTGCCAACTCTGGGTTGAATCCCTTTAAGTCATGATACTCCCAAGCAAACACATCAACAAACTCTTGACAAAGTAAAATGAATGCATGTCTCTCTTCAATAGTGCATACCTTGTCAAGTTTAAGGAGCTTATCCTTGAAGATTTCAACAGGTTCATAATGTTCTTGTTTGATAAACAAACCTATCTTTTCCTTTCTCACCTAATCATCTTAGTTGAAAATGGACACAAGTGTTACCAATCCCTTTGGTAACTTGTTTGATTTTAGCTGAAGAAACTGATCTTCATACTAGTGTGATAACTTTTGTTGATTAGGAATTAAAAACTCAGCTTCTTCTATCAAGAAGCTAATTATCTATTCATCACTATCAAATACCTGCCAATAAATATTATTATCTGGAACAGCAAGTCTAACAACAATCTTAACATAGTGTTGAGTATCAAAAAAATTCACTTCATCTAGGATATAAAACTCAGCTCCCATAGCAGTTAATTTATCAACTTGTTTATTTTGACTCCTTGGTATGGACAGCAAATTGAAAGCATCAAACTCCTCAATCATGTCCCAAACTCTGTGCTTGTACAGCTTTAGCAAATCATTCTTTGTGGTATTAATGTTTCTTACTTGATTTACCACTAACTCATTATCTCCAAATACTTGAAGGCACTTTATGTTTTTCTTTCTATTCCATTCGAATCCATGCACAAGTGCTTCATATTTAGCAGAATTATTAGAACAATTGAAAGAAAAATGAAAGGCTGAAAAATACCTCTCACCATTTGGAGAAACTAAGACAACTCCTCCACCAGCACCAAATTTACTTCTTGAACCATCTAAATAGAGGCTCCATAATTTGTTGGGCTATTGGTTTTCCTACACTTTTTCATCTTTTCCAAATTTGGAACAGTAATATCTTTCTCTTGAATCATATATATGCACAAGTCTAGCTACTCAGCATGAATAGAAGTATCGATTTCATGATTTTCAATTGCCCATTCATCTAAAATCAAGTCTAGAATACCCTCAAGAAGAGTATCAGGATCTTGAACAACAAGGTAATTTGTCTTATTTAGATCATGAAATGCAATATTAGCATTAACAAGACTTGGAACATATGGCTCAATGTCATGTTTAGCCAATAATTCAGATTTGATTGTGACCTTTGTGTCATTTATGGTTCTAAAAAGCAAATGAGACCAGTTGGAGGACAAATATCCTCCTAATTTGGTTGTAAAATATCTTGACAAACACAAGGAAAAATAAGCAGGAAGATCTATCACATATACATCTTGTGTAATTGAAAATTTTGGGCAAGCATGTAATGTAAGTGTTACCTATTTTTCACTACAAGCTCAAATAGGTAGAGCTGAATTGCATCCATCAAAGAAGGTACAAAAAAAATTCTGCTTAAGTATTCATTATGTTCCAGAACTTTGATTACTTATGAATTTCAAGTGTTATTATGCAAATCTCAGACAAAGGAACTCATAAATTTGCATAAAAGAATGCTACTTTATTCATATTGTAAAAGTTGAAGTCCCGCACAAGCCGCGAGAGTAGCCAATTTGATATTTATAATCAAATGATGAATACAGAACGGAAGTGTATATAATACAACTGAAAATAATGTAAAAATAATATAGAAGGTGATTCGTCATTTCCTGGAATGACGAATCATCGTTACACTTGAGGTCTTCAGTTGTCGTGCTTTCAAATTGATCCAGTTCCAGGCTCCAAAAGCATCTGCAAGAACGATGAAATATGGTATTAGAGATGGTCTCTAAGCAATGACAAATTGTATCCTATCATATGCCTACACTACCAACAAAAATATAACATACATTCGATCAGGCATCTATCAGATGATTTCACTTTTCAAAAGAAAACATAACTCAATGGAAGCTTTTAGCTTCTTTTATTTTGCTAACATGTTTGTTTCAATGTGCAGGAACAGGTTCATCATATTCATGATCATCTCATCAGATATGTGGGGAAAAACAAGCTCCCACAAGGGTAGAGCCCGGAATATCATAAGGACACCTATCATTCACATTATTACATGAGAGTCATCAAGTATTACAGTTATCAAACAGGACTGCTGTAGAGCAATATCAAATAATAAAAGCAGTCTAATTCAGCATGGTAAAACAGGTTGAGCAATTATTTTTGCTTGTCATTCAAAGGAAACAATTAAAGAAATATATTGCATTTATCATCTCTTGTTTCAGCTCTGCCTTTCATTTATGTTCACATTTTAATAAGGCATTGAGCTCCTTTATACTAAAGGGAAAGTAGAGCGTTCAGCATTCTCATATTTTACAATCAATGCAAATCATCAGCAAGATTTCAGCTGATCAAAAGAAATAAAGATATGACAAATAAACAAATTTGTTTTCAGCAGAAAGCAGCAAAATATGGCTTAGACAAGTATCTACAAGCATATTTGTTTCAAGTAGTAAAGCAACAATGTTGAAGAATCAAGGACATACAAAAAGACAGATTTGTATTCCATAGGAAAAGAGCGTTTTATAGAGAATAGTCATGGATACTATTGCTGTTACAGAATTGGTAAAGTAAATGAGATTGTTGTTACAAGTGTTCATGGTGGTAAAAGATGCTTATAGAAGTTTTGACACTCATAAAGGACTAAACACAGTGAGACAACAGTGAATTATGAATTATTCAGCATTAATATTAAATGGAGCATCTGATTTCAAATGGCAGTCACTGTTTACAAAGTTTTTTTTTTAAAATAGCAGCTACAGAATGTAACAAGAACAATTTTCCATTCTCAAATGGTGTTTTGAGTATGAATTTTAATGTGCTTTTAGGGTAGGCATGTCTGCCTCTATACTTCATTATTCATTCCATTCAAATCTTTCTCAACAACAAGCAGATTCTGTACTTATCTATTTGTATTCTTTTGGAATAACGAGCTGCATTTACAGTAATTTCAGAGGACATTCTAATCAGCATATTTTCTAAGCTTGAAGATAACCTGTGATATTTAGTGAATTTTAATGTGTATTCGCACTAGGTTCAATATCATATTACAGACAATCTGCTAGAAGGAAAAGAGTATAATGGAGAGAGCATTGTAGTTGATCTATTCCAGAGCTCACCATCTGCCACCAAATTGTAGAAGCCACAGGGTGGACAGGTGGCGCCTCAGAAGCTTGTTGTGAGGGCTTCATTTGTGGTGCATGTGAGCAGAGCACATGCGAACAAACAAGAAATTCCCTTTATATAATGAAGATATGTATGCAAATGTATAAAGGCATAGGGGTACTTCCAGAAACGAGTGTGTGCTTCTAGTGAAGAAGTGTGCCAATCATGCAACAAAAGCCAAAGTGAGGAAAATGCTAGTCAAACTCCTTCAGCAAGCAGCAAATGCTCATTCAAATGTTTAGAAGGCTGAAAATGTAAGTCTGAGTAACAAGTTACATGGAAAATCTTTCCCTTTGAAGTTCATATGTTGGACTATTAGTGATAATAGCACAGATTACATAGCTATAAATGAGAGTAACAATGCAGATTGGGGGGATGAAATAGTTGCTTTTGATGAAATTAGAAAAACATTCATCTCATGCTAAGAAAGTAAAGGTTTCATCAAAATCTAAGAAACCCAAAGAGAGTGAAATAGCATCTCAGAAATTGGGATCTATGATCTGGACAGAGTGATGTCAATACAATACAGATTCATGCACATAATAAGGCATCTGAGGTAGAGAAAGAGCACAAAATTCCCAAAATTAAGTTGAACAAGCCAAAGGAATTTCCGAGTGATGAGCAGAGGAGAAGACTAATTGAGATTGAAATGAAAATGCGAAAAGAAAGTTATATATATAGAGCAGGAAAGATGTTAATATTCGAGCTTATGAAATAAAGAAATTCCATACTCATTCAAAGCCAGTAAAACCCAAAAAAGTCACCATACAGCCGCAGCCTTGTCTTTTCAAGCAATACATAATACCCAGAATATGGGATACAAATGCAATGGGGTATTCAAATATATGCTTAGAGATAGAAATGTTTAGAAGAAATATAAGGGTCGCGATTATAATACAGTTGTTTCAAAGTATCCAGGTCAAGAAAAGCATGGTCGTAGTCTAAAGGCTCATAAATATTTACCATTCCAAGTAAAAGCTTTCAAAAGCTTTTATTTTAAGAAGGAAGCAAAGAGACAATGGAAATTTACCATTTACGCATGTAGATGACTAGATTGGTCGCGACTGAGTTGATTTTGAGCCTTGCCTTATATATAAATCCAGCTCTCATGGCAGCCAGAATCAGCAAATGTAGATATCAACAGGGACAAAGAAATGACAAAGAATATATCAGATAATATGCATGGTCGCGGCTATATAAGCCAAGAGATTATTCAAAATGGTAAGAAATTATCATTTTTGTGGAAGGATCAAAGTTACCACTCATTTTTCTGTTGAGATTCTTCAGAAAACATCCAAAAGGTGCAGATTCAAGCCATTTCATGGTGGAATTTCAGGTTGAAACCCTACTCAGCAGTGGCGGCCAGCTTCTTCATGAAGCTTCATCAAAGTCAAAAGAATGATAACGATTTTTAGGGTTCAATGATTGCTTTTGTCCATTCGCCCTAAGCCATTTTTGGTATTTTTATTAATGATTTTTAATAATCATTATGTTTTATTCATCCTTCATGGCCTTGACTTTAAGTCATGATGCCTTATATCTAATGATGGCGGTCGGCCTTTCTCATAAACACTTAGAGTTGAAGATGCAAAACATATGCTATAGTGTTTATTTCAATATTGCTGATGGGGTCGACTATAGTGTTTATTTCAATATTACATGGTGGTCAGCTTATATTTATTGAATGGAGAATGCATATTTTCAAATATATGCTAAGTATGATATATGAGATGGAGAATATGCCTTCTAAATTAGCTTTATTTTTCAAATTGATTTGCATTAATCAATGTAAGTGAATTAATTAAATGATGCATTATAAATCATTTAATTAATTCATCATTTTAAAATGCAAGTGGAGAAGACGTTATGTAAGGCTGAGTTACAACTGTAGATCCAACTGAAGATTGATATCAGTTTGAAGATTGAATTCATGCGCACTTTACTTCAGTTTCATATCAGATTATTGACTGAAGATTACTCATACATAGTGCAAAAATGGACTTTAAGCTATCATGGGCAAATTGATTAAAGCAAGGTGGATTTTTGCATGTTTTGGCCCACGTTCAGAGATTTCCAGTTCAGTTTGAGTTACGGATCAGTTGCATGCTTTATGACTGCGAGTTCGAGACTGAGTTCACTCATTTTTGCATGAGTTTGAACCTTATTTTTAGGGATTTTTGCTTCTGCTCGGATTTCATCTTGGAATTGTCATTTTCTCACTGAAATTGACTTTTAGTTACATGTTCATGCACTTTGAAGTGCATTCTCATTGTATATATTGGAAAAGTTTATCTTTTTCAGTTAGTTCTTATTATTCAGCCTTTGCATTCTACAAAGTGAATTGTCTTGTAACTCAGCTTAAAAATTTTAATAGATATTGCAGCAGTCTTTACAAGTTATCTTGGAGTATCATTTGCAGAACGTTCCTTCATTTATCATTGCAAGTTAAAAATTATCCTTCTTAGATTCAGGTGTCTTATTTTGTGAATGTTTGGATACAAGTTTAATGTGTTTGATATCAGAACCTTTAAATTTCTATCAACATTCGTGAATGCATGCACACGAAGAAACATCTTAGTTGCAGGTCATAAACTGTGTCTCAAGTATATCCATATCTTTAAGTTGTGAAAATGAGTCTTTCCTTCATAAAGAATGAATCATCAGGCCTATTTGTGAATCATTAATGCAGTTAAATCGTTCAATCTGAGTTGTGAAAGTAAGCTTCATGATAAATAAGTTGTGATTAGTTTGTTTTCTTAAATCAAATAGGTGCATCACCACAGTCCATTTTTTCCAATTTTACATTAAATTAAGTTTCTTACCCTTTTCTCAGAACAACTTAGTCAAGTATCAAATTGATCAACATATAGGAAGCCGGCCTAAAATCCGGAGGTTCAATCTCGTTATAGGTCACCCACAACCTAAGTTTGATCCAATGTTTCAACAGATTGTTGAATTTAACCATTCAAGCGTTCGGGTGCAATCTGATTAACAACAGTAAGATTTAGATTTTTTATTACTCCCACTATGTTGATGGTTGATCCATCAAGCTGAACAACTCCTTTAGTGAGTGGTTTATATGTTAATCCCAATTGATCAACAATCTTCTTTGGCATTACTGAACTGCTAGCACCTAAGTCAATCATGCAATTGTGAACTAAATGATCACCAATAATTAGAGTAACATAGAAAGGAGGTGGCTTGACCTCATGGGTCTGTTGTTCACTCTTTGACTGTGACTTGCTTACTAATTTTTCTTTGGGATGATTAGTCACAACATTCACCTTTGGTTGATCTTTGGCTAGCTCTTGTGACAAAGAAAGATTTGATAATGCATTTTGAAGTAAATCCTTTTGACCTAGAAGCGTTAATGAATTCCACACTGAAACACTAATATTTGATAATAGGCTGTTGATTTGAAGAACCTTGATTTTACAGTCTATTAGGATATTGTCCTATATCCACAACTCTTATTTTGATCTGGTATTTGTTGATACAACATTATAAGACTGATTTTGACCTAGTCCTTGAGATTAATTAACACCAAAGAACTCTTCTCCTTGCCAATTCATCAATGTTACCTCATTTTGACCATCCTCATTAGTCACTTGTCCAACATTTTGTTGATCAACAACATAACCTTGAACCATAAGTGCATGATTTAACACTCTGTTTGGACAAGATGATTGATTATGAGGTTGGTTACAAGGGAAACACCAATAGTGATCATGAACCAAGTTACTTTGCATGGGAACTAACTCTCTTGATGAACTTGTTGTATTTGGATTGTATTGCTAAAAAGGCCTTGGATTATAATTCCTTCTTTGGGGTTGTGAATCAGCTTGGTTTAGTGGCCTATTTGCCTGATATGGGGCTTGATATGGTTTAAGACCCTTACCTTGTTGCTTTTCTATGTTCACCAATTTATTTCCAAAATTTTGCAATAACCCCTTAATCTCTTGCAATTCTTGAGATTGGACTGGGGCAGCACTATTTTGAGTTGATGCTTGATAGCCTAAGGTTGGAATGGCAGGTAATGGGGCAATAGGAAGCACTTGGATAGGCATAAGGGGATGAATATCAAGGAATATAGGAATTGGAGGCCTACGTGCAATTTTTCCAGCTTGGATAAGGTTATTCTCAACTCTGATGGCAACATCAAACGCTCTTGGTAATGTCACACCACCCATTGATTGAATCATTACTGTAATATCACTATTGAGAGCTTTAAGATAATATCAAAATGCATGATCAGCAGAGGGTCTTACCGTAGTAGGAATTCTATTCCAAGTTTTTTAGAATCAAAAATTGAAATCCATCATTTGTTCTTGTGGTGCTCTCTTGATAGTTGTCATCTACTCAACTAGGGATAGATGATTAGAATTATCTTGAAACTATCCATTCAAGGAATCTCCTAACTCATCCCATGTTGAAATAGAATTAACAGCCAACCCCTTGAACCACTGAAGAGCTTTTCCTTTGAGAGATGTCACCAAAAGCCTAACTGCAACATTCTCAGCAGTAATATGATGGACTGCACACAATGAGGCAACATCTCTGATATGTTAAGTGGGTGTAGTTTGATCTTCTCTAGTAAACATAGGAAAGCTTTTCAATGTTTCCATTGGAATATCATCATGTTGTGCTAAATTCAATGGGTTTCCCCCATTAAAAGGCACAAATGCATGTTGTCAAGCCATTGGAATCACTGGTACTTGTAGATTTGGAACTGGAATTACTGAAACAGGACATGTAGGCTTTTAATTGGGAGGAGTAGAACGTGATATAGGTGTACTAGATCTCCTTCTTATTGTTCTCCCTCTCCTTTTTGGTTATGATAGCTACAAATATTCGAAAGGATCAACACTTCCTCTTGTTTGAATCCTTCTCATGTGCTTCTTGCACTAGATCTACTTTAAAATCAAATATAAGAGTCACCAGGTATATGTTTTTGACCTCAAAAGGCTCAAAATTCTATTGTATACCAAAAATTGTTAACACGAAGGATTGTGCCCTGAAAACTAAGTGTGAAACTCAACAATCCTGTGCAACATGGGATCAAACTCAAGTTGTGGGTGATCTATTGTGAGAATGAACCTCCATATTATGGGTCGGTTCCCCTTTTGATCTCCTAGAAAATAATGATATTTGATGGGAAAAGGGTAAGAAGAATGCCTTGAAAATGTAAATTAATTTCTAAGAGGTGATGCACCAAAATATAAATGATAAGCAACTTGATTCACAACTAATTCTCATAAATTTGTTCGCACAACTCAGTTTGGGCAACTTGATCACATAAGTATTCCACAAGAAGGTTTGATAAATCTATCTTTTTTGAAGGAAAACAGTGTTTCACAACTTTGAAGATAAGACGAACCAATAACGCAACCTATGACCTATGACATTCAACTGCCTTTGTATACATGTAACTATGAATGAGATAGAAATTTAAAGGTTTTGATATTCAAAACACATTCAATTTTCATCGAGAATCATCCTAAGAAACAACACACCTGAAAATGTGAAGGCAAATAGTTGATTGTAATGAAAAATGGAAGGAAAGCTCTGCAAGTAACAATGTATAATAACCTGTAAAATGTTGTTGTATATTAAAACTATAAACTGAGCTACAAAACTATTTCTCTCTGCAATGCACAAGAGAGCAAAAAGCAAGAACTAAGGCAAAAAGCATAAGCCTTTTCCCTTTTCATACAAAAATGAGTCTCAAAGTGTTAAGAGGTGACACTTGCAGTTAACTGCACTCTAAAATATCTCTCTCATGAGAAAAATACAAAATCCCTAAAAAGAGGTCTCATAACTTATCCAAACTGAGCAAAAATAGCTCCAAATTCTCCCTCTCAAACTGTTTGATCAAACGAGACTCCAAAATCACTTCAGTTTGACTCAAATTCAAAGAAGAAATCACTCAAATGCATGCTTTGTACCCCAATTCAACTGATCCTTCTGTTTTTGCATGTCCATGGAACTAGAATAAATTATTTGAATAAATATTAAATATAGATAGTGATGATTTTCTTTAATATTTACTATGTAATTGTTTACTTCTGTATTTACATGACAAACATTAAAGTGATTTATAACATATCATCTTTAATATTTATTTACATACTTTATTCTAGCTTTATCTTCATGCAAAATACAAGGGTGGATTTGACTCCTGTGGACTCCAAAATAATAACTATTATGCCATTTTGAAATAAAGTGAAATAAATCTCCTTCGTCGGCCAAGGTTAAGGTTTCCTCGAGAAACTCAAAGGAAGCCCTAAGTTCAACTCACGAGCTTATTCTTTCATTCACTTTTTCTTTGCTTCCTGGGTTACGTTGTTATCACCAAGGGTTTGAAGGTTTGGAAGATTCTTCTACATAGGGTAATTGTTGGGATAGCATGGTATGCTCTTTTCCTTCATAAAAATACTATGATTTCTTTTCTACTATGAAGGAATTAGCTAAAAAAAATTCAACTATAGAAGAATGAATGAAAATGCTTTCATTTTCTGCATGTTTTTATCCTCTATAGAAGAAAAAAATGGAAAACACTTGATCTCTCTTTGCTTTTGTATACATTTTACTATGGCATGTATTATGGACCTCCTCACCTCATACAGGTTGAGGGTTTCTTTTTCACTACAGGTCATGGATTTTTCTTTCTCTATATTTATTTGTGATGCCACCACTTTATCATCTTGTCTGTGTTCATTTTGTGTACTATCATTTCCATACATCTTGATTGGGTTTGAGTTGCAAGTATGAGCTAATTTGATGGTGTTGTCATTGATGTCAACATAGTTCAATATGTTGCAGATTATACATGTATTTTTGAGATGCTATTGAGATGTTGTGAGTACATGGAGTTATCTTTATGGTGTTTTAGATGTGTTGTGTTGATAAGTTTCCAAGTGCTTTTGAGAAAATTAATAAAGAAGAGAAGTCAGAGGAAGGAATGTATTCAAATTGTGCTCTGGTATGTGCTTTGCATTTCTCCTGTGTTGATCCTATGTCTATGTGGTTCTGAAGCTTTCATTACGGTGATTTGATGGTAATATATTATGAGTTTCAGTTTCTGGTGAGATTGTATGTGAAAGTCGTGTTCACCGGTATGTGTGTTCTACTGGCAGAGTTAGTGTTCTATGGACTGGGAGAAATAGTTTTGTTCTGCAGTCCTCTATTGTTTCATTTCAAATCTTGTGGATATGGGATATGTCTTGTGAAGGCCTTTTCTATGCTCTAGCGAAGAAGGTTGAAGTTGGGTAATCCGAAAGTCATGTTTCTATATTCCAGTGCAGGTTTGCATAGTGCGGATGATCTCGTGAAAGGTATTCAGTGTATGAAGTATATTGTTTTGTTGTGGAGGTATCTGAAGAAATCTAAGATGAAGTCTTGTGAATAATGAAGCGTGTTGAGGTTTTCGTGTGTCATCTTCGTGCTAGGAAGTGTGTGCATCATTGTTCATCTGTGTTTTTCATTAGGTTTGGCCGACCTAGTGTTTACACTTCATTCGAAGAATAAAATTTAATTAAGGAAGTGTGTAGAAGATTCAAGAATATTATTTTTGGTATTGGTTAAATGTTTTATTGGTCCACTCTTATTCCTTTCCACCGCAAGAATTTAGAGTTGCCAACCTAATTTGAATTTATGAAACGATGTATCATGGACGACCTTGAAGAAAGTTTTTAAGGTTAAAGATGGTATAAAAGCAAGTCGAGTTGTGAAGAATTGTATGATAGTGTGATGCAAAGTGATGAAAGTTTTCCAAAATCATAAGAGAAAAAGTGTGTGAGTGAGTTCAAATAGCAGTGTTTCAATGTGTTGAAGACAATAAGCTGAAGGTTTTTGTAATCCTGTGAGTATGCTTTAATTGCAGTGGTGGGTATTTTTTTCTCTTTTGTATCTATAGGAAGTGAGCCTCCCTGTTGGACAGTGAGTCCTTGTAGGCAATGAGCCTTTGTATTTGGATAGTGAGTCCTCTTTTGGGCAGTGAGCCTTTGTATTCAGTTTATAATCTTTATATTGTGAGTTAACCCTCACCATGTTTTTTCCCTTATTTGGTTTTCCATGTAAAAATAGAGTGTTTATTGTGTTGGTTTACTTTTTTTTATTTGTGTTTCATGCTCATACTTAATAATATAATAGAGTGGTTGAAGAATTGATAAGTGATAAAGTTCTAAGTTTTAATTTGTGTGACAATTGATTCACCCCCCCTCTCAGTTTTCGTGCACTTGTTTAATAGTTTGTACATCCATTAATGGGTGCCTTGATTCTTCTAGGTGATTGTCCTTTTATAGGGGATATTGTCAAGGACTATATTCTTTATTGTTGTTGTCACTCTCTTTATGCCCTTATAGATTCTTGTTGCCTTCTTTTGCTCTTTCAAGTTGTTGCAAGTTGGTATTTGAAGTTATACAAGGCAATCTTCATATAAAGGAATACATTTGAACTTAACCATCATCAATAATGATACCTATAACTAATATATAGTTCCTCAATTCGAGTACTCTAAAGCAAGCTATTAGATACAACCTTTTGAGGGGTTCTTCTCATTATTTAAATGACTATCATACTTTATAATCTTTGCACCATATATTTGTTCAAGGTTGCCCCCCCTTTAATACTTGAAAGATATTCATATACTATTTCTTCAACCTTCATGATTTGATTGTCACTTACAGTTATTCATCTTGTTGCTTACAGCCATTCCCCATGGAGGCATTCATTTATTCATTGTCCCAGACTAGTGAAGTTTTCTCTCAAACTACAAACTGGGTTTTTGTGAAATTTAATGAGTTTTTTCATCTAACTATTTCCTAATTTCTCTCCAAAAATCACGAAAACCTAGTTCGTGATTTTTGAGATATGACTGTCACAAGTTTAGATTGTCCTCTAATTTCTTTGTGGCTGGCGGCATAACTTGACTGTCTTTTTCATCAGTAATCATGCATGAGTTGGATTGCTCTTAGAAGATTTGTCATTTTTATCATATGCTCTAGGATCAATCTCATGTTGTATTCACTATTCTTGAATGCAATATTTTTGTGACCTTGGCCTTGACTATAATGACAGTCGTTTTCCCTCAATGATTTGATAACTATACTATCTATGATTGCTCTTGGTCTTGTAGTCATGTTGTATTGCTACTATGATTGTCCATTGAATTAATTGTCATCACTTGCTCTCTTCTTGATTGCTGCCCTCTTTTATGTAATGTAATGTGACTGTCCTTTAAGGTTGGTTGACTATGAGGATTAAGTTAATAGGAAGGTCTCCACTATTAAACCAATGTGACTGCATTATTTCATCCTTGTATACAAAAATGCCATTTTCCTTTTGCATTGTTCTCTTCATCCTATCACTTCTGACATGATGTGTCTACTGTCCTTTGTCTTGATATTTCACACAATGTTGTTACATTTATAATGTACGAAAAATCATGACATCATGTAGCATTGTTATGATTGCAACCCTTCATAGTTTTATGAAATTTACTCTTTATTCCTCTTTTGTAACTAAGAGGATAGTATGTTGGGCTCAACCATTGTTGGAGCCACATTTTCCTCCACATACTATGATGTTGAATAAGATGATCTTGCAATGACAATTGTACCTATACCTGCACAGTGAAGAAACAAGTTAAGAAAACAATGAAGCTTTGAGCTTCATATGATGCTTTGATGATTACTTGCTCTTCTTAGATCTTTATGATAACTGTGTAACTAATTTTAATGCCGCATAAAAGTAGATTGTATGTCTGTTGATATTGCATATGAGGAGAATTGGAATCCCGAGCTCTAACATCATATCCTCAACTTCTTGCAGGAAACTTCTGGAGCTTATCGACAAAGGGAGTTGAAGATGCAGCAGATCAAAATCAAAGTTCGTCATTCAAGAAATGATGGATCCCTTTTCCTTTCATGTGTTCATTTTTCTTTTCTTTAGATGTACAATTTCCTTTTGTGTTGTATTATTTCAGTTATTCCCACGGCTTGTGTGGGAAACTTATCAACATACTTTTGTAAAATGAATAAAAGGAAGCTATTTTATGCAAATTTGTGTAATCTTCTCTCTTGTAAAACACTTGCATAATAAAAAATGAAATACTTCATTTTATGGTATTATTTGCATGATAATGAGAATCTAGTAGAATTTTCATTTTTGTGTACCTTTCACTGTTAAGTCTTCACAACAAAAACACCAGTGTTGTCTTAGCCTGACCAAATTGGGTTGAAAAGCATAATTTGGTAATAGTAATCTTTGTACCTTAAATCAAACAGTAAAGCCCAATAACTTGCATTGAATTCTTTGGTTTTAATAAACGTCATGCCAACGTGTCATTTGTTTTTGGATGATTTCAATATGGTGTATGGCTTCCATTCTTATTTCATCCAATGCATTCAAGTGATGTAACCTCTCCTTCTGGGTTGTTGATAATTCCATTCCCAATTTGATCATTGTCCTCAGACTCTTATATTCAAATTCTATTAGAAGTACTGCCTTTTTACCATACACCAATTCATATGGTGTAAATCATTTTGTTCTCTTCCAAGTTGTCCTGTAAGCCCAAACTACTTCAGGTAACTTGGCCACCCAATCCTTCCTATGGATTTGCAATATCTTTGTGAGGATATTTTTAATTTCTCTATTAGTGACCTCCACTCAACCATTTTCTTGAGGGTGATAGGCTGTAGACTTTTATGTATGATCTCATATTCTAGCACTAGTTTTATAATCAGATATGATGTAAACTGTGGTCTATGGTCTATGACAATATCTCTAAGAACACCATATCTTGTGAATATATCTACATAGAGAAATTTGGCCTTATTCCCATCTCTTGTAAACTTCAAAGCTTTAACCTCCACCCATTTGGTAAGGTAATTTGTACAAACCAGCATGTATTCTTTGTTATTTGATGTTGGAGAGATGGGACCAATAAAATCTAGTCCCCATTTATCAAATGGTACTATTACTAGTTGTGGTCTTAATGGCATCTCATATGTCTTTGTTGGCCTTCCCATTCTTTGACATCTATCACAATTCATGGTGTAATTGACTGAAACTTTATGATGTGTTGGCCAATAATAGGCAGTATTCAAAATATTAAGATGTATCCTCTTTGTTGCAAAGTTTCCCCCACAAGGTTCATCGTGGCATGCACTATGCATATCATATATTTCATCTTATTTGATGCATCTTCTCATTATTTTGTTAGGCCCTCTATAGAATAAATATCAAGCTATCCATGAGTAAGGAAAAAAAATTGAACTAATTGCCTCTTCTCCCTTGGTGAGAGATGTGGTGGTGTTTTCCTTGCTACTAGATAGTTTGCAATGTCTGCATACCAAGGTGTATGTAGAGAAAGATAAAATAGGTGCTCATCTAGAAATGAATCATCTACAACATCTTCTTCTAATTGATTGGTAGTCTAGAGAGAAAATCTAATACTAATTGGCTTTCCCTAGCTTGTCCACAATAGTTATATCAATTTATTGAAGCAGCAGTAACCACCTCACAAGCTTGCCACCAACTATTGGTTTGTTCATTATATACCTTATTGCTTTATGGTCAGTATGTATGAATACAAAATACCCTGTAATGTAGTGTTTGAATTTGTTGATTGCATGAACCACTACTAACATCTCCTTCCTAGTTACTGTATAGTTGATTTTTTTCCCTTGGATATTTTTATTGTTATAATAAATGACATAATCAAGATTTTCATCCCTCTATCCTAGCATAAATCTTATTACAAAATTATAAGCATTTGTACGTATATGGAAAGGTAAATTCTAGTTTGGTCCTCTTAAGACAAAGGTCTTGGTTAGTGCTACCTTGAGAGCTTCAAAAAAATGTTGACAAGCGTGTGTCTATTCAAACTCTACATCTTTATATAATAAGAAAAATAATGGTGTTGCTAGTTTACTAAAATCTTGTGTGAATCTCCTATAGTACCCAACATAGCTAAGGAAGCTTCTAACATCCTATTGTTTATGGCGTACCGACAATATTGACATTATCTCAATATTTTTGGGGCCTACTAGGATTCCCTTATTAGATACAAAATGTCCCAAAACTACTCCTTGAGTCATCATCAAGCATTTCTCATGACTCAAGGACAAGTGATTATCTTTATATCTTTCTAGTACTTTCTCCAAATTGGAAAGTGCTTCTTCATAGGTATTCCCATAAGTTGTAAAATCATCCATGTAAACCTCCATGGAATCATGAGCAAAGTCTAAGAATATGCTTAATACTACCCTTTGGAAGGTGGCAGGTGCATTACATAGCCCAAATGGTAAGAAAAAGTAAGCACATGTACCCCAAGGGCATGTAAAAGTTGTCTTGTCTTGGTCTTCTAGGGCTATCTTAATCTGATTGTATCCACTAAACCTATCCAAAAAGGAAAAGTATTGCTTTCCTACTAATGAATCTAGTACCCGGTCAATGAATGGAAGGGGAAAGTGGCCTTTCCTAGTTGTTGCATTCAACTCATGGTAGTCTACACACACTCTCCATTTTCATCCTTTTTAGGTACAATCACTAGTGGAGACACCCATTGATTGTCAAAGATTGGATAGATGAATCCTACATCCAACAACTTTTGTAATTATGCTTTGACTATGTTATAGACTATAGGGTTCATTCCTTTGGGGTTACCTAACTAGTTTATAGCCTTCATTGATGTAAATATGATACATGTGTAGCTTTGGGTCTATACCCTTCATATCATGGTAATCCTATGCAAATGCAACTACATGTGCTTGCAGCACATTCAACAATGATGTCTATTGTGTAACAATCAATTGGTTGTTTACATTTAATGTCTTATTTGGCATAATATCTAAAGTCAAGGATGATGTTTGAATAGATGAAATGTCTAGACCTACTATATTTGAAATACAATGATGTGGCAATAAGGTGTGGAAAAATTGTGAAATGTGTTGCAATTATGTGTAGTTGATGTTGCCATTGATGTTAACAAGCTTAGGTGTTGTCATTGGTGTCAACTATATGATCAGGAGATTGTTGCAAGAGTGTGATAATTTGGTATTGAGTTTATGTTTTCTTTGATGATGCTTTGATTAGTTTCATTATGTTTTCATTAGTAAACTATTGATGTCAACCTCTAGTGTTGCTTTGATAAGCTTTTGTATATGAATGAGTTGTTAAAATTTATATGTTGCAGTTAGTTTAAAGGTGATGAGGAAGTGCTAAAGATGATGAGGATGTGTCTTTGGTGCTTGGTATCCAAGTGCTTTTGAAAAAAATTGAATAAAAGAGGAAACAATATGTTGTAGAGGTATTTTGTGTTGCAGAGTAGTACTCTAGTTTTGCTCCGCATTTCTTATATGTTGAAGATCTGATTGTGCAGTTTGGATATATTGATCAGAGGTATTAAGATATTTTATATTTAGAATTTGATGTGTTGGATCGTCATGAAGATAAATTTGTGTTCACCGATGTGTAAACTATGTATTGTAGAGGCATCTGGGAGAAAGGATTTTACTCCACATTTATCTGCAAAGTAGTTTCAGGTCTTTTGGATCTAGAAGTGTGTTGATAGTGTTTGTAACTTTCTTTAGTTGAAGTTGTTTGAGGTTTGGTGCTACGAAAGTTGGTTTCTTGAGTTGCAGTGTATGGAAGGATTATCTGAGTGTACTGGGTGTGTACATTCTTCAGGTGAAAGATGTTGCCAAGGAATTTGTTGGATTTCAGGGTGTTTGTGGAATATTCTAGATTGTGTTCAAGAGACATTTGTTGTCTACGAATTGTCTTTGGATCAAAGGAAGCATTTATTTAATTTTTTAATTGTGTTTAAATGGGTTCAGCTGACCTTGGGTGTTTACACTAATTATGGAGTTGCTTTGGTGTTTTTGGAAGCATGGTGTGGCATGTTTGAGCAGATTTGGGTCCAAGTTAAGGTGTTTTGTGATCCGCCTTCATTCCTTTCCACCATTGAAATGTTTTCATGCCGACCCAATTTGAATTTGCATGGTCAAGGTGCATAGCTAACCTTGGAGAATGTTTTCAAGGTTGAATATGGTATAAATAAGTATTGAGTTATTAAGAGATGATAAGATACAAATATATGATATGAATGATGTGAATTGCAGAGTTGTGAAGTGTGAATTTGGGAAGTGTAGTGCGGGCTTTCACATGTTAGATTATTGGATGCAGTGAGCAAAAGGTGTCTACAATCTTCAGTAAAATTGTGAAGGTGTTGGTGATGTTGTGGTGGACTTTTCTATTGAGATTGATTTATCATTATAACATTCTTCCCTATCTTCTTTTCTATTTTGGTAGTGAACCCTTCTATTTTCTGGGTAGTGAGCCTTTTGTAATCGGTGTTGTTATTACTTTATATTGTGAGCTAATCCTCAACGTTGTTTTCCTTTCTTGGGTTTTCCACGTAAATCTAGTATTTCTTTGTGCATGGTGTTGACTTTTCTCTATTTTTGTTATTTTCCTTCATGATAAATCATTCTAAAATATTAAGGGTTAATTAAGTTGAATTGGATTTGAATGATTATGAGGGTTTTGAAGTTTTAATGTACAACTAATTCACCCCCTATCTCACTTGTCTTGTGTGTATTCAGCAATTGGTATGAGAGAAAAATTCCTTAGAAGAAATCTTAACCGCTTGAGGTAGATCTAGGATGGCGCACAAGAAAGATGTTCCTATATTTGATGGATCAAATTATACATTCAAGAAGACAAGGATGAAAGGTTTTTTGGTTTCTCTTGGATTTGACATTTGGAAGTTAGTTGAAACTGGATATACTATACCTGCAAATGGTCCAAGCACTAATGATGAGATCAAGACCTATGAAAATAATGGTAAAGAAAGGTATGCTCTCTTAAGTGGTCTTGCTAATTTTGAATTGGTGAAAGTTATGAATCAGAAAAACTACTAGAGAAATCTTGGTAAAGTTAGAAAGCATTTATGAGGGAGATGATAAAGTCAAGCAAGCTAAGATGTGGAATCTAAAGATCTTATTTGAGAATATGTGGATGTTTGAAGATAAAAATATTACAAGCTACATGTAGAAGGTGGATGAAGTTATCAGTTCTATCAGAGGTCTTGGTGGAAAACTTAAAGAATAAGAAGTGGTAAAGAAGGTACTTAGAACTCTACCTAAATCTTATAGTCATAAAGTTTTTGTTATTGAGAAATCTCAAGATTATAGAAAATATACTAGAGATCAGTTTTATGGTTCTTTAACTGCTTTTGAAATGAGATAATTTGGTCCAAGTAATGCAAAAGTTGAGACTGCTTTTAAGGCTGGCAAATCAAAGAAATATGTGGAATTAGACCAAGAGGATATTGATGATTTGGAAGCAAACTTTGTGAGGAGAATGAAAAAGGGTACTGGTAAGTATAGAGGTAAGTTTCCCTTCAAATGCTTCAGTTGTGGAAAGATAGGTCATTATGCTTCAAGATGTCCAAACATAGCTTTGAATGACAAAAATAAGGAGAACAAAATTAAGATGATTAAGAAAAGTTATTATGTTAGAGAAGATTCCAGTATCTCTAATGATGAATTTGACTATGGGGATGATGACGATAGTGAATTCTTGTTTATGGATTTAAAATATGGAACTAATTGTACTAATTTTGGGAGATGTGTGAAGGACAATGCTCCGGAAGTAGGTGATAATACTGAAGGCACTATGATTATTGTTTTTCATACTAGAGAGGAGAAGAACTACTAGATCATTGGCAGTGGATGCTCTAATTGTATGACCGGTGATAAGAGAAGTTTGTTAAACTTGAAAATATGAAGGAGGACTAGTTAGGTTTGGTGATTGATACATTGGCTAAGATATGTACAAAATGTTCAATCAGTTTTGATGGCAAGCATAATACTGATGATGTTCTCTATGTTAAGGGTTTAAGACATAACCTCTTGAGTGTTGGATAAATGTGTAACAAAGGATATAATCTTATGTTTCAGGATGATGGCTGTGAGATCATAAAAGGCTCTGGAATTGTGATTGTTGCAGGAAAAAGGACAAATGGAAATGTTTACCAGCTTAAAGGTGTTGATGGTAATTGCTTCATGACTTAGATTAATGAAATTTGGCTATGGCACAAGAGAATGTGCCACATCAATTTTTATAACCTAGTAAGAATAAGTTCAGTTCAAGTTGTGAGAGTTCTACCAAAAATTACAAAGCCTATCAATGTTGTTTGGAAGGAATGTCAAGTTGGGAAGCAAGCCAGAAGAAGCTTCAAATTCAAAGAGCAATATTCTACTGGACTGTTGGAATTGGTGCATATAGATCTTTGTGGCCCCACTAGAGTAATAAATCTTCAAGTTGACAGGTATTTCATGCTACTATTGATTGATGATTATTCTATAATGACATGGGTTACTTTTCTCAAAGAAAATTTTGAAGCTCTAGATAAGTTCAAAGCATTCAAAGTCATGGTTGAGAATGAAATGGATATGAAATCAAATGTTTGAGATTTGGAAAAGGTGGAGAATTCACCTACAATGATTTTAATAGTTTTTGTGCGAATCATGGGATAAAGAGGCATTTGTCTATCCTTAGGACACCTCAACAGAATGCGCTGGTTGAAAGGAAGAATATGACTATTCAAGAAGTTGTAAGAAAAATGATGAAAGAAGAAAACCTACAGGAAGTCTATTGGAGAGAAGTAATTCATAATATTGTCTACATTCTTAATAGAGTTCAAGCAAGAGCAAACAACACAAAGACTCCCTATGAGTTGTGGTATGGAAGGATTCCTACTGTCAAATACTTTAGAGTGTTTGGAAGAAAATGCTATATCAAAAGAGATGAAGAAAGCTTAAGAAATTTTGATGCAAGGTCTGATGAAGGTATATTCCTTGGATATTCTACTAGAAGCAAAGCTTATCAAGGCTACAACAAGAGGCTAAGAAAGATTCTTGAGAGTGCAAGTGTCTAGGTGGATGAAGACTTACAGAAGAATTTTGTGGTGATAGATGGATATGAATAAGATGAATCCTCTTGCAGAGAAAATGACCAAGATGAAGGTAAGGAAAAAGAAGATCAGATTGAAGAGGAAGAAGCTCCAAAAAGGATCCCTAGGACTCCTAAGTATGTGTAGAATAATCATTCTGAAGATCATATCATTGGTGACAAAATCAAGGGTGTGTTAATAAGAAGGAAAGATGTTATGGCTGAAGAACAGGTAAACCTATGTTTACTTTCTAAAGTTGAACCTAAAACAGTGATTGAAGCATGCAAGAATGAGTATTAGATCAAGGATATGGAAGAAGAACTAATGTAGATTGAGAAAAATCAAACTTGAGAACTTGTCCCAAGACCAACAAGCAAGAATGTGATTGGAACTAAGTGGGTATTCAGGAAAAAACTAAATGAGAATGGAGAAGTGATGAGTCAAAACAAGGAAAGGCTTGTGTGTAAGGGCTACTCACAAGTAGAAGGAATAAATTTTGAGGAGACATTTGCTTTAGTGGCAAGAATGGAAGCTATTAGGATGTTTTTGGCTTTTGCAACACAAATTTCAAAGTTTATCAAATGGATGTGAACTCTTCTTTCTTGAATGGAGAATTGGAAGAAGAGGTATACATAGAACAATCAGAAGGATTTCAGTTATTAGATAAACCAGATATAGTCTGTAGATTGAAGAAGGCATTATATGGATTGAAGCAAGCTCCCAGAGCTTGGTATGCAAGGTTAGGTACTTATTACAACAAGGATTCAATAAAGGCACTGCAAGTAGTAATCTTTACTTTAAACTTGAAAAAGATCTAATCTTGATTATGGTTTTATATGTTGATGATATCATTTTTGGAGGAAATGAAACTGTGTAAGAAATCCGTAAAAGAAATGCATAATTAGTTTGAAATGTCTATGTTTGGGGAGATGAATTTCTTTCTTGGGCTACAAATCAATCAGACATATAAAGGTATTTTCATTTCACAATCAAAATATGTCAAGGAAATGTTGAAGAAGATTGGAATGGAAGATTCTAAACTAGTATATACCCATATAGTTATTGTTTGTAAGCTAAGCAAGAATGATGAATCTCCTAAATTTGATCAGAGCAAGTATAGATAAATGGTTGGAGGACTGCTATATCTAACTACCACTAGACCAGATATCATGCATGCAATTTTTCTTGTGGCTAGATTTCAAGATGATCCTAGAGAGTCATATGTTGCAACAATGAAGAGGAAAAGAAACTAGTCAAAGTTTATCTCATTTTTGTTTAGTCAAATTACTGGTAAAGAGGAGCCTTAGGGTTCAATTACCAAATGTATCATGAGAATATTTTCTCAATTGTAGTAATATCAACAATATCCTTGAATTGCCTAATGAAGAAAATAGGGGTTAGGAACAAAGAATAAAAGAGAATGTTGTGGCTGCTCCTAAGGGAGAAATTCCCTATGGTTCCACTTCTGCAACACGTAACCATAGCACAGGGGTATCAAAAGAGTAGGGTTTGTAGGAAACACAACCTGAAGCCTCTGTTGAGCAGCCCACAATAGAAAGAAATCAAAAAATCCCTGTTTCTAAGAGGCCACCAAAAGGTAAAAAGAAAAAGAGTGGAGCTTCTTCTTCTACACTTGCAAGAGGGTAGAAGAATCCTACATAATCTAGGAGGTAGTCACATCATCTCAAGAAATGAGAGGTACAAGAAAGTTATAAAAAGAGGATGTTGTTATGATTGAGATAGATTTAGATTTAGAGGGGAATTCCCCTAGTGAAGATGTAAACATACAAATTGTACAACCATCATATTTTTCTACCACTTTTGAATTGATTTGGAAGATATTTTGTAGCTAAAAATATGAGGAAAAGATATTCAAAAAGTCTTGTTTCAGAGGGGTGTTAATATATAGGTGAAATGGGAGAGGAACATTTTTTAGAAAAACATGAGAAAATTTTCATTGAAGAAATGAATACTAATAAAGAATTGCAAGAAGCAATACAGAGGATAAAATAGTTGGAGGAATTGTTAAAGACATTCCAACAGAAAGATAGTGAACAAGATGCTAGAATCAAAGAATTGGAGGAAAGAATCCACAAGTTTGAGCATGGGTTGAAACTAGAGATATTGGAATAGCTTGCCATGGTAGAGATAGAAGGGAAATATCCAACACCCTAGAGATCAATTGGACCAATTAAAACCCCCACTGGACCAATTGTTGTGTCCCTAGGTGTTGAAATATGGAAGAAAACACAAGAATTCTCAAAAAAAGAGATAGGGGCACTAGCATCATCTACACATGTCTTGTATTTCAACCATATCACATCTCCAAATGCCTTTGCAGAGATTGACAGCAAGGGCTTCAAGGTAAGTCTCCCAAGTTTTCTTGTTGGAAAATTTATTCTCTTTCTTTAATGAATAAGAGTCTAGATTATTGTTTATAAAATAATATTACACATATAAAAAAAGGTGGGTTGATAAAGTCAATTTTACACAGGTGATTTTGACAATGATGTATTTCCTGCAGAATGCAAGCAAGACTTTTTATGCATCCATAGAGAGCTCATTGGTAGAGATAGTCAAAGTTGGCTCCACAGCTGAAGGCCTGAAAACCTTAGGAAATATATTTGATACTTGCTAGTAAGATTTTTTTAATGAATAAGTGTCTATTATCATTTATAAAATAGTATTTTATGTATATAAAAAATGGGTGGAAAGAATCATACTCCAAAATTATAAAAAAGATGAGTGAAAAGAGTCACACCTCAAAAGTATAAAAAAAGATGAGTGAAAAGAGTCACACCCCCATTAATCTGAAATAAAATAGATTAAGAAAAATACTATGAGATGAAATCAAGAACATTCGAAGGAGAACAAGATTTATATTTGAATTTCATGTATATTCCTTAGTAGGGAAGACATAAAATCTTCTTTAAAATATAATACTATTAAACTTTCAAAGAATCACAAACATGTCTACAGGGATCTCAATTCAGCTACTTAAATCAAAGAATATCAAATTCATGCCACAATTTGGCAAATATTGAATACTTATCCCAATATTTTAGAAAAAGCATTACTAACAAAGTACAATTGGTCTCCAATATTCTAGGGTTCCTGACAGTGCGAGCACTTTGATAGATGCATTATGGTATGCTTACGATAGCACAGCTCAGTACGATTATCAACATGTGAAAGGCGTAAGTACAAGAAACATAAATTCTCTCCTTTGGGCATAGTCAAGTTCATGGTGTATATATATATATATGATTGCAAAAATTTTACTTTTGAGTGTCTATAAAAGGAAATCAATTGAATTTGAACTTCTGATTTACGTTGGTTTTCATCAACATTGATCATATTCTATGATCTATCATCAAAATGAAATAACAATTTCTAAATCTATTTTCTTTTTACATGTGTTAGCTTAGGGATATAGATAAAATATAATGTATGTCTGCATTTGAGTTGACATGGTACCTAAAACTTCTTACAAAACATATGGCTATATTTTGATATTTCAAAAAGTGGGGATTCTTTGTATTTATGTAAAGAAAAATAATGTCCAATCTTCAAAGATTTGAATAGATCTGTGAGGCCATAGATGGGTTATCAGAAGGATCATATATTCTCACTTGTATATTTGTTGAAGTAACCTATTTCATCAACTACACCGAAGGGGATATACACTATTTTGATTTGGATTCAATTATATATGAATCAAGGATGGAAATGGCAAGTACTGCAGTTGCCTTCTCCATTTCATTCATTAGTTCTGGAAATAATCAAATTCACATGTTAAAAACCTCTGATATATGATTTTATGCAAAGTTGCACTGAAATGGTAATGCCTATAAGGTATACCCCAAATACAACAACATATGCGAAAGAATGTTGGAAAACTTATGGTGTCCAACTGAGGCCTAATTGGATTACAACTGAATTAGGTGGCAATGTAAGATGAAAATATAATAAGAGAAGATCAATAAGAATAATAACACTATGTAGGATTAATATTATTTTTTTCCCTTGTAGAATATAAAAAGAGTGCTGAAAAACTTCAAGAGCAACATAATTCTCTAATGGCTTGAGAGATCCCTATAGTGCAAGAGGGTAAAATATCTGACAAACCAACCAAACCTTTTACATTTTACTGTTGATTTGAAAATTTTTGTTTTGGAATTAATGTTATGACAACACTTTAAAAATGCATTAAAATGATAAAAATATACCCTAGGAAAATCATTTCAAGAAAAAAAATCATCCAAAGCAATAAATCTAATGTATTCCTAGCAACACGAATGCTACACCACAATATCAGGATTCATGACTTCCATGGAAATATAAAAAATATTTAATCTTAGAGGAAAAATGATATCATAAACTTGTAGAAAATAATACATAATGCTTCCATTAGAATCCCTCAATATATAGACTTGTGGAGGCCCAACAACTATTAGACAGTAATACCATGGGCCCAAAGTACCATAGAAAGAATTCTCACAGTCCACTCAAGAGATTGTCTTCCAAGATAGAATGTAACTCCCATCACATTTATATTTGAATTCCATTATGCAAGTTGACATATGTAACTTCCAGGCACTCCCCCCTTAAAGCACTAATTACATCCCATGCTCAACTAATAATGGAAAGAGCTCTTATAATTCCACTTTGTAACCCCCTATTCAATGCCTCATTACGAAAAATATTTCCAAGTCCCCAAGAAATAATAAAATAATTCCCATTTTCCCACTATATGAACTTTAGAGATCCATACATAATTATTCCTTTATGAATGTTCAATTAGAACTTATGATATGCAAGGTGAATAACACCTAATCCTAACATGTACTACATGTACCTTATTGGATTATAATACAAGATATGCACTTGTATAAAAGTTATGTTTGGTCATTATCTTATTATCAAAAATTAAGATACTACATGATACACGTTAATACATATATCTTCATAAAATATCCTTTCAAATACATGTTGTCTAAAGCTAGTCTTTTGGGTCACGATACACATTAGTTGATGTTACTTTTGAAGTTAGTCTTAAATATAATATATTAAAGGATTGATAATTATTAATCAAGTTATAACATTATGTCACATTCATATACCTCTTAATATATCATTCCTTGATGAACACATTTTACATGTCAACACTTCCTCTCTTTCCAAAATATTTTTGGACTTACCTAGACACTTGACTAGTTTGAGGGTGGGATTAATCTTAATATTTCCTTGGATGACCTCACACCTTTACCATTTTAGCTTAACTTTCTATGTACTAATAAATTTATTGACTATGGAGTGAAAACCAAGAATCGGGTTGGATGCTAGAATAATGAACATCAACCACAAAACTGTTAGATTCAAGAAAAGGTCCTAATCTAACAATGAAGAAAAAAATGGCATAAGAAATCAAAGTAATGAAAACAAAACAAGTGTACCTTCTTACATCACCATTGAATCACCTTCATTGCTCTTCTCCATCTCACTTTTTCAAGTTAGGAATGTGGCTCTCAAATTTTGTGTACATAAAATTGCTATGCTTGTGACAATAATGATGGTGATATTTTGAAGAATGTGGTTGAATTGTGAAGAAATGACAATTAAATTTATAGATGATTCAGGTGCAATCGATGGCCAATATTGAGTAGACGATCGACAAATGAGATTAAATGAGAGGATTTGCATTGGAAATTTTCCCATTCAAAAAGGAAAAATGGAAGAGAAATGGAAGAGATAAGTGGAGAGGGAAATGGAAGAAGTGGAGAGAAAAATAGAAATTAGTAAGAGTTAAGTGGAGAGAATCGAGGGAGATGGAAGAGTTAGGTGGAAAAAAGAGGCAGTTAAGTGGAGAGTGAAATAGATCAAGTAAAAATAAATAAATAAATAAAATTATGTGAATAATTAATTAAATTAAATAATTTAATTAATTATAGAAGAACTTAGAGTTTAGGATGATTAAATAAATAAAAACACTTATTTAATCATAGATGAGATTAGGTTAGGGATTAAAGAATTCAAAATAATTATTTAATCGAAAGAAGTTAAATTAATTAAATAATTAAAAATTATTTAATTAATGAAGAAATGAAGAAAAAGAGGATTATTTAAATGATAATTTAATTAATTGCTAGAAGAAAATTAGAATAATTTAATAATTAAGATTATTTAAAATTATAAGGATGTGAAGAAGAACAAAATTAGAGTTAGATGAAAATTAATAGGAAAATGGTACTACAAGCTCAGGAATATTTTTAGTGTCTACATTTTGCCCCTCTTTAAGACAATAAGATTTTAGCATTGTCTCAAAGAAAAATTAAGAATTGTTTATAGGCTCTACCTTAACATGCTCCAGCGAGAGTGGGATAATATGATGCCCCCTCGAGAAATTGAACAAAAAATTAAAAAATGCCAAATTTATTGATAAGATGTTTGAAGGTGTTTTGATGTATAGTCGATGAAAAATAATGCTTGTGGGCCAAATAGATGAGGATATGGTCAAACATCAACCAATCTCAAGCCATGAGAGGTGTGACAAGCTTTATTATGGGTGCATGTGCTGTGAGTGGATATTTTTTATGGAGGATATGGAGTGAAAAACTAGATAGGATAATGGTAGATGGAAGAGTAATAGCCTACTATGATGGCACCTATTTGCCAGGTTTTCACCATGGTATTTACCCAAAGTGCCACCGAAGTGGTTTTCACTAGAGGGAAAATTATTTCTCTTTACTATTTTTTTTTTTTTATGTCATGCAAGATGCTCGTTTGTCAGGTTTTCATCAAGGTGATTTTTTTTTGTATTTTTTTATATTTTTATATTTTTTTTATTTTCTTAATTTTTATTTATTTTGGTATTTTTTTATTTCTGAGAGGGATTCTCTGAGAGTCATGTGTAAAATCTCTGAAGGTATATGTTGTTGATGGACTCTAAAAAAGGTTCACCTTCAGGAGTGGCAAGTTGGTATATGCAAGATCCATATGTGGTAGTAATGATATAGGGACCCAACCAGTTAGGCTCAAACTTTCCTAGCTTCTCTTTGTCTAGTTGATTCTTCTAATTTTCTTTGAAGACCAAGTCTCCAATGTCAATTTTTTTGGATCTAACCCTCTTGATATAACTATGACAAAGATAATTTGGATATGCTTGCAGATGGACCAGTGTTGTTTGACATCTCTCATCCAATAATTCTAGCTCATGCAACATGGATATTTTGTACTCTTTATTATCAATGAAGTGTTACATGGATACCCTCAAGGATGGTAAATCGACCTCAATAGGAAGAATTGCTTCATATCCATAAACTAGGGAGTATAAGGTGGCACTTGTAGGAGTGTGAATGCGTGTATAATATGCCCATAGAGTTGGGTTCAGCTGAAGGTTCCAGTCACGACTAGTGTAATTAACAATATTCTTTAGGATCTTAAGTATGGTTTTGTTGGATGCCTCAACTTGATCATTACCCTATGGATAGTAAGGGGTAGAAAAATAGTGTTGGATGTGGAATTTATTACATAGTTCATGAACATCCTGGTTCTTAAACGGGTGACCATTATTGGTGATGATGGAAAGGGGAACACCATATCAACATATGATGTAGTTAAGGATAAAAAAAATTATTTGCTTGTCAGTGATATAGGTTGTGGGAATGACTTCAATCCACTTTGTAAAATATTTAGTGGCAGGAAGGATGAATTTATGGCCATTTGTGGAGGGATGGATCTTTCCTATGAGGTCGAGTCCCCATTGAGAAAATGCCATGAAGATCTAATGAGATGTAGGGCCTATGCTAGTGGATGAACAAGATCTCCATGAATCTGACACTGGCGAAACTTCTTAAAAAACTAATATATGTCTCTCTCCATAGTGGTCCAATAATATCTAGTTTTGATGAGCTTTTTGGCTAAGGTAGGACCACTAGAATGAGCTCCACATATACCATTGTGTACTTCATATAAAGATGTTTGTGCTTCTTCTAAGTTGAGACACCTAACAAGAGTACTATCTAAACCATAGTGGTATAGGGTGTCACCAATGATAACATATTGGGAGGCTTGATGTATGAAGGTCTTGCATTGGTTACTGAACAATTCAAGGGGAAGGATTTGGTCATGAAGATAATTATAAATTCCTTTATACTAGGGAAAATCAAGACTAACAATTTTACAAATGAGCTTAGATTCGAGAACATCAAAAGTGAGAATCAAAATTTGTTTCACCATGAACTCACACTGATGTATGTTATGAGGCATGCCCAGTAAAGATTTGATAGTAGCCATGGCATCAACTACTCTATTATGTATCCTTGGAATTTGTTCAAACATTATGATATCAAAGTTTTTCTTGAAACTATCAACCATCCTTTTATATGGAATTAGTTTTTCATCTTTTGTTCCATAGTCATCATTGATTTCTCAGATGATCAACTGAGAATCACCATAGACATGAAGGTCCCTGATCTTCCATTTGATGGTCATCCTAAGTCCCCTAATCAATGCCTCATATTTTGCAATGTTCTTTGTGCAAGGAAAATCTATTTTGTAGGACTTAGGGATTGCATCTCCTTGTACTGTGATGAAAAGGATTCTTG
This sequence comes from Sequoia sempervirens, assembly GCA_007258455.2. Classification (NCBI taxonomy): domain Eukaryota; kingdom Viridiplantae; phylum Streptophyta; class Pinopsida; order Cupressales; family Cupressaceae; genus Sequoia; species Sequoia sempervirens. The sequence goes on from VDFB02000003.1 coordinate 758,694,063, forward strand.
CTTTAGATCCATGTCGAGTGTAAGACCCATCAAAATACAATTTCCACCTTGTAGATGACATTGTTGTAAACACTACTTCATCAAGAAAATATGATACAAGGGGATGATCCACTATAGTGGGAGCATCAAATAATTGATTGGCTATTACTTGTCCTTTTATTATGTTTCAATCAACATACTGAATGTCAAATTCACTTAGAATCATTATCCATTTTGCTAGTCTGCCAGTTGTTGGAAATCCAGGTATAACTTGAAGCAATATGAACTTAAATATGTAGTTGCAAATCTGAAATTATATTTACAAGATTACCATAAAATGATTAACTGATTGAAAATTGCAACAATGAATTAAAAATCTACAATGCCACAAGTCATCAACACAAGTGACACAAGATATACATGGAGAAACCCTTGTGGAAAAAAACTCCACACCCAAAGAGATCCAATATTTGTATTAATCTTCAAGGAAGTACAATAGTACAACAATCCTCTATGTAATTTGGTAGCACTTTGTCATCCTAACAACCTGCAAAGAACTCATATTAAACGACCATCTCAAGGCTCCAATATATAGAAGTTTGTGGGAGAGAATACCACAAATCATATCCCAAAATAACAAGAAAACCACCTAGAGTAACCCATGCCCCCTTAGTGGATAACTGATAAACATGGAATAAAATATTCGATAATCAAATGGCCTTCACATGGGCACCTAACCCATAGCCAATCAAATTGAGTAAAACCTGAGTGCTCCATAAGTCTCTGATGGCTCTGACAACTACATGCAAGCTCATGCACCACCATGCAAACTTGGGTGCCCAACCATGCAAGAGAATGCAAAACATACAAATAACATGCAAGGACATGCACACTCAAGTGGTTCCAACCTAGAAAGTTGGATGCCTAAGAAGAATATTCTCTCGAGATGCCTTGTAACCACCACCGTGAAGGTTCCACCTCTTTTGAATGCAATTACAATTTGTCATAGGAAAATAAATAATAAATATTTTATCCCTCATGTCTTCAAGAACACTTTCCAAAGAACGTGGAGACACATAAATCAACTTAGGATAGAAATTTTAATGTCACCTATCCTAACATTCTCCCACTTGACATTATACATTGCAAGTACATCCATGAGATACAAATAAAACACGTAATCAAGTACAATGACCAAGGCCCATGGCCTTCCTATACCAAGATAACTTATTTGTGGTTACTGGCTTAGTGAGAGAATCTATAACATTATCTAGAGTGTCAACCTTCTCAATCAAAACCTTACCATTCTCTACCATTTCTCACACAAAGTGATATTGAACATCAACATGTTTAGCACGAGCATGCTACATAGGATTTTTAGCTAAACATATGGCACTCTAACTATCACATCTAATCCTCACCATCTTGCAATCAAAACCAATGCCATTACCAAGTCACTGTAACCAAACTGCCTCCTTAGAAACATGTGTAGCTGCCATATACTTTTCTTTGGTGGTGGATAATGCAACTATAGGCTGCCTCTTACTCATCCAACTCACTGCACCTCCAAACAAAGTTAAAAAATAGCCACTAGGGACCTTCGACTAGATCTAAGTCACCTGCCCAATCTGCATCAACAAAACCCTGTATGTCCAATGACTTATCCAAATCATTAGTGCCATGATAAACCAAACAATAATCAGAAGTACCATGCAAATATCTAAATGCCCACTTAGCAAAAGTCCAATGCTCTCTACTAGAGACATAAACCTGCTCAAAACTCCCACTACTTGGGCTATATCTGGTCTAGTGCAAACTATTGCATACATTAAACTATCGACGACACTGGCATGAGGAACATTAGACATCTCTTCAAAATTATCATCAAAATTAGGACACATGTCTAAACTCAACTTAGTGCCAACTGGAAATGGAATATTTACTGGTTTGCAGTCATGCATATTAAACCTCTACAAAATAGTATCAACATACTTACTTTGACTTAACCAAAGCTTTATGTGAACCCGATCCCTATTGATCTCCATCCCAAGAATATATTTTGTAGCCCCCAAATCCTTCATATCAAATGTGCCAGAAAGTTGAGTCTTAAACTCCTTAATCATCACCTTGTTGTTACTCATAAACATGCCATGATCAACATACAAGACAATGATTAGAATCTAATAATCAATAACCTTAATGTAAACACAATGATCCTCCTCACTTCTAACAAAACCAAACTTAAATGAAAAGGCATCTAACTTCTGGTACCACATCTTGGGTGACTGTTTCAAACCATATAAAGATCTCTTTAACCTACAAACCAAGTGTTCTTTTCCTTTCACAACAAAACCGTCAGGTTGTCGCATATAAATTTCTTCCTTAAGATCCCCATGCAATAAAGTAGTTTTAACATTCATTTGCTCTATTTCAAAATCATAAGAAACAACAATAGATAATAGGAATCTAATAGAAGTTAACTTAGCAACAAGATAGAAAATTTCACCAAAATCAACTCCCTCTCTCTGGGAGTATCCCTTGGCCACTAATTTAGCCTTATACTGCTATAACTGACCATTTGCTCCAAATTTATTTTTAAACACCCACTTGCAACCAATGGGCTTACTTCCTTTGGGAAAACTCACAAGATCTCAAGTATCACAACTATCCAGAGCCATCATCTCCTCCTGCATGGCCTGTATCCAAGACTCACTCTCTTTTGAAGAAAGAGCCTCTTTGTAGGATCTAGGTTCATTGTCAGTACTCAACAAAGAAAATACACAATGAAAAATAGGTGTGCTATACCTGTCAATTGGATTACATTGCTTTGTGGATATTCTCAAGGTAGGCGTAAGGGGATCTTGTTGCTCTTCTTCTTCATGCTCATCCTGCACATCATCTGAACTTTTTGAACTCTCTGAACCCTCTTCTTCTTCTTCTCCATCCTAAAATCCATTTGGTTGTTCTTTCATATGTGCATCTTCCTGCTTCTCAATCTTTGTCTCAAAGTGCATTGTTTTTTCTTATCATTCTCGTTTGGTTGTTCTTCACCTGAGTAAGCTCTAAACTCCCTAAAAATCACATCTCTAGAGAAAACCATTTTATGGGTTAGTGGATTCCAAAGCTTATAACCTTTTACATTCTCACTGTAATCCAAAAAGATGCATTTATGTGCTTTTGGATCCAACTTAGAATTCTTTTCTTGAGGCACATGAATAAAAGCCTCACAACCAAAGACCCTTAAATATGAAATAGAAGGCTTTCTACCTATCCACACTTCATAAGTAGTTTTATCAACAAGAGCTGAACAAGGTGATCTATTAACTAAATAACATGAAGTACTTACAGCTTCCTCCCAAAGGCATCTATGAAGCTTAGCACCACTCAACATGCTCCTAGATCTTTCCATTAAGATTTGATTAATTCTTTCTGCTACCCCATTTTTTTTGAAGTGTATAAGGTGTAGTCTTTTTTTGAATAATACCTGCATGCTTACAAAACTCATCAAATTCCCTAGAACAATATTCACCCTCATTTTTAGACCTCAACACCCTTATCTTATAATCTATTTTCTTCTCAACTAAGGCTTTAAATCCCTTAAACTTAGTGAAAACTTCATATTTTGCATGCATAAAATAAATCCAAGTGTATATTAACACAACATCAATGAAAGTAACATAATAATGAGATTTTCCAAAAGAGTCAACATCCACTAGTCCAAACACATTTGAATGAATGATCTCTAGTAATCTTTTAGCTTTATTAGTCCCATTAGGAAATGATGATCTATTATGTTTACCAAACACACAATGCTCACAAAAATCATTTTTACCAATAAAATAATCAAAAAGACCATCAACCAACTTTTTATTCAAAATAGTCTTAAGACCTTTTTCATTTGTGTGACCCAATCTATGGTGCCACAACATACATGCATTTTCAATGTCAGTTACATTGGAAGAATTACAAAAAGTGGAGGCATTAAGCCTAAATAAATTCCCTATATAAGATCCTTTAGCAATCACCAAACTCCCTCTTACCAACCTGCAACTAGACTTGTCAAATGTTACATACATTCCAAAATCATTCAACTTGGATACTTAAATTAAATTTCTTGCCAGTTCTGGAATATGTAAAACATGATCAAGGGTTTAACCCTCCCATCACTGAAACACAACTTTACCTTTCCCTTACCAACAATCTTCTTTGGGTTGTCATCACCAAGGAAAACTTCTCCCGCATCATAAGTTGAATATGAAATAAACCACTCCTTGTGAGGAGTCATATGGTAGGAGCAACCTAAATCAATAAGCCAAGCATCATTACTAATAGTGTTAGAAAAAATAAATAAAGCATCAAAATCACCATCTTCAGAGGAATTTTCTATGGAAGCATCCAAACTCTTTTTCTTGTTCCTACCTCCTTTTTCACATGCCCTCTTTTACCATAATTCCAACACTTTACTTTGCTCTTCCTAGGGGTTTTAGAAAGTCCTTTAGACTTTTCTCTCTTGTTGTCCCCTTTAGGCCCTCCTTTTTCTTTGGACCTTCCTCGCACATGCAAGGCATCTTGGGAGCCCACATTCATGGACTTTCTCATCTCTTCCGAAAGAAGTATTGCAATGAGACTATCCATCTTTGATTTTGTACAACCACCACTTATGGAAATAATTAGATTTCCCAAGATTTGAGTAAAGAGAAAAGAAACAAAATACATTTATCTTCTTCTTCTAACTTAACATCTATTGATGCAAGTTGACTTAAAATAATATTAAAAGCATTTAATTTTTTTGCAATAGAATCACCATCCTTCATTTTCAGATAATACAAACGTCTTTGAGATACAACTTATTAGTTAAACTTTTAGTTTGATGGATATCACCTATCCTCTTCCACAAATTGTATGCAATGAATTCTTCTAAAAGATTCAAGAGGATAGAATCCACAAGACACGACCGAATGGTTCTTTGTGCCTTCTTATCCATTTTCTTCCAATATTTATCAAGCATTTTCTCTAGTTTTGTTTGCTTTGAAACTATCAACCACTAATCTCTCTTCAAAGAGATCCTCCATCTTCAACTTCTACATCTCGTAGCAAGTTCCATTGAATTTCTCAATATCTAGATGAGAGGTAGAGGCCATGGTTTTCAAACTTTACAAATTTTCAAAACGCACAATGCACAAGCTCCCACTATAACCAAAAAAACCTTCAACACTCAAAAGAAAGGCATCCCTCTCCTAACAGAACTATTAGCTCTTATACCAAATGTTGGAAATCAAGGTATAACTTGTAGGAATATGAAATTAAATATGTGGTTGCAAATCTAAAATTATGTTTACAAGATTACCATAAAATGATTAACTAATTGACAATTGCAACAATGAAATAAAAATCTGCAATTCCTTAAGTCATCAACACAAGTGACACAAGATATACATGCAAAAACCCTTGCAACAAAAAACTCTACACCCAAAGAGATCCAATGCTTGTATTAATCTTCAAGGAAGTACATCAATACAACAATCCTCTCTGTAATCCAGTAGCACTTTGTCATCCTGACAACCTACAAAGAACTCATACTAAACCACCATCCCAAGGCTCCAATGTATAGAAGTTTGTGGGAGAGTACAACAAATGGTATCCCAAAACAACAAGAAAAACCACCTAGAAAAACCCACGCCCCCCTTAGTGCACAACCCATACACATGGAATAAAATATTCAATAATCACATGGCCTTCACATGGGTGCCTAACCCACAACCAATCAAATTGATTCAAACCTGAGTGCTCCATAAGTCTCTGACAGCTCTGATAGATACATGCAAGCTCATGCACCACCATGCAAACTTGGGCACCCAACAATGCAAGAGAATGTAAAACATGCAAATAACATGCAAGGACATGCACACTCAAGTGGTCCCAACCCAGAAAGTTGGACGTCTAAGAAGAATATTCTCCTGGGATGCCTTGTAACCACCATCATGAAGGGTCTACCTCTTTTAATGTAATTATAATTTTCCATAGGAAAATAAATAATAAATATTTTGTCCCTCATGTCCTCAAGAACACTTTATAAAGAACGTGGAGACACATAAATCAACTTAGGATAGCAATTTTAATGTCACCTATCTTAACACCAGTAAGAGTCACTTTACTAAGAAGATACTTTAAGGGATATATCTTTTCCATGAGTTGAGTTTGATGATTTAGCATATAATTTTGAAGCTTTTGTGAAGCAAAAACGATAGTGAGATATGCATGTTCGATTGGTGTAATTAAGCTCATACCCCACTAACGTGTGGCTAATATAATATATAGCTCTCTTTTTTCCTTCTTCGTTGTGTTGTGTTAAGAGAGCCCCCATTGGTGACACTATAGCTGGTATGTATAAGATCAATGGTTTTCCATCAATATGTGGCATTAAAACTAGTAGTGATAATAGATAATCCTTAAGTTACTAAAAGGCTTACTGGCAATGATTGGTCCATTTGAATGGAACACCCTTATGAAGCAAATATTGAAAAGGATGGCATTTATTAGCCAATTGAGCAATGAATCTATGAATGGACTATAGCTTCCCTTAGAGACTATGCAACTGAGTCAGATTAAATGGAGGATGCATATCTATGATAGATTTCATTTTTACAAGATCAACTTCGATACCTCTGTGGGAGATGATATATCCAAGGAGTCTTTTGGAAGTAACTCCAAAGACATAGTTCTTAGGATTCAACCTAACCTTATATTTTTCCAATTTGGTGAAGACCTTATCAAGTATATCCAGATGACCTTTTCTTGTGAAATATTTTGCTACCAAGTCATCAATATAATCTTCCATAAGGGTATGCATCATGTCATAAAATATTGTGATCATAGCCCTCTAATAAGTTTCTCTAGCATTCTTAGGGACAAAGGTCATTATGTTCCAGCAATAGGCACCCCAAGGACAAGTAAAAGTCATTTTATGTTGATCCTTAGGAGTAATTTTTATTTCATTATATCTAGGAATTTTTCCCATTAATAAGAACATTTCATATTCAACTGTGAGGTTAATGTTAGCAAGGGGAAATCCTCCTTGGTACATGCCTTGTTAAAATATCTGAAATCTGTAATTTTTTTGGATTCCCCCAGTTGGCTTGGTAACTGGCACCAGATTTGATATCCACTCTACATAGTATATTGATCTGATAAAGCCAACATCTAACAACTTTTTTAATTCCACTTTGACCAACAAAGCAATTTGCGGATGCATTTTTTTTAGTTTTTCTTTATAGTTTTTGCACTTGGATAGAGAGGTAAATTATGAAGAACTATCTTAGGATCTAGCCCAGGTATGTCAGCATAAGACCAGGCAAAATTGATTTGTCTTTTTGAGAAAAACTAATGAAATTTGGTCTTTCTGTCTCTATTAAGGAAGCTGAAAAATGTATGATCCTTGGATCTTTTGTTGTGTTGATATTATCTTCTTGTGATTTTTCCACTAAGAGTGGAGATCTCTCTTTGTTGGGAATAGGATACCATTTAATTGCAATCCTAAACATTATTTCATGTATCTCCTAAGTCCCTGGAAAGTGTTCCCCAAACACTAGGACTAGAAAGAGATTAAATTTGAATGAAATGAACATGTAAATAGACATTTGTAATTAATTCTAAATGATAGGAACATGTGGGGATGCCCATGAAGAGCTCCTACAAAATAGAAGCACATGGGGCACCCACATGGAAGGTGAAACTCACCTTGAGTTAAGTTAACTGTTTGGAGTAAAAGATAACACTTCAGTAATGCATGTAAAGATCCTAGAAGTTAGGGATTGATGTTTACATGCATGAAGTTCAACTCAATTCAATTCAGATCAGTTCAATTCAATTCAATTCAGTTTAGTTCAGTTTAGTTTAGTTTAGTTCAGTATCGGTTTAGTTTAGTTTAGTTCAATTTAGTTCAATATCAATTCAGTTCAGTTCAGTTCAGTTATCTTCAGTTGCATGCAGTTAGTTTTAGTTGAATGCTAGTTGACTTCAGTTTATTTGGAATGCATGACTAATGACTTGAGTTGCATGACAGATAACAGGTGACTACTTTCAGTTAATAGGGGATGATCAATCATGCATGGTATTCGCATGAATGGTGGAGAGATATGTTTTAGTTAACAGAGATTGACTGGGACCCACCTTGGGTGCCCAAGTTGGCATCTTGGAGTTAACACTTTTGCATGATAAGATATTTTATAAGGCTAAGTTAAGTGGGCCCATTCTTGGGCACCAACTTTGAGGATAAGCTTAGAAGATATCTTCAGAATCAAGGTTGAGTTATGACTTTAGTTTGGGACGCCCAAATGGATGAAGCACTTGTTTTGACATTGTTCTTCATGGTAGAACTCTACTTGCAAAGAATAGGTGTGGGTTTTGTGAGATAAGCATTGTGCTTTGTAATTTTCAACTCTTTGGAGTTTACAAGGCTCATTATTGTCTATTTATTGCAGCAATTTGAAGAGAGTTTATCAGATTTTATTGCAAGTTGTGAAGAAGAATTGTTGAAGGAAAAAGAAGCATCTTAAGCAAGGATTGGAATTATTGTAATCTTATTATGAGATTAAATAATACATTGATTCTTGGTGGAGTTTTTTCCCGAAATGGTTTCTCCATAGTATATGTTGTGTAACTTCTTTCTTCTAGTCTTATTCTTCTACAATCTTATGTCTACTTCTACAAATGGTAAAATGAATTAAACAGATAATCATCCACAAACAAATTGTAACAAAGAACACTTAATTAGATCCACAACTACAATAGTTTTACAAGTTTTAATGCTACATAATTACCTCCATTTTCAACATTTGGTATCAAATCTAACGGTTGGGTAGAGTTTGGGATGCCTTTCTCTTAGAAGTTTGAAGGTTTTTTGGATGTAGTGGGAGCTTTTACTATTGTGTTATTGCTGATTTTGGAAAATAAGTTTGTTAGAATGAGTTTTAATTCTCGTTTAGATATTGAAAGATTCAATGGATCTAATTATAAGATGTGGAAACTAAAAATGGAGGATCTCCTTGAAGAGAGAGATCAGTGGTTAGTTGTTGGTAATGAGACAAAGTCACCTACAATGATGTTAGATGAAGATTGGGCTGAGCTTGATAAGAAGGCAAGAGGGACCATAAGATTATGTCTTGTTGATGTTGTTCTCTTGAATGTTTTAGAAGAAACTACTGCATATAAATTGTGGAAGAGAATAGGTGATATTTATCAAACTAAAAGTCTTACTAATAAGTTGTATATGAAAAGACAGTTGTATTCTTTAAAGATGAAAGATGGTGATTCTATTGCAAATCATTTGAATGATTTTAATTTGATTATAAGTCAGTTAGCATCTATAGATGTAAAGCTAGAAGATGAAGATAAATGCATATTGTTACTTTGTTCTTTACTAGAATCTTGGGAAAATCTAATTGTTGCTATCAGTGGTAGTGGTGCAGATCTGAAGATAGACAATATAATTCCTACTCTCCTATCAGAGGAGATGAGGAGGAAGTATAAAATGGAAATCCAAGATGCCTTGTTTGTAAAAGGTAGGCTTGAGAAAAAGGAGCCTAAGGGAGACAAGGAAGGGAAGGGTAAGTCAGAAGGACGAAGTAAGGTAAAGTGTTGGAACTGTGGTAAACCGGGACATATGAAGAAGGATTGTAAGAACAAGAAAAAGAAGCATCACAAGCAAGGATTGGAATTATTGTAATCTTATTCTGAGATTAAATAATACATTGATTCTTGGTGGAGTTTTTTCCCGAAAGGGTTTCTCCATGGTATATGTTGTGTAATTTCTTTCTACAAATGGTAAAATTAATTAAACAAATAATCATCCACTATCAAATGGTAATAAAGAACACTTAAATAGATCTATAGCTACAATATTTTTAAAAGTTTTAATGCTACATAATTACCTCCATTTTCAACATTTGTTACTCTTTTTCTTGTTCTTAAAGAGTGATATTCATGAGGATGATGGTAGTCATGATGCCATGTGTAGCTCGTACCACAGTTCAGTGGGAGTTGTTGGTAGTGACGTGGATGCATCATTGGTAAGTTTATCATCATGGGAGGATTGGGGATATGGTTTTTTCTTGGTTTAGAGTGGTTGCTATTATGTCATGCTTTACTCTTGATATACATTTAGAGTTTGGCATGGTACTTGTTCTCTTGAGACCAAGATGTATATATGTTGTGGTGCATGTGATCTCCTAGAAGGAGATGGTTAGATCATGTTGTCATGTTTATGTTCCTGATTCATGATTGGAGTTTTGATATTGATCTTGTGTAGTTATCTTAAGTATTGGGTACATTAATCATTTGCTTGATTACTTCATGAAGTGATATGTTGCATTTGGAGTTTGGCATGGATTGGTTGGTTACAGGTCCTCATGGATACTTGGAGAAATAGGTGAGGATTGAGTTCTCTTATGGTAAGAGATACATGTTGGAATTGTTACTTGGAAGAAAAGATTTTTCAACAGAAAAGACTGAGAATCCTACACCTTGGTTAGACGTGAGTTCAACACACTTGACAGTTTCACATGCCTCCAAAGAGGCAGTTTGGATACAAAGACTTGGGAGAGGTATTGGTTTTAATTGCAAGTAAGTTAAACTTGAATGTGATAGTCAAAGTGCTATCTTTTTAGCCAAAAAAAATCCTATGTATCATGCTCATACTAAGCATGTTGATGTTCAGTATCACTTTGTGCGAGAAATGGTTGAGAGTGGAAAGGTATTAATTGAGAAAGTTGACACTTTAATTAATGTTGTAGATTATCTTATGAAACCAATTCCTACAAATAAGTTCTCTTGGTTTTAATCATTTGCTTGGAGGTTCATGATTATGTAGGTTGCATTTGAAGTTGGCATGGATTGATTAGTTGGTGCAAGAAGGACATTGGCCTTGAGTCCTATACTTGATTTATAATAATGATTCCTTGTTTGGAATAACTGCAATGTATAATGCCAAGTGGGAGAATGTTGGGAACAGGATACCATTTAATTGCAATCCTAAACATTATTTCATGTATCTCCTAAGTCCCTGGAAAGTGTTCCCCAAACACTAGGACTAGAAAGAGATTAAATTCAAATGAAATGAACATGTAAATTGACATTTGTAATTAATTCTAAATGATAGGAACATGTGGGGACATCCATGAAGAGCTCCTACAAAATAGGAGCACATGGGGCACCCACATGGAAGGTGAAACTCACCTTGAGTTAAGTTAATTGTTTGGAGGAAAAGATAACACTTCAATAATGCATGTAAAGATCCTAGAAGTTAGGGATTGATGTTTACATGCATGAAGTTCAGCTCAGTTCAGTTCAGATTAGTTTAGTTTAGTTTAGTTCAGTTCAGTTCAGTTTAGTTCAGTTCGGCTCAGTTTGGTTCAGTTATGGTTCAGTTATCTTCAGTTGCATGTAGTTAGTTTCAGTTGAATGCTAGTTGACTTTAGTTGACTTGGAATGCATGACTAATGACTTGAGTTGTATGACAGATAACAGGTGACTACTTTCAGTTAATAGAGGATGATCAACCGTGCATGGTATTCGCATTAATGGTGGAGAGATATGTTTGAATTAATAGAGATTGACTTGGACCCGCCTTGGGCCCCCAAGTTGGCATCTTGGAGTTAACACTTTTGCATGATAAGATATTTTATAAGGCTAAGTTAAGTGGGCCCATTCTTGGGCACCAACTTTGAGGATAAGCTTAGAAGATATCTTCAGAATCAAGGTTGAGTTATGGCTTTAGTTTGGGACGCCCAAATGGATGAAACACTTGTTTTGACATTTTTCTTCACGGTAGAACCCTACTTGCAAAGAATAGGTGTGAGTTTTGTGAGATAAGCATTGTGCTTTGTAATTGTAAACTCTTTGCTCATTATTGTCTATTTATTGCAGCAAGTTGAAGAGAGTTTATTAGATTTTGTTGCAAGTTGTGAAGAAGAATTGTTGAAGGAAAAAGAAGCATCTCAAGCAAGGATTGGAATTATTGTAATCTTATTCTGAGATTAAATAATACATTGATTCTTGGTGGAGTTTTTTTCTCGAAGGGGTTTCTCCATGGTATATGTTGTGTAACTTCTTTCTTTTGGTCTTATTCTTCTACAATATTCTATCTACTTCTACAAATGGTAAAATGAATTAAACATATAATCATCCACAAACAAATTGTAACAAAGAACACTTAATTAGATCTACAACTACAGTAGTTTTACAAGTTTTAATGCTACATAATTACCTCCATTTTCAACACTCTTAACTAGTGGAGAGTACATCTAACCTTCCATCCTTGGGTGCCTCAAAGAGGTTTTCACCCTTGGATATTTCCTTTATTTTTATTTTTTCTTAGTCTAAAGGTGTCTTTCAGTTTTCACTTGAAGACCTATTTTTTATTTTTTTACTTTTACAACTGGAAGGTGGAGTAGACTCACCAAAATAAGCATTAGTATCAAGATATATAGTGAAACCAACTTTGTGATGACCCAGGGGTATACCCTGTTGAAGTTCCATGAACTCAACTATGGCTTCATCTTTTTCAAAAGTGTCCAATCTTGGTGGTCCTTGTTGATCCCAATCTATGAGATGTGGGTGGAATAAAGGCATGTTATTATTGGTATCTGCAAAAGTTAGAGACATGGTAGATAGGATAAGGACTGAATAATATTCAATCAGGGATGATCATTGATAGGTTGGTCGTCAATATGGTCATGATAAAAAAGTGAACTATCATAAATATCCTGATCAAATATAGGATTATCATATACATTAAAGGATTGAGATAAATTGGATAGGGTAAGGACCAAAGACTCTTCAAGATCCTAAAATGTTTCAATCTAGGCTTGGTCATCACCATGTTTCTTATCACAAGGATTTGGATTTAAATTAGCACCAACCTTAGGAGTCTTGGCATAATCATAAATGTTAAAATCTTCACCCAAAAGTAGCTTAGAACTTGAAGCATCAAATCTTAACGGTGGATAACCAAACCCTCTATTTTAGGTTGAATAGATTTTATGATTCCCTAATTTTGTGATCCCAAACCACTATGAACATTATAACCTTTTCGTTTTATAATAGAGAAGCATTTACCATATTGTTCGACTGACAATTGAACATGTTTAGGATCTTCTTCATCTTGATATATCTAGGTATAGGTATCCTCATTATCTAGTTCTCCCCACTTAGTGAAAGTAGTAGGAGGTTGATATTGAATGATGGTCTTAGAGTCCTTTTTGGATAGGACGTAGTTTTTCATAAGATTGAGGAGAAGCGGTTAACTTGCCAATGCAAAATGATTTCTCCATGTTGTACTCAATGCATCCTTTTTCTTGGACCTAGACCTTGCTCTTGAGAAAGGAATTGGATGGAAGATTTGGAAAGTGATGTGGGGATCAATGTAGTGAGATGAAATGGAGAATGAGGCTTCCCTATTAATAGGTAATTGGAATTCAAGAGTTCCTTTCAAATTTTTGTAGTATTGGAAAGGATTAGGACCTCCTACTATAGTGATTTCAACTCCATTGTAAGGGAATTTCAATCATTGATGGTATGTGGAGGTAATGAACTTCATGGCATGAATCCATGGAAGACCAAGAAGAAGATTATATGGAAGATCCAGGTCCAAAACTTGGCACACTATATCTCCAGTAGCTGGACCAACTTGACAATAAGAGTGATAATACCTCTAGAAGAGCCCTCTGTATCATCATTGGCTTTTATGATAATCCTTTTTGATGCATTGATGCACGCCTCAGAGAATCCTAATAATGTGACCAATTTTAAAGTACAAATATTCAAGCCTGCTCTTCCATCTACTAAAACTCATTTGATTTTTTTTTTATTGTGAAGACTTCGAGATGGAGGGAATTGTTATGTTGAGGATTATGTGAAGGGATATCATGCTCTATAAATATAACGTGATGGGTAGGAGTAAGATATCCTACCATGGCTTGAAACTAGTTAATGTCTAGATTTATGGGGACAAAAGAATCTTGTAATACATTATCTAAGATAGCCCTATGTGCAAGGGATATGTGCAATAGCCCAAGAGTAGATATTTGGGCAAGTGTTTTTCTTAGGTGATCTAAAAGTTTATATTGGTTAGGTAGTTAGGATCTGAAAGTAACTCCTTGTAGAATCACTTTGTATCTACATGTACAGTAACTGCACACTTAGTATTTTTTCCTTGATAGTTATGGTTGAGACATTATTATCTACCTGTTAGATATGGTTAACTATATACTCATAGGCTACATTGGTATAATTGGCATTTCCCTTAGTATTAGACCCTAAACTAGAGGATTTCCCTTAACCATGATTTTGCAAAGGGCCCTCAAATATAGTGTGATCTATGTTAGAGGATCCAATGGGGTTATCAATCACTATGTCTCCTCACTCTATAAGATATTGCATGTTGTTCTTAAGTATAAATCACACATAATTTTTGTGTCCCTTGTTCCTATGATATTCACAAAAGTCATTTTCATTCCACCAAGCTAGTTTAAAAGATCCTGGGTCATAATGTCTTACTTCTAGAAGTTTTGATTATATGGGAAAAATAGGTTTTGAAGGGACACGAAACCCTTTACAAATTTAGGTACAAAATTTTGCTCAAAAGATACTAAACTAAAACATCAGCAACAACCCAAAACCCAAAACACCAGAAGAAACAAAATGTTGCTTGAAAGATATAACACTAAACTATCAGCAGCAGGCAACTGCAACACAACAACAAAATAACAAGAAAGAAACTAAGACCCAACAACAAAAAAACAAACAAAAAGCAAACAACAGGACATTACTTCATACTACTTAAGGTGTTGGCCACCTCAAGCTCCTAGTTCTTATGCAGCCCAATTATGTCTAGCAATTCTTTTTTCTAGCTTCAAAGGACTTCTTCCAGCCAACCAACCCTTTAGGAGCAGGGATTTTACCATAATCCTTCGCACCTTTTTTCCCTTTACCTTTGGCCAATTTCTCCTTCTCCATTAACTCAGAAAAATACAACTGGTCCTCTCTAAGCTCACTGATCTTTTGAAACATGACCTCCAACGAGTCTGCACTATTCTTCACTGAAATGTGATAGGCATGGAGAAGTTTCTTGATATCTGCATTGGTTTCCAATACCTTGGCTTCTAAACCAGCCAAGTGTGTTGCTCATAGAGGGACTTGAAATCAGTGAACGCACACTCAAGATCAACAATTCTTTCAATCAGAATATCAAAGGTTGACCCTTTAAGAATATTCTGCAATTTCTCCTTCAATCCCCTTATTTTGATGTTGACCTTATTGAACTCCTGTTAGTCCATTTTGCTAGTTTGAAAGTGTTAGTAGCCCCCACCCTCGCCATGTCAAGAAGCTCAACATAGGTCTTACTTCTAGAAGTTGAACTATATTGGATTGTAAAATATTCTTCAAAACTAATTCATTTGGTTCTCATAGGGGTGTGTATTGTTGTCTTGGAGCTATGTTAGTTCTAGGGGAACTCTGTGATGAGTTGAACTTTGAATGGTGTTGATAGGTTGTGGAGGATTTTGCAATGGGTTGTTGTTGGTTTCTTGCATCCTAGATGTGTAGGTCCTTTGAGACTAAGAATAGGATGAGCCTTGTTTATCATTTTTGTGTCCACAACACTATCACTTGTCACATTTTATTTCAGACCCAAAATCTAGATTTGTCATTTGGTGCGCTTGGGTTATTGTTGGCTTCTTTGAAAATTTTCATGAGTCATTTTATGACAAGGGCCTTCTTGATAGTGATACCCTTTTGAATAACTACATCAAATGTATTGGAACAATGGACTTGAAGGTAAAACATCAATTCCAAATTCAAGTTGTCCACAAAGATTTACACTATTTTTTTTCAAGTATGCGGCAAGGACATTTTATTGCAAGATTTCTCCATCTTTGTAAGAATGCAACAAAAGATTCTCTATCTTTTTATTTAGTGTTGCACAAGTTTACTATGGTTATCTCTTTCTCGATATTATAGGAGAAATGTGTGGTAAATTTTTAGCTAATTTGTTCCATGTCCTTATGCTAGAAGGAAAATGTGCAAACCATTCCATAGCTTGTCCTCCAAGAATGTGTGGGAAAAGATGCATCAGGTATATTTGGTTGTATTGAAGGTTTAAACAAGCTACATAAAATTATTTGATATGGTCTATTGGATTTCCTTTCCCCTTCTATTTTTCAAATTTAGGTATCTCAATATTTGGAGGGAAAGATGACATATATAAACTCTTGTCAAAAGGATAAGGACATATGTCCTCCATTGTATGTATTTTAGATCTAGAAACTTACAAATTGGCCATTTGTTGTTGCAAGGTTTACACTTGTTGAGACAATATCTCTGTTGATGAGAGTTTCATTAGAATGGTATTCATTTGAGCATTATAGTTTAAGTTTTGCATGGAACTCGTGGTGGGGTTTGTAATTTCATAATTTGGTGTTTGATGGATAGGTGAGTTGTTCTGATTAAACGTGTTTAAATATTGGTGTTATGTCATGAGTTGTGTGGATGTTGGGTTCGAGTTTGATGTGATTGTGTGGGTAGATAATTGGTTAGGTGTTGTGTGTGGTTGAGACAAGTACCTCCTTATGGAAGAGGTACTTCATTGTTGCAAGGACATGTGATTTGAATTTTGATTTGTATCAGTAGGTGTATGGGTATGAGTTGTTGATATGTGAGTGTTTATATTTTAGATGTCAGCCCTGGCATTTTGTGGAAGTGAAGTATTGGAAGATGTAGTGGTGTTTGCATCCATGTTTGTGAAAAATTGGTTATGTTTGTTTGTGGCATAGATTGTGGGACATTTGGTAGTAGATTTTGACTAGTGGTATTTTGTTGCACATATGTCACAGTGATTGTTTGTGTTGTTTCTTGAGGATGCAGTGACATGTTATAAAGTGGATTTGTGAATTGTTGTTCAAATATAGGGAGTGTAGGTATGTGCAACCTTTTTACGTTATGAGATGTCCTACCAGGTGGAATATTTGTGTTTAGTTGTTGTGAGGTAGGAATGTTTGATGGAGGTACTATGTCAATGAAACCTATGTCTTGGGTTGTCACAATAGGTTTTGGTTCCATTATGGTAGAAATATCAAAACCCACACAAAGCTTAGGCTCCTTTTATACAAGTTCTAAAAGATATCTAGTGGGATCTTCTTTCATGGTTGCCTCTATTATGTCCAAAAAATTATGATCCTATGAGGCCTCATCAAGGTCCTCTTGAGAAAAACTTGGTTCAACATAAGTTGGAGTAAACTCATCATTAACAGGAGGTAAGGTAGGTTCTGGTTCGGGTATGGGTTGCAAACTTGTGGATGTATCAAATTGCATTGTTCTTGTGGAATCAAAGATAGGTTCTATTGTAGGATCCATTTTTTTCTTTCTTTGTGACCTTGTTTCAACCATATAAGACCCGGTATGTTAAAAAACTATGTTTTAGGGATTTTTTATGATTTTTTGGATTTTTTGGATTTTTGTGGATTTATGAAAGCATGCACTAATGCTAAAATGATAAATGATTATGCAAATGGTTATGAGTTTACGCTAATTTTTTTGAATTTTATTTAATTTAAAGGATGATAATGATAAATGATGTATGATTATGGATTTTTGATTTTTGACCTTGTGAGATAGTGATAGACCAAAGTACTCAAAAGGAATTCCTAGATCTTCAAAGGATAAAAGTTAGGATGATGGTTGATAGGAGTTAAACCTAAACTAGACTTATGAGTTTAGGGTCAACTGTTGATGGATTGATGAAAGGAAAAGAGATCAAAACGTCCAAAAGACAAATATGGTTGTATCAAAATCTAACTAAGATAATATTGTAGAATATGATTGATGAATGATGATGTGGTGTAAATGATGATAGACCAAAGTGACCATAAGAAAAGTCCAAAACCTCAAAGGATGATGGGAGAATAAGAGTCAAACCTAAACTAGACTGATGAGTTTAGGTCAACTATGGATAAGATGATGAAAGGAATGAGATTCAAGACGATCAAGGGATAACTAAGGTCTAATCAAGATTTGTTGATTAATATGCTAGATATGAGGGTTGGATAAATGATTGAATGCAATTTTGATCTATGGATGCAATTAAACTAAGGCAATGGGAAGTACAATGCTAACTAAATAAAGGGTCTAAAAATGTTCAGGTCTCTATATAAGGTTGTTGAATTGATCAGGTCTAGTATCTACAAAATGGATTCTAAAATTGAAACCTTGATTTATGTCAAACTAACCTATGAAGGAAAGTTGCAGTTGTGGTGGAAAAAGTGACAGATGCATCACAACAGTTGTATTATAGGATAATAGATGCGTTACAAAATTACAGATGTACTGTAAGATAATAGATGAATCACATGAAACCTATAGATGCGTCACTTTGGTTTTTTGCTAAGTTTGCCTAATTAGTTGCATTACAAGATACTGCAGATGCATCACTTTGCCTATTTTTTTGTAAATTTAGTGTTTTGGGATGGCTTTTGTGAGAGATTTTTTAGATTTTAACCAACAAACACTTAGAAGACAATTGGAAAAAAAAATGGTTGTTGAATTTTGATTGAAAGAGGTAAGGATAAAGGCTAAAAAGGCCAATGGTTTCAAGGGTTTAACACAACTTAAAATAGTCAGAAGATGAGCACAACTTAATTATTCAAGTAGGATTGTTGACTTAGTGTAGTGTAGGCCCGCCATACAAAAATGCTAATACACCAAGATTGGTCTGAAATACTTCTCTTTCGAGAGCAGATAGCTAGAGGTACAGTAGCATAGGCCTAATACAACAATAGGATCACCTTGAACCTCTCTCCTCAAGAGGCTAAAGAAGCCAAAACCAATAATTTCTATCTCTACTCAAGGGCATACATGATGAGTAGCTTTAAACATGATATTGTACCCCGCACTACACTAAGCTACAACTGAAGGCTCCTAGGCTTCTAAAAACAAAGGTTTCTAGTGGGAGACTACTATGAATAGAGAGCTCATCTGTAATAGCCTACGAACTAGGAGGCCCACTCCTACTCTCATCACCAAAGCAAGTATCGATAGACTGAGGGTCTCATGGCTTGGCTTTGAATGATGCTAGCTACTCCTTGGGGTGCAAATTTCGCTCTCCCCCCTTTATACACCCATCGAGAAACATGGTTGAGGTTGAAACTTGGGGTGATGAAATACCCAAGCAGGCCTCCTACTGAAAAGAAAAAGAAGTTATTGTGTGTTTCTCTTACACCCAAGATCACACAAGTGTGCGAGGGGAGAGGATACACACACACACACTAGATTGGGACAACAGAATGTGCAAGCACACCAAACATGGAAAACACTTTTTCTTTTTAACCTCAAAGAAATCAAATGTTAACTAACTAGAAAATAAAAGACACACAAGTTTCAAATCTACTTCTTTGACCAGAGAACCTTCATCAAACTAAGCAGAAGTTTAAGTAATGCCTTCGACAATGTCCTACAACAACTAAGTTAGTAGTTTGTGTTTAAAATATTTCCCAACTATTGCCATAGAGCCACAAACAAAGATTAGTAACAAGAAAAACACCTAACCTAATAGATTAGAGAACATGCAATAACAAAAACATAGAAAATATACTTTTTGGAAATGCATAGGTAAATGTAACTTGCCAGTTAGATGCATCACTTTTTTCCCCGCAAATGCATCACTTTTTCTATCAATTGTGTCATTTGATAGTTAGATGCATCATGGAATCTGCAAGATAGAAAATGAGAACATAAAACAAAAAAACACAATTTAACAATAAATTAGAGGGTTTTATTTTCAAATTTGGACAACATTCCAAACCAAAACAAAGAAAATGTTTGATAAAACCCTCAAATTGAAAAATCTAGGCAATTGCGTCGCTCTATTGCATAGATGCATTGCTCTGCAATTGTGCCACTTTTTATCATAGATATGTCGTAAGATTTGCATAATAAAACAAGTCAAAGGCCTTCAAGAATTTGACCAGTTAGATGCATAAGGTCACCAAAATGAAAATAAAAAATTAGGTTGGATACTAGAATCATGAACAATAACCACAAAACCGTTAGATTCAAGCAAAGATCCTAATCTAACAATGAATAAAAAATGACATAAGAAATCAAAGAAATGAAAACAACACAAGTTTACCTTCTTACATCACCATTGAATCACCTTCATTGCTCTTCTCCATCTCACTTTTTCAAGTTAGGAATGTGGGTCTCAAATTTTGTGTGCACAAAATTGCTATGCTCATGACAATAGTGATGGCAGGATTTCAAAGAAAGTGGTTGAATTTTGAAGAAATGATGATAGAATTTATAGATGATTCAGGTGCAATCGATGGCCAAGATTGAGTGAATGATCGACATATGAGATCAAATGAGAGGATTTGCATAGGAAAATTGCCCATTCAAAAATAGAAAAATGGAAGAGAAATGGAAGAGATAAGTGGAGAGGGAAATGGAAGAAGTGGAGAGAAAAATGAAAATTATTAAGAGATAAGTGGAGAGAATTAGGGGAGATGGAAGAGTTAAGTGGAAGAAAGAGGTAGTTAAGTGGAGAGTGAAATAGAGCAAGTAAAAATAAATAAATAGATAAAATTTATTTATTTTCACCCACACATGTGAATAATTAATTAAATTAAATAATTTAATTAATTATAGAAGAACTCTGGGTTTAGGATGATTAAATAAATAAAAGCATTTATTTAATCATAGACAAGATTAGGTTAGGGATCAAAGAATTCAAAATAATTATTTAATCAAAAGAGGTTAAATTAATTAAATAATTAAAAATCATTTAACTAATGAAGAAATGAAGAGAAAGAGGATTATTTAAATTGTAGTTTAATTGATTGCTAAAATAAAATTAGAATAATTAAATAATTAAGATTATTTTTAATTATAAGGATGTGAAGAAGAACAAAATTAGGGTTAGACAAAAATTAACAGGAAAATGGTACTGTAGGTTGAAGACAATTTTTAGTGTCTATATTGAGCACTAACTGTTAAGCTATGGGCCACCATTTCCCTCAAAGTTAGATCTATCAATATAATGTGACTCTCAACTTATAGTGAGACAAACAATGGATGATAGCAATACTAAGGAATAAAAGTTAAAATTATCAAAATAAGTTGACATTATAGTTGATTAGTTCATTTAATGAGTTAATTGTTAATACCATTCCATGGAAAGAAAACCAACAAGTTAATGCCAAAAAGGTGTTGCTTACTTTGTGAGTATATAAGATGAAAAACATCACTTCATAGTGGTTATTTATAGATTAAAGTGACTTGATATTCATGATACATCCTATATGGTTTATGCTACATACATTGGTGAGGATTGATTCCATGACATATTTATTTACCTCCACTTCAAAGCATTTACACCATAATGTTCTAAGAATACTCATATTTGCATTTATAAATCTTTTAATTGCAATGGTAATTTACCATTGAGGGTTTAATAATTTTTTGCTCCAATTCCTCAATGATAATTGTTACCTATTTTTCACTACCAGCTCAAACATGTAGAGCTGAATCAATTTCATGAATTATAGGTACATAAATTTTGAAGTTTTGTTGATTGAGTATTCATGGTTTGTCATAGAGATCATATTACATCTGGATCACAGTTTTATCATGCAAGTATATGAAACAAAAAATTGAAAATTTGCATAATAATGCTTTTTATTCATTTTGTAAAACACAGAATCTTACACAAGCTATGAGAGTAATTGAATTTGATTATGACAATCAAATGATGAATACACAATTCAAGGATAAACTACACTACTGAAAATAACATAAGCATAAAGAAGAGGAGCAATTCATCATTGCCTGTAATGATGAATCACTTTCGTTGATGTCTTCAGTCGTCGTGTCTCCAAGCTGCTGCAACCTCGTTTCCTCGTTCCATGAACCTGCAAAATTGTAAAGCAATGGTGTTAGAGTTATACTCTAAGCAATGATGAATTACATCCTGCCTTATGCTTACGCTACCAACAGGAATGTAATTTGTGTTAAATCAAGCATTCACCAGATGAAAGGCTGACAATCAAGAAAAACATAACTCAATGGAAGTTTTCAGCTTCTTTTATTTTGCTAACAGGTTTTTTTAAGTGTGCAGGTACAGGTATAATCATCATTCCAATCAACGGATATGTTTATGAGTGGTGTGAAATGTGGCTCCCACAAGGGTTGAGCCCAACTCATAAACAATGTAAGAGCAACATGTAAAAGTTGAGCAATCATAGTTATTATGTTCACAGGTAAATAATGACAACATTTTGATATTCTCTTAAAGTCACGCCTTAGTGATTGCATCATCAAACTCATAATCAAGGAAAGCAATCATAGTGTTATACAACTATATTATAAGATGCATATTCAACTTTACCATCAAGGAAACAATCCACATAGCTATCACATAAAAAGTCTATATGACTGTAAGTTAGCATTGTTACAAAAGGGCATCATCAATAAAGTAAGGATGTGGCTGTCATCATTATCTGTTACATCTAATGAGATAGAGGAATCCTTATTCTACACATATGGAAAACGAAATATTCAAGCATGAACTGCCTTTTAGAACTTTAAAGCATATACATCTTCACCGAGGATGTTATCTATAATCTGTGGAGCTAATAAATTATGTAGCTTTCTTTTGGAGTGAGGATACTGCTTTTCCAAAAGTAAGAAAACAGTTTGGGGACTCATTGTCAGAGATTTGAGGTCTATAAAAGCATTTGCTTCTTACGGTTCACAGTATCAAATCAGAACAGCAAGGCCAGAGCTGTCAAAAGTGAGACCATGATAATTGAAGGATCATATTTTCAAAGAAGACAACTGTCTATGAATAAGCAATAGAAGCTTCAAAGCAATAAGTCAATAGAGCAGCAGATCTATAGAATATATAAATCACATGCATAGATTATGACTGTTAAGAATAAAGGGGATCAACAATGAATATGATGAATAGAAACAAAAATGACATTTTCATTTTGTTTTGATGTCCCTGATTGTTTAAGGAAGCATCAAGCCCAACAATAACATCCATGAAATAGCAAGGAAAATTGCTTAATGAGTATGTCAACAAAGATGCAAGGTGTGCACTATAGAAGCTACAGGTGAAGGATCAGGGAATAACAATACAATGGTGCATCATGTGAACAAGGAGAGAAGATTGTGAAAGCAGCTGAGTCAAAATGATCACCAACAGAAGAGACCATTCAAGCAGACTTTCCAACATTCCATTTGTATTTAAGGCATTTATTCATCAAGAGCATAAACAGAGCGTTCATTTAAAAAAAAAAAACTATTTTTAGAACTTCAAAGCATGGATTCAGGAGGAACAGTGATATCAAGAAGACAATATACATGACTGTAAGTAAAGCATGATCACTTTTCAAAAAGCTTAAGTTTGCATCATGAAAAGTTAGCATCAATAAAATCGTGGGTTTTCAAGAGACCTATCCTATAAGTGTGCTATGAAAGGTAAATATTCGAATGTCTGGAGGAGATAAGGATATGCTCATACATTTTTGTTCATATTGAATCTAAATTGAGCATATTTTTGTGCAAGAAAAGAAGCAATACAAGGTTCAGTAAATGGAAGGCATACCTCAGGTTTTCTGCCATTTTTCTTTAATAAAGGAAATGCCTCGCCAAAGTTATAGCCAACACCAACCATGGCGGCCCCCAAGTAGAAGGATAAGTCAACAAAGAAGACACAAAAAATAAATCAAAACATTACTTACAGCCACGGCTGAAAGCCCAATAGAATGTTTACAGAATGGGTTCAATATATCAGATTTGTCACAGAGAAACACTTACCAGGTATTTTCCTGCAGATTGTCCTTAAAAATCCATCAAAAATAGCATAAAAAATGTGAGTCAAGCTCCAAAACGGCCCTCAAACCTTCAATACCAGCAATCATGCTGGCGCAGCAAAAGGTTTCCAGATAGTGCGTTGTGAAGAATGAAAGGATGTTTTAGGTTTTGGTTGCTTTTACAAAATGCCCTAATTCGATGATAGGGTATTTTTATCTCTTTGTTATAATTTTATGATTTTTTTATAGAAAAATTAATGTCCACACATTTTCCATGTATTTAATTGAAAATTATATATTGTAAATGATATTAAAGCAATCAGTAAATAATTGCTTTAATATTCATAATGCTGATATAAATAATAAGATAAAGACATCATCAATATTAAAGTAATTATTTATTGATTTATTAATTACTTTAATATCATTCAAATACTTAGCTTCACTTTAAACATGCAAAGAGATCAAAGACAAGAGTGGGGTTCGAGTTGTGTTTGAGTTAACTGATCATGCAAAGATTATTAACTAAAGATTGTTATATGAAGATGGAGTTCCAGTTATCATGGGTGAGTTGATTAAAACAAGGTGGATTTTGCATGTTTTGGTTCACATCCTCAGATTTCCAGTTCAGTTTGAGCTACTCTTCAATTGCATGCTTTATGACTGCGAGTTCGAGACTGAGTTCACTCATTTTTGCATGAGTTTGAACCTTATTTTCAGGGATTTTTTCTTTTGCTCGGATTTCACCTTGGAATTGTCATTTTCTCACTAAAATTGACTTTCAGTTACATGTTCATGCACTTTGAAGTGCATTTTCATTGTATATATTGAAAAAGTTTATCTTTTTCATGGCAGCTCTTTTTTCCCTCTTACACATACAGTAGTGAGGCATTGTAACTCAACATTTTTTATTCAAGCATTGTAATAGAGTTCATATTCAGTATAGTGTTTCCTTCTCAATATTTCTTGAGTTTTATTGTCATATGAATGATTTGATTTAAACACTGTGATTTTATCTTGAATCCTTTGTTTGGTCTCATTGATGCTTTAAAAAATAGGAAGATTTCATGTTATAATTTAGGTTGCATGCTGTGTTTAACAAAGATTTCAATCATTTGTATCTGTGAAAATCTAGTTTTCCTCTTACAAACATTGAAACTTCAAACCTTCATGTGAAATATTGATAAATTTCATGATCTTAATTGAATTGTGAGATAAATTTAGGACTTTATTGTAGCTGATTATAGGTTTAGGATAGCGAATAGAATCACATAATTTTGGTGCAATCACCTCTTGTAGCTTTAGGATTTCAATTCAAGCAAGCTTTCTATCTCTTTCCCAGCCAAGTTAGTTAGTTTTAGGAGGTTTTCATCAGGGAACCAACCCTCTCTGGAGATTGATCCTCAAAATTAGGCAACCCACAGGCCTGAGGATCATTCCATGTTTCAATAGATTGCTAAATTTAACTATTCAAGCGTTCGGGTGCAATCTGTTTGACAACAATAACAAAAAGACCATCACCCTTTAAGAGGACCATGGGAGCATACGTCAAACATGTGTGAGTGCAAAACTATTAGGATAAAAAACATGAATGGGGTTATTATTAGAACAAAATAAAAATAAAATCACATGACTTTATCCAAAATTGTGCAACATGCCAAAAACATAGCAATAAACATGCGCTTGCCCACAAGTTTCATCCCCATCCATCACCATGGGCAATCTCTACTGGATAATTGATTTGGTGGATTTTTTTGACCTCTTCTAAAGTACATACATTCATCATCATTGCTACTAACTATTTGACAAAATGGATCAAAGTTATACCCCCAAAAGTCCTGAACAACCTAAATCTACAATTTCATAATGGATATATGGCTTGCCACACATTAACACAATGGATAATGGTACAATATTTAAAAACAAAGAGTTAAATAAATTCTTCACAACAAACAATGAACAGATTAAGGCCACAAATTAAATTATTAAACAAATATTAATAAAAACTTTGACAAACATGGTACTAATTGGCATGCATAATTTTTCCAAACATTATGGACATACCATACCGTTATACATACTCCTATTATATTTACACCTTATTCATTAGACTATGGTATGAAGGGCACAATGCTTCTTGAGCTTGAGATCCTATCATTACATTTTTACCTTTGTAACATTACTGATTATTATACATATTAGAACATCAATTATAGGATCTTGGGGCCTTTTCTGAATAAAGAGTAAAAACATAGGACAATTTACACATTTACCAAAAAGAACTAAAGAATACATATAACAAAGGAGTCTTCCAACAATATTTTCAATCCAGAGACTTAGTTCTTTGTGTAAATCTAAATAACCCTAATTATAAGAAGAAACTTTGTGACAATTTTTGACCTAACTGGATTGGTCCTTTTATAATCACTTCCTAGTTTGACATTGGTTCATTTGGCTTATTCACTCTTGATAGAAAATTAGTGAGACTTAGTTACCGTTAGAAATTTGAGATGATATTATGATATTGTTGACCACTTTACATGGGAGCAATTATTCATCGATCATTAATTTTTTGCTCCATATCACTTTTTTATGAGCTTCACATATTATTTTGTCCATCTATGGGAAATTAGCTTTATTTATGCCTTCACAATCACATCTTATTCAATCATTCCTTTATGCTTATCTATTGAAACATGATCACATATTTCCAATTATTACATGATGTTCAACTTGGCCATTAAGGGTCATCCCACCTCACTAGCTGGGTAGTTATTTATGATCCATTCCCATTACGATATTTGTGCCTCATTGCATTTTATTGTCCATGCAGGGAAACTCATTTTTATATGTGCTCTCATATTCTATTATCTCACTCATTTGGGGACTCTCATTTTTATATGCGCCCTTGTGATCATACTTTATATTGTTGTGCTCACATGATCTAACCACGTTCTAAGAGTTAACTTACCATATCAGGGGGCATCAAACATTATGCTTTCCCTATCACATTTGGTACTCCCACAAACCACATTCTAAGAGTTACATCGAGGATATTATAAGACTTCTTCGCATTATTGATTCATACTACCACTAATGTCTTATCACCTCACCTAACCAATGTGTTTTTTGCTCTGAGCGAAACATTAGGGGCTATGTGTTAGCCTATTGTCCTTTCTACTTAGATGGACATTTCTAGCCATTGAGATATTCCCCCACAATATTTGTAGCCCATGTGCTTACTATGATTATCATTTGAGATATTTACTTGCTTATTGCATGATGCATTTATTATAATGATTAAATTACACGATTTATATGTTTACATACTTAAATTACATTATATTTCATGAAGTGTTTTGCTGTCTTCTCCAATTCCTTGCATATGATGGATATAACCAATTAAAGGGAACATATTTAGTTGGTAACATCCTATATTGAGGTTGCAAACAATTAATGTGCTTATATAGAGACACATCATCATGTCTAGATGGAACATTATGACATACCACAACATGTCATGTCATCTTATAGATGTTAGGCCAAGTAGCATCACCACTTTATATAAAAGAAAAAATGTTCTAACCCTACTCTCTCTCATGATTGATAAAAAAATTGAATTACACTCGTCTTTATCTTTAATCACATGATAAAAGCTACCCATTGCATATTTTCCTTTATTTTTTGTAGGTTCCCATGGAATACACAGTTGAAGGATGAACTTACATGATGAGATCTTAAGGGTTCATTACTTTATATGGACCTCTATCTATTTTATATCTTAATATTTACTTTCCATGCATGTTTGTGTCTGTTTCATACTTTAAGATACATGATCATTATATGATTCATATGCACCTCAAAGTGGGGACAAAATGTAATGGTGAAATTTATATACTATCACTACAATTCTCATTTAAGTTGTGCCCATTTGAGACAATGAATTAATGTAACTATACAGTGACATATGACACCATTTTTGTGTGAAATTGGGCCCATTCCTAGATCTTTCATCCTCATCCATTTACACACATTCCCATATATTTGACCACAACTTATCCACACACATATATTCCCATACAATACTCCTTTAATATGCCCATCATTAAATCCATCTCTATACATCACTATCTAACATGATTTTACCATTTTCACGCTTTGGTTTAATCCTATAAACATAGGAGAAATTCCTCACCCACATATTTGACCCTCATAATTTCAAAATCTAGATTCAAGTTTTCGCCAGCTTCCACTCATTCCTTTCCCATCTTCAGTTGACTTGGTACACATTTTGTGTGTCTTGTTTGTATCTCTTGGTGTTTAATGATATTCAATGTGCATTCTTTTTTCATCAAACATCAAGGACAAATCATTCGTGCATCTATGGATCATTCACTATAGGAACCTTTGGATTTGGATCACTTAAAAGAATCTAATTCTACATTGCACCATCCTAAAGTATTTGTGAGTTTGAAGATTACTGTCCTTCATCATTTCTATGATCATAAGGTTTGTCCTATCAAGAGGGTCAACCTAAGGGAACACGACCCTTGCAATTTGGAGATCTCCTTTGGGTATTTCTAAACACTACTAGTTGTTAACATTCACCGAGGAGTATACTTTGAGAGGAATCATAAAACAAAAGTGCACTACCAATATGATAATATCTATGGACATGCAAACAATCTACAAGCTCAAACTTGATCTATATAGAAGCCAAAATATATCATAATCCCAAGATATATTATCCATATAGAAAGAAATAATTTTTAATACCAAAATAAATAGATTTCAACCTACTAACAAAATTATTCATCATCTTCATTACTAAAACTAAATAAACTTATCTATATTTAATTTCCTAACTTGATATTTACTATTTTCAACTAATTAATCTAAATTGATTTATACTCAATGGTCACATTTATTTAAGTATCTTAGACTAAGCTAACGTTAGAGAAAGGTTATTTTCCTTTCAAATAAGATAAAATATATAAAAAATGATGTGGTTGCACCAGGAGAAAGGGCGTTTGCGGGGAGGGTAATAAAAGGCCTGGTTATTGATGATTTGTCCAGATTCAAGCACATAGTAGCATCTCCAACAAGCTGCTGTTGTTCATTGTCATCTTGTCGTGGGATATGAGTTGTGGCAGAGTGGTTGGGGTTACCTTTGTATGCACTCGTCATGCACCTCCTGTCAGCCTCGCAGGTGCGCTCCCCCTTTTGCAATTGCAATGCTCGCTTACTTTCATGCCAGGGTTTTCAAGACTATCTGAACTGGCATTGGACATTTGTCAGGTGTGAGGAGGGCATGGGTTAAGATGCACAAGTGTAGAGGTAGAGTTAGAGCCAGAGTTGTGGACGACTCCCTACCCCCGCACTACTACGATGACGTACGCGCCTGCCCAACGCCTCTAATGAAAGCTCTAGCAAAATCGTATCTAAATTTAGTTTAATGTATAGGAGGTTTTCAGAGTCCATTAACTTGTAAGGAAGAGCTTCTAGAAAAATGCTGTACATAGTTTGTTTTTAGTTTATTACCCATTAGTGATTTGGAACTTATCCTCTGTAACCTTTTTACTACACTGTTGGCGTACCTCTGTTTATTTTGATATGGGAATATATGCTTTGGTTGTTTATGAACATTCAGATTTTTCATGCACGTTATACTTTGAAGTTTGTTCAAACTAGCCATTTATTAAATTCATTAGGATTAGTGATTATAAACACCGTCATGCCTGTTAATACTGTTCTGCAATATTAGAAAATGTGACGGCACACTTATATTCACAAAGAACGGAGAGACCAACATGAGGATGAGGAAGAGAGGACACACCCATACCTGTTAATACTATTCTGGAAGTTTAAAAAATGTGACGACACACTTATATACTTTACCATACTTTATTATCTTAGCGTTCATTAAAACATTGATGCGAAAGCTGAATACACAGTTGTTTCTAGAAGTTTTTAACCATAACGTGTTCACCTTAGCATTTTTGTGTCTATATTACAAAGCCACTGCTTAAGAAGTTTTTAATATGCCACGAGTCATTGTGTTCCGTCAAGTTTGAAATGCACAAACTGAAGAGGAGATTGATATTAACATTATCCGCTAAGAACTTTGAAAAGTGAAATAATGTCAATATTTGTTGTACGAATTGTATAACATTAATATGATCTAAGAACCCTTATCTGCAAATACTGGGAAAATGATACGATCTCAATGGATCAATGTAAGAAAAAGATACACTTGCTTTTTCAAATAGGATATATAGGATATAACTGGTTGTCTTGGGCAAATAGGTTCATGCAAATACTGGAAAGATGTGCTTTTTCAAAGAGAATATATGTAGCCAACTTGTGTTTAGTAAGTTATATGATCATTGACATAGTTTCATATAGGTTGTTAGGTCAACTTGGGAGGCATTAGTGGCACAAGTATGTATACATAGGAGGTAGTGGTTAGTTAATTATTATCATATTGTGAATTTTGTTCTATCGAGGTTTGCCCCCTCAAAATAGTTGTTATTATCAAGTATTTGCAAAATATTTCCTATTACATTTTTCTTTTGTGTAAGTAATTTCATTACAAGTGGTATCGGAGCATGGTCTTGGAATTTGGAGGGCAAGAAACAAGGTGATTTTTTTGATTTAGGAGGTTGAGTTGTAAAGTTCATCTCTCTTAGTTTTGCTTTTTTTTTTCAAAATTGGAGTGTTGATCAAGGAGACACTAAAGCAACTATAATTTAGATTCAAGGTTAGTTGGAGCATTTTTGGAGGAGTTATTGTGAAATTATTATTTCACTAAATTTGCTTTCAATGCTACAAAATAGTGAATTTCTTGGAGATTTATTTAGGCAAGTGATTTCTTGTCAAAAATATTTGGGAGGCATCATGACAGGGCCACAAACTATATGCCAAGGTGAGAATTACTACATGCCAAGAAAAAATCCTAACAAAGAGGATATAGATTTTCAGTTAGGATCAAGTGGAACTCTAGATTTGATGTGTTCTTTAGTAAATGAAAAAGTGTGCTAGTTGGGAGAAGGTATGTACAATATGCAGTCTAATATAAAAGGAGAAAAGGCTAGCTTCAATTCTAAAATGAAAGTGCAATGGGAAAGGAATGTTGTATCTCAGAATCTATCCAAAATATATCATTCTTTACCAAAGGAATAAACCCTATTACTCAGCAATGCTTCGATCATTCAAGTTGGATCCTTTGGATAAAATCTTGATCAAAATGCTGGCACTCTTTTGGATCTCAGAAACTTTACCAATAGTAGATATGCATAGGTGATGGAAAGGATCATATACTTGGATAAATCAAATGGAGATTTTTTTGATATGCATTAGATCCCAAGTGGGCAAAAGGCGACAATGGCTTTCTTGTATTTAGAACTTGAGGAATTCATTTGGTACCAATGGCTATGTGCTCAAACAAATGTCACTTGTTTAGTTTGAATAGAGATGCTACAATTGCACTGTAACAATAGTGTACTAGAGAATTACTTTAGTCAGATAGCCAAACTACAACAAAAAATATTGGTTAAGGATTATATTTAGCAATTCTAGAATTCTATATCCTTGCTTGTAGAAACAATTATAGAGGAAAACTTGATTTGACTTGTTGCTTTCTTTGGGCTCAAGGATCACATTCAACATGAGGTGCACATGTTTATTCCTCTTAATGTATCTATTCTTTTATCATAGCATGTAGGGTAGAGGAATTTTGTTTAGATCCTAGAAGGTAGGGTTCAATGGTATAGAGAGCTTCCCAATACAAGCCATTTCCTTAGCTTATTAGATTTACTCCTCAACAAAATGAAGAGAAGACAAAAGGTTATGCTTTAATTATGATAGAAAGTATGATCAAGGACATGAGTGTGGAGAAAATAAATTGTGCGTTAAAGTTGCTAATGAAGAAGAAATAAATAAAGACTTGGTAGGGAGCTTTGATGAGGAGAAGGTATAATATTCCCCTTAGTATTTACCCAATATTTTCAAAACAAATTTAGCACAAGCACCAATGATTAGCGTTAGCTCCAAAGATAATCAGCTTGAAAGTAACCCTCACCAAGAATGTTCACCAAGATCTTATTGAAGGTGAGGTGATAGCATATGGTGTCGGGGATCATTAGCAATAAACTGAACTGAATTACAAAGATGGAAATGAAAGTGCAGGAGGTGATCTGACCATGAAATTCCACACTACCACTTATTTAGTGGGGGGAAATTATTACAATGAGAGAGCAATAATTTTCTAACAACATGCATCCGCTTTTCAACATGCATCCACTTAAGCAGTGGGGATACTCCACTTATTCAATGGGTGAAATAAGAAAGATACAAATGAAATAAGCCAAAGATTGAGAGGCCGATTCAATACTACTAAATCCAACAATTACAATGAGCTCATTACAATGATTTTACAATAAAATCTGCTCCAAATTTATTGCAATGATTACACTATATCTCCAATAACAATGTGAGTAGAAATACCAAGGAAATATAGCATGAAATGGTAATAATCAGGTCTGATATAAAAGACCAAACTAAATAATTAGACCAAAAAGCTACTCAATCATTAAAATGCTTATTTCTCTCACAAAACTCCTTTAATGCACTCCAAACTGAGCAAAAACTCCCTAGAGGCAAGGAGACCAACAAACAAAGGATATAAAATGCAAAACTACCATTAAATTAAAGGCATGATCCCCAATAACTAGCTAGAGAGAAAGTACAACCCTGGGAAAGGGGTGACTTCTCTAGGAAAATGAGTGCTCCAAGATAAAATTTGAAAATTTTCAAATAGGGGTGCCTAGAGCATAGAAACCAAGGGAGAAAATACCCATAAGCAAAATAAAATCACACCATGAACTGCAATTGAAAATATTCTTCAGCCATACATAAGCCAATGAACACAAAACTGAAAATATCACCAAAATCTCCAACAATGATGCTCAATCTGTTATCTCTGTGTGAGAAGCCATCTTAATTCCAACTAGGTGTTATCTTTGAAACATGAAATTGGATACTTGCTAGGAGGTATGCATTCCTTGAAGCCATAAGCCTAAAAGTAATTTCGGAAACAATTCAATATGATAAGCAATGGATGATGAATGAATGAGAAAAGGCCTACTTAAAAAGAACTTGAGGTGACCTTTCAATTTCCAACATTTCCCTCCAAAAGGGATGCCCCATTTCACCTTTGAAATATTTTAATTTTTAAACACATAATTCACCTCATCCCTAGGCATCCAAGTCTTAAGGGGACATAATGAACATTAAAAATATTTAATCTCCTCATAATGTGGTAAATATTCAGCCAATTTTTTTCAATTTTCAAATTACAATGAATACAACACACACCGTTAGGGTTAGATAATCAAACCATGATTTAATATGGCTGCATAGGATGGTGGTGCCAACACCAGAGAGGCTGTCATATGGCAAGAGGATCATCAGTACATTAATCAAAACTGCAACTGGAAGTAACTCTAACCAAGAATGGCGCCAAGTGATGGCGAGCATATGGTCAGAGGGTCTTAATTGAAATGCTTATACAAAAACTCTAACCAAGAATGCACCGGCAAACGACGAGCATGTGGTCAGAGGATCCCTACCATCTAATATACTGAAAGCAAACTCAACACCAAGTATGTGCTACCCAATTCCAGAATGGAAATGAGGCGACCATATGGCGGAGCAATTACATGAAATACAATACTGGAAATGGAGCTCAACGCCAAGTATGTGCACTCCTATCCAAGATGAATAGGCGCTATCATATGACGGAGCAACTAAAAGTAAATACAATAGACTGAGCAAGGATCAGTCTCTTCCACGAAATGTGGGAAATATAATAAAGAGCTTACAAATGTGAATATTGGCTGGTTAGTACTACTAACAGCCTTACAATATAATATATCTCCTGCAAGCACGATGGATTATAGTGATAATCAAACTGCTGAAATGTAGAGCTACTCCAGAATGATTAATATGACTAAGATAAACAATCCCAGCCCTATTAATAATTTTACTAAGTCTGATATGACAGATCTGCAGTTAAAATGGTGAAATCAGCAACTCCAAGAACTCACTTAAATGCTCATATCTCTCTCAATACTCACTCATTTAACTTGAAATCAGTTGCAAAACATTCTAATGATGATGACAATGAAGATGGATCACAAAAACTTCTCACAAAGACCCCTATTTATTTTGCACGACTTCCAAAGCACTTACGAAGTGAAATTGCCTGCAAGCAAGGGCGATTTACTTTAGATAATTCATAGACTTCAAATAAAATTCTGGAAACTTGCACATATGGTCGCCCTACATAGGAAAATAGATTGGAACAGTACCCAAAACAATATTATTTCTGTTTCTTGAGTTGTGAGTAAAACAACCTACAGCCATACAAACCAGCAACTCTAAAATTGACAGAAAATACAATAACTCAACTACGGAATGTGAGAAGAACCAACTACAATGAAAGGAAACCAACTACAACTAAACCTCTCAACTAGTTGTTGTCTTTCAAGCAAGAAGTCGAGCCAAGGCTAGGAGGCATTCATTCCTCGAAGCAATCCCAAAGCCAATCCGGCAGCATAACTTTGCAAATTCATCAGATGGCAAAATGAGGACCCAAAGCTCCCTTTTATAATTTTGAGAGGACCCTCCAGAAGCTTCCAGAAGGTGCGCCCTAACTTCAAGATGTTTTTAGGGTTTTTGACTTGACCCATTCTTCCTTCAAAATGGCGTCCTTTTTCATGAAGGCAATTTTTCTTTAATTTAAAATTATCATTTCTCCAAAAGTTGGCGTCCCTTTTCCTCTTGAGCAATATTTGGCTTTTAGAAATATTAAAATATTTCCTCCATGTGAAAATACCCTTCAATGTCCCCCTTTTAAAAACAATATTAATTCATGATGCTAGAACAAGGAATTATAATGTTAAATTATAACATTATAATATAAAATATCTTATATCACCATGGAAACGCATCAGAAGCCAAATTCAACCATACCGTTT
The DNA here is from genome assembly GCA_007258455.2 of Sequoia sempervirens. NCBI lineage: Eukaryota > Viridiplantae > Streptophyta > Pinopsida > Cupressales > Cupressaceae > Sequoia > Sequoia sempervirens. Next base: position 758,728,942 of record VDFB02000003.1, read on the forward strand.
GAACTGACTGCCAAAGTGGAGCCAACTGATTAGGAGTCAACAAGTCAACTGCTAAAAATAGAATTTACTAAAAATAGTAAATTCATGTAATTGCTCAGAATGTTGAACTGAAGCCACCAATGCGAAGCTCTCAGAAAACCCAGAAGGAATCCGCAATCCAAGTTCAACAATTCCAAAAGAAGACTCCGCAAAAAGATGAAAACATCCTCCAAGAAGTTTGGAAACCCTGATTCGAGCTTCTGCTTAGCCTATGAGTTTCCAGAAATAGGCTAAATCCAAATGAAGAGCGTAGGGCTAAATTGGGGACATTACAGTCCGCCCTTCCCAAAATTGCTTGTCCTCAAGCAATGCCACCACAACTCTAGAAAAACTCAATCTGCACCAAACCAAACCAAGTACAATCCCAGGGTCCCATATGTGTCTGAAGGAGGACCCACCATGCTGATGCTGCACTACTTTGATCACAATAGTGAAACCATAGTGCCCAAGACACTCTGAATCTTCAAAATCAACAATGCCACTGTTTATCACAAACCCGGGCATTGGAAAAGATAGTCTACTCAACTCAAAATTGTAATCCTCGGCATATCTCCCCAAGGTATCTAACACAGCCAAAACTGCAAATGTGACCTCTCTAAATCTTCTTGCAAAGAGGAAAGCAATCCTTTGCAAGAGCTCATCAAACTCAAACTCATGACTCCACATGAATCGACTATGCCTCCCCTGAATTATTCTGATGCAACCACGAAGATTTCTGAAAACTTTTACAGTTCTCACTCCAAGAGCCTCAGAATGGTGAACCAAAGCATGTGAAAGATTGCTGTCCTGAACCCACACTGAGAGTAAACTGTCAAAGTTTACATCACAAACCTTCAAAAGATGAATTTGGAGAGTAGGAAAGGTGTGAAGGAACAAATAATTGTTGCTGATCAAGGCTGGGATCAGCGTAGTGCAATCTGATTCAAGCGTCCTACACAAAGGAAAACAACAACACCACTCAAATTCCCAAGTGTGAGCATGTGAGATGACCATCGAGCTGCAAGGTGACACCTCCAAAGTGGTTGGAAAACACACTAGATCCATCTCCATGAGAAAACTACCACTTCTTTGATCAGGAGTGATGAACCAACTCTCCTGAATGAGAGAAACGCAACATGTAAGGTGGCTGGTCTGCCTCAAACCAGCCAGCTCGAGTCTCAAAATCTGTCCTGATCTTAGCTGAGAATCACTCTCAAGAGCAACCAATCGTTCATTTCTCCAACCCATACTCAAAATTTCTCTCCAACCCATTTGTTGGTGAACAAATAAACCCATCAAGTAGCAGACAAAGGAAGGAACAACATCAACAATTTTGGAAATTTGATCCTTATTCCTCCAATAGCCCTTTCCAAATGTAATAAGCTTTATCAAGCCAAGTTGAGGATCCCACGCACGGATACCCAACTGAAAATGATTTTCAACACAATGCAAGGTAATCTCAATGCATTCCCACGAGCTAGTAAGGATCAAGTGTATACTGAAGAGATTGATGCCTCCTCTATTGAACCCTTGAAGCCTATCCATGAAAGTTTCAACAACATTGGAGCATGAAATATTAAATGACCTCAAATCCAACTCCAAAAATGGACTAATAAATGCCAAAGCATCATTCAACCAAAGGGATGGATTGACAAACATACAAACACCAAGTTCTGGTCCATCTTTCTTCCCTACTTCATGAGTAACAAAACTGAAATCTTTGCTCCTTGCTGCTGTAATGAAGTTACCAGCAGCTACCAAGTCTTGCTTTGTTAACTCCTTGGTGTCGAAGATGTTGAAATCTCCTCGAACCAACACTCCCCATGTGGAGACTCCATCCTCAAACCCACTTGTGCATTCATTATCGAAAGGCCTTGGAAGATTACTAATCACCAAAGGTGGTAACTCCTCGTGTAATGATATCAAAGCACCCATTGACTGGGGTTCATACTCTTCCTCATGCTTGGTCGCTTCACCACATGACTCATTTTTCAAATCAAAGAGAGGATTGTCATAAGTTGCTTCAGTACCCACTTCAAAGAAAGGATTGTCAAAGACTTGGAAGTCCCCTTTTTCATCTTGCTAATCCAAATCTGCACACGCAACTTTTGATTTCCTTGTGAAACCTTCAAGATCAAACTCCTCTCGAAGACTATCAAGCTCGTCAATTACTTGCTTGATTTCTTCAACTCTTTGCTCATTCTCTTGCTTGCTAAAAAGTTTGAAATCAGCAAACCGGTCTTCAACCTCTGTTAGAGCCAACTGAGTTTCTTTCAACTTGTCCTTTGTTGATTTAAGCTCCAGAGTGAGCTCATCAACCAAACTCTCCTTTTCTTGGAAAACACTGAAGGACTTCTTTGCAAGTTCAATAGCACGATCCCGATCCTCCATCAAGTGTATGTAATCTGATTTCAACGCCTCCAAAGAGTCTCTGATGAGTTGCAAATTGAAAAGAGCAACTTCATCCTTAACTCCTCTTTTTCTCTCTTCAAGCTGAGCCTTCCAGTAGAGATCTTCAATCAAACTGTGAGTGCGATCAAATTGGGATAGAATTCGCACTTCCCTCTTAAAGGACTCTTTGTCTTGACCTTCCCACTCAAGAATATGCAAAGATGGCGGATTGCTGGTTGGCTGATTGTCAAAATCAGAACTTTGTTTTGTGTCTTTGCGGCCATCATAGCTGTTCCAGCTTCCGTGTCTTTCACCATCAACTAGAGGAGAATGCTCATTGTCATGAAAGGCATCATACTCCACAAAGTCTTCAACCCATTGCTTGCAATCAGCTTCGTGCATTGATAAATCAACTTTGTGTTTAGTAACACCTTCAAACTCTCCATCTTCAAGAGCCATATGGTCTTCAAGCTCTTCTTCTTCCTCATTGTCTTCTTGATCAAACATTATAGCAGCACCCAACTTGCTCAATGGATCATAGTCATCCGCTGTTCGGAAAGTTTCTGTAGAAACATTTTCTTCATTAGCGGTTGCAACCACTTCAAAGACATCATCATGGAGCTTCTTTGAACCCTCTTCTCCTTCGAAGACAACTTCCTCTTCAATGGCCACCTCATAGTTTGCCATGCAAACTGATTTTTGATCTTCATCTGGATCAAAGGGAAATTCATCCCACAAAGGTTCTTTATCATACCTTGGTGTCAACCAACCGGGATCCCAAATGGAAAAAGGCTGACTGTTTTGATCAAGAGAAAAGTACTCTTCATGCTTCTCTTGGAGTGTTGAGTCTTTGAATAGGTCACCCAGTAACTCACTTGAACTGGTTTCTTCATAAGTCCTTCTCTCCAAGGGCTTAGTTTGATGCTCAAACCCAATGTCACCATCATAATGAAATGAAGAATCTCCATTGCCTGCTGTTTTGAAAACATCACTATCATTATCTTCATCATGGGGAAGTATGTCATTGATTTCTTCATTAGCAGCCCAATGAATACCAAGGAGGTCTTCTTGGCTACTTGTCATACATTTGTCTAGTGAAAATTCCTGAGAGATTTGAACAGCAGCAAGAGGTGAATAATCCTTGACCAAATCCTCAACTAGAAGAGGAATAAACACATCAGAATCACCATTAACAACATCACCTTGGTAATGATCATAAGCTGGTTCAAGGACACCACTAGTGTTTTCTTCATCTTGTTCTTTTTCAACGAACTCATCCCACACAACCGTCATACCAACAATTTTTGTGAAGCCCTTAGCCTCAAGACCTTCATTGGATGTATTTTCATTAGAACTCAAGACTGCTGTTATGTTCTTTTCACTGAACTGTTCTTCATCACTTCCTATCACATGCAAATCTAAGGAAGTATTTTGGGGTTCTTCCACACACTTTTCAACTGTCAGAGTTTCTTCATCAAGCTCACGATCAATATGAGGTGCCATGTGCACCTTGCTATCCCGACTTTTAGACCTAGCATAAATCTTTCTGATTCCCCACCTTATGTCAGGATCCTTCATTAGCGTAAACAGTTCATGCATTAACTCAAGTAGAGGCTTCTCTGTGGTCATCTCTCTCTCTCTGTAGTGTCTGGTATCTCTGTCACTCATCTGTCAAGTGAACTCTATTGGGCACAGGATGGCAGGATCTTGGCTTTGATACCACTAAAATATTCCGAGCCAATTTTTTTCAATTTTCAAATTACAATCAGAAATGCAACACACCCATTAGGGTTAGATAAATCAAACCAGCAGTTACAATATAACTCTTTGCCAAGAATGCGCACTCAATCTCAACAAGAGAGAGGCTGTCATATGGCAAGAGGATCGTCAGTGCCTTAAACAAAATGCAACTGGAGGTAACTCTAACCAAGAATGTGTCCGCGAAGGACGAACATATGGTTAGAGGATCTTTTACGCTACAAGTACTGAAAACAAACTCAACACCAAGCATGTGCTACCCAATCTAGTATGGAAAGGAGGCGACCATATGGTGGAGTGCTAAGAATTACAGTGCTATTAAGGGAAATAAACAAGAATGCTGAAGTACTCGACGTCAAGAATGTGCTTTCCAACCCGAGATGGAATGGGAGCTACCATATGACGGAGATATAAAGAAATACAATTGCGTATACAGAATGTAAAGTAAGACTGAGAGAAATGCTGACAGTACTACTATTCAGCTTACAATGAATATTTAAATGCCTGCAAGATCAAGTATTAGAGCTCTTCAAATTGCTGCAACAAGAAGGAATCTTTTACAAAGCCTTTAACGCTTTCCTAACACCAATCCAAGAAGGAGAATGCAGATTTCTCAAATCAGATTATGACAGACCTGCACTTTAAAATATATAACCAGCAACACAGATCCTTGTCAAAATGCTCATAACTCTCTCATTTCCCCCCCAAATGATCTCAAATTTGATGCAAACGACCCTCAAGAAGATGGAGCCTAGTTTAGTAATAAGAAATGGCATCTAAAAGTGGTTATTAATTACTGACACGAATCCCAAGGCACTCCAGAAAGTACGGCCTTCAAGGAATGACGAATTTGCATTATAAAATCATAAACTTCGTATTAAAATCTGCAAATATTCATGAAGGGGCGCCTCCAACAGGGAAACACAATGAGACAATACCCAGAATGAGAATGTTTAAGATTTGAGACTTGTGAGCAGAAATATACATTCAGCAGTCATGACCAGCAACTCTGAATTGACAGGAAATGATAAAACTCAACTACGAAGGATAGGAAACCAACTATAACTGAAAAGACAAATCAATAACACTCAAACCTCTCAACTAGTTGCTGTCTTTCAAGCAAGAAGAAGAGCCAAGCTAGGAGGCCTTCATTCCTTGAAGCAATCCCAAAGCCAATCTGGCAGCATAACATTCCTGTAGACAAAAGATAATCTCAATGATAACCAATGGCCTCCTTTTATAATTTTCAGATGATCTTTCTCGAAACCCTAAACTTCCTTTTCGAACCAAACCCTAATCCTCCAATAGAAGGCGTCCCACTTTTCCAAGCAAACTTTGACTTTTAATAATACTTTATTTCCTTCTTGAAATTGGTGTCCAATTTGAGCTTGGGTTAATCTTTACTTTATAAGAAATATAATTAATTTCTTTCAATGAGGCACCCACCCATAAAGACATCTTTTAAAACAATTTAAAGTGACGAGCTAGGCCAAGGGGGTCAATGTTAAAATATAACATTAAAACATGACTTTAATTAAATAATTCGACTTATCTCTCCAATTGTGCCCCGAAGCCATAAATGAGCAAGCCAACTGATCAGGCTGAAGTAGAAAGTCAACCATGCCGAAACCAACAGGAACACTGCCAGAAATAGAATTTACTAAAAATAGTAAATTCCTGAAGATGCTCAGAATGCCAAGAAGAACATATCATCGCTGGGGTTTCTTCAAAACCCGTAAAGAATCCGGCCATTGAATCAACCAACTTCTAAGCATATATCCTTCAAAACAAGAAACCCTAATTTTTGTCTTCCTAGTAGCCTACTGCCCGAATAAAGCCACACCACACCGAAAGATCATGCTCGAAGGGGACATTACAATATGCACTACCATACTCCGCAAGATTTTACTTCCTATCCCACTCGCTTTTTACTTATTGCTCCACTCCAAATGCATTGCTCCATTGTGTTAGCATGAAGTAATCATTATTTGAAGGACAAGGCTCCCACAATGATCAGCACATCTCCAGGACAATGATCATACCAGATACTCAGAAATGATAAATTTTTAAACCATGACTGATAACTACAACATTTTCTCCTCTTTAAAGGAATCCTGAACCCAAAACTGTTCTTCAGTTTCTAGCTCTTTCCACAAAGATTGGCTTGAACTGTATTTGGATTTGCCTCTGGCTTTTCTCCACTTTTATACCAACTAAATCCTGTGTCAAAAGCACTGAATTGAATACTTAGAGACTCTTTAAATGATTCTTCTTGTACATTTACTTAAGGAAATGTATAGCCTGAAACAGCGTCAGAGCTTCCAGAGTTAAGGGCACTGCTGAAAAAGAAATCAATTCTTGATGTTGTAAGTTAACCTTCCTGGGATAAAGTAGAATTAGAAATCTTTCTAAAAACTAAACTATGGCAAGCTTTCCTTCCAGATCAATCCAATTAAATATTATTGGACCTTCCGCCTGTAGTTGCATGGCCTGAATGTATTATGTGCTCCAGACATTCAAATCATGGGTAGTATATCATACTGCAAATAATCCGCAAAACAATTTGAAAGACATCGTGAGAAAGCATGACCAAAAAGAGTTAATATATAGAATGCCAATGATGTGAAAAGGATGAATCTCTTTCTAAGTTAAGAGAACAATTTTGAGACAAAGATGCACAGTTTCTTCTAAGCGTGGACCATAAAGTTGACTGTTGCAATCCAAAAATGTTGTTCAGGCCTAACTCCTAAAACCTTTCATCGACTCTATTGCTGGAATGTGCCCTGTGAGATCATTTCATGCTGGCATTATATGTTGACATTTTGTTAGTAGATTAATTGTCTTTCGTGTATCATCATCCTCAAACTCCATCTACTGCTTCTCACCATGTAGTTACAAAGCAGGTCCAATTGGATTATGCAAATGGTACAGCATCATCATGGAAGAATGTTTAGCACAACACAATGTATCATACTGATGATGATTTCCTTCACAAAGACTTAGAAAACCTGGCAAGTGTTGAAGAATTCATTATGACAGTTACAAGTTACTGTTTACCATACATCCAATCAATGTGATGCCACATGTCATCTTCTCATGGTATGAGAGGGGAGATCAGTGGCAGAGGCTGGAGGTGAAATTACCACTTGTTTTAGTTTCCAGCAAATTCTCTGCCATGGCCTCTTAAACTTGCTTTCAGTCCTCTTAGGAAGGAACTTGCCTTTAAGATTTTACTCTTTAGCATTGGCTAACTGTTGATGCGGGTTTTGTGACCTTAACCAACATTAGAATAAAATACCCAATAGAATATCCTATTCTCTCTTGAACAAAGACTCCAATGTGCTTTGCAAAGTGATCAACAAGTAGACTCCAAGGTTCCTGACGCATATAGGATATTCTCAGTTGGTTTGATGTGTTTTGCTGGTATTTCAAGGGGGACTTATGCTCAACTTTTATCACTTTGGACTTTGACTGCTATGGATGATGAGTGGTGAAATTCTATTACTGCTAATCTTGAAAAAAAAAAAAAAGGATAAGGGTTTTAGAGACTAGACTAATGCTAAACTAATCCTATGAACTCAAGAGACAAGTGTTGGATGGTGAAATTCAAACCAATCTTCGCTTTGCCAAGTACGATGACTACAACAACTAGACAAAGATGGTGCAATCTTCAATGGGATTTACGAATGATATCCTATTACTCAATACCATCATCAATTCGAACAATGAACACAAGTAATAGAATTCGAGTTTACCAATTTTAAAGTTCAGACTAACCTTGCACATCAAATTGAAAATCATTCAATTGAAAAAGGTATGAACTAATTTCACCATTATCAACACTATCAATCTTTCATTCATCTAACATGCATTCAAATCAAATTCTATTCTAACTTTACTCTAAATTCTACTTTAAATCTATTCTATGTTGAAGGGAGGTATGTAATCATGCAACCACTTGACAATCAAAAGGATTCAAAGCAAATCATGCAATATGAGCTTTTATTATCGAAGTAGCTATATGCAACAATTTCATAAGACTCTCTCCACACAATAAAATGAGAGAATGAGAGTTTATATAGAGTTTCTGAAAACAAATGAATGGCCGAGATCAATCTAAGATCGACAACAAAGATTAAAACAACTCAACCCTAACTAGGGTTTGCCAGAAAAACATTTAGCAACCAATGGGTGAAAAACAAGTGGCATAGTGAGCTATCTTCTTGGAGGTGCATCCTTATCCTCCTAAGTGGTTGTGTATTCGATGAACCTGGACACTATTATGCTGACCTCCTCAATTGTGACATGTGGCAGCATATTGACCTTGTATTCCAACACGTCCAAATCGTCTGCACTCTCAGCGAAAACATTCTCCCATTGTGATTCCTGGCATTGGAAGGCATCCCGGATGGACAAGAAGTCTAATGCCTTAGTTAAATTTTGCTTCAGAATTGATCCTGCGTTAGTGAAGAAAGCCTCCTGGATTTTGAGCTTTAGATTTTCAAGTTGCATATCATTTGCTCGGACAATATCTTTTTCAAGTACATCTGCAGCTACCAATAAAATTTTACTCCGGATTTCCCTCATCTGCTCCTCAACTTTAATACTATCTTCCTTCACCTTCTCCAAGACTTCGCTCCGCACAACCAATGCCTAGTACTAGTTATTGAAATCATATGTAGCACCTGTTGCAATAACTTTTCCATCAATTAGTTCCTACTTCGGAACTCCTTTCAGCACTCTGAGGCATGGAACAATTCTATCCCGAATATCTTGAAGGTCTTCCCATGCTTCAGCCATAACTGCAATTCTTGAAAGCAAAGAGGAAGTTTGTCCATGAGCTAATATCAATTTCTCTACAAATGTACCTACTTCTCCGCTCTTGCTTACTATCCACTCCTTCATTTCTTTAGCTGTGACCATCTCTTCTTCAAAAAATTTAATCGTTTCTTGTGAAGAGTTTAAAAGTGGAGGAACTATTGAGTCGGCCTGATCAAGAGGTTTGGTCAAATGTTGGATGTACTCCTTCAGGCATTCAATCTCCTTTTTATATTCTTTCTTCTTTGCCACTTCCTTTTCCAACCTCGCCTTGATGGATATGACTAAATTGTCCAAGTCTTCCACCTCTTGACCCTTTGTTGTTAGGCCCAAGTCGACAATAGTGATGGCATATTCTTGAGGAGCAATATCATCCTTCGACTTATCCACTGTCGGCACAGCAATTTGTATTGTACGGTGGCCGGTTTCGTCCCTATGGATCGTGGAAAACATTTTGGCGGGCTTCTTCATAGTAACTGGCTCTAACTTGGCCAGAAAATCGGCCGTATCATCTTCCTTTGGGATCTCTACTGGTACTTTTATCTTCAATTTTTCTTTTAGCCAATCAGGAATGGTAATGCCTTCCTCTTCCTGAGTATTCTCTACACATAGAATATCCTGGATTCCTTCAAGAGCGGAAATCATTCCCTCTTGAAATTCACCACCCAGAATATCCATTTCATCCTCGGACTCGAGTATTTATGTGCCTATGGGAGATGGAGGTTTATTGTCTGTTGGGAGGATTGGTTCAATATGAATTGGTGAAGGAATCCTTATGTCGTTCAATGACTCATCAATATTCAATATCTCATTCATATTCCCGGACATGGCAAAATGAGGAAGCTTTGATCTTTGCTTCTTCTAAATAGGTTCCTCATCTACAATCTTCTTTCCTTTCGCCCTTGTAGAGTCATCAACTATTTCCTTCCTTTTCCTCAAATGGGTGCTCTCGATCAGCTCATCACTTTGGGATGCACCTGCATTTGAAGAATAGGATTCCGCTTCACCCATTAAATTGTAAGTCAAAGTTACATTCCTTCAACACAGCTCTTGGACTTGTTGATGTACCCACCACTGTGAATATTTGACAACTGGCCTCATCAAGGTGGTCAAATCTACTAGCTCTAGTTCCGACCATCTTACAGGAGGAAGAGGTTGATTCTCATCAAAGCCTAGCTGAATATACTCTCCATCATCCTCAAGCTGATCAGGCACACGGAAGAGCTCAATTGTTCTGATCAAGTTCACCGGCAGTCTGGACCACAGTCTTTTTCTAACATCATATTCATCTACAACATTTGCCCAGAAATCCTCCAGGTCTATCTTATGTTTGTACTTCCTTCCATTCACAGTCCCAATGTGGTGATGAGGATCGAAGTCAACTCTAGATCGGTAAGATGTGAAAGGGTACCATTGCATTTCTAACCTGGCACTTTCAGCTGCCTATGCCGACGGGCAAGACTCTTGCATATACCCAATGAAGAACGAAAAGGTGACAGCTGCCTTATGCTTTGTTCTCTGGAGGCCTTGGTATGTTTCCAGTTGTCTAAGAACCTCAAGCAAGACCATTCTATTAGTGGGATAGATCGGGAGTTGGTAAGGACATCCGGTGAATCCTTGAACTCTTATGTAGGTGAATCTAGGAAACCGGATTAACCAGGATCTGTACTTGTTGATCAGGCTATTGGCCTCACAAGTAAGCCTTTGATGTGTTCCTCCTTGAAGTATTCTAGTAATGTACATTAGGAAGGCATCATTCGCTCTCCTGAAGTGTGACTTTTCACAAAGCTGCAACTGCAAATAACAATCATAAGATTTGAATTCATTTTCCCCATTGCCCACTATGCCTCGGCAAATCAATCCTGCATATCTGTAAGTCCTTGCCAACAGATTGACAATATAAGAACTCATGTAGAAAGACTTTGTCCTTTCCAAATTTATTAACTGTTCATGGAGGTCGTCACTGATTATCCGTGACCAGTTGAACATCTTCACGCCTGAGGTGATCTCGTCAATGAAGTAATACATCCATGTTTCAAATGGAGCACCTTGAGGGCTGCCCATTACTCTGTTCAATAGCAATATAATATCTCCATATTCCTCCTTAAAGTTGGTCTGAAGCAATTTCTTTGGCATCTTCTTGATGGAAGGCCTTGGCTTCTCTAACAATGTCTTATTGATGTTGGTTGCACAAAGATCCATCCGATCTTCATAAAGTCTTCTTGCATCTTCCTTAGTCTTGTATGAAGTTTGGTTATAACTTGGTATGCCGAAAGCCTCTTGAATGGCTAACTCTCTGAGATGAGCTAACACTTTGCCATCAGGTTCAACAATCTGCCTATCTTGTGCATTATAGTGTATGGCACATTCTACCATTAGTTCAGCACACTCCACAGCTAGTGGAAATCCAACTACTTGATGATGCCATTCCTCATCATTCGGCGAGCGAATGGTGTCGGAAGGAATCCATCTTGTCCGTACATCCTCTTCTTTAAGTCTTTAAAATCTACATGTCCAAGGTTTGTGTCTGTGACATTCTTCCATTTGGAGTTGACTTTTTATTTCGGCTGCAATCCTTTGCTAGCGAACTTCATCTGTGCCTTCCTCGAAGGTTCTCCTCGGGTGGTCATCAACCTGCAAGAAACATGAAAATATATTAATTTTAAAATTTAATTTTGATTTTCTTCGACCTTTGCTCAAAATTTTTACTTTCAGCATGTTAAAGGTGAAATTCTGCGAAAAATCAGACTGAAAATGACATAATTTGGCTAAGTATTTAGCAAATTTTGCGAAGATGGGTGAACAAGACAGAAGAGGAATGAAGAAATTCGTCAAATTTAGATTTTAAACTTTCGAAATTATATACTTTTGACGGTGATTTTGCCTTAAATTCTTAAAGTTCTACTTCAACTCAAAAAAAGCACACCTAACCTTCAGAAATTCGATCCTTCAACTCAAGAATTCTCACTTTCTTCTCGGCTCCACTTCAAAAAATCACTTAATCTCCAAGAATTTTCTTTCAAAAATTTATCTCTCGTAAGTTTAAGAGAGCTAAAATCTTCTCATAATCGAACTTTGAAAGAAAGAGATGAAAATAACAAGTTCGACCTCTTATAAAGTTGAAGAGTGTTTTTTTTTCTCAAGATTCATCGAACCTGGTCTTGCTTTTTCTCGTCCACCATGGCAATGTAATCTTCATCGAAAATCTCCAAGACAAGTTTCTAATTTTCATGAGGGCGCCATCCTTGTGAAATCTTTTAGATTTTTCTTTTGAGTTTGAAGATTTTGGCTAAGTGTCGAGTATTTCAAAAAAATTTCTAAGTGTTGGAAAATATTAAAATATTCTAGGTATTGAAATTTGATTTTTTTTTCCATCTTTCCAACCCTTTCAAGTCTTTCAATTATGGCAAAATTTTGAATTATCCATGGATTTTTTTTTCTTAGCCTACTCAGCTTCATGGCAAATTTTAAACTTTTCTTGTCAAGTCAAACTTCATAACTTGTTTGCCATCTTCTCTTGGCCTATGGCGGACTTTGAGTTCCTCTTGCCATGATACATCTTCTCTAGGGACTTTAGACTTGCTTTGCCATCTCATCTTCAAGTGGGGCGGACTTTACTTGTGCCTTGCCATGGCATTTCCTTTGACATTTAACCAAATTTTGAAATTTTATTCTCCAAGGTGTCAATACTTAGCCATTTTTTTATGAGTTTTCTCCTTCAAGGTATCAATACTTAGCCAAATTTTGAGTTTTTCTTTCCTACTTTTGGCTGGGCGGACTTTATCTTGTGCTTGACATTGTTCTTTTCAAGGTGGGGCGGACTTTGCCTTGTCTTTGACATTGCTCCCTTGACACTTAACCATATCCATACTTAGCCAATTTCATGAAATTTTCTTCCCAAGGTATCAATACTTAGCCATGGTACCAATACTTAGCCAAATTTTGAGTTTTCTTTCCTCCTCTTGGCTGGGCGGCCTTAATCTTTGTCTTGCCACCCTCTATTTCTTTCTAGGCGGACTTTAGGACTTCCTTGCCATCTTGCCTTTATGCTTGGGCAGACTTCTTGGCATCTTGGACAAGCTTCTCAAGGTGGGGCGGACTTCAAGACTTTCATGTCATGATGCAAGGGCGGACTTCTTGGCATCTTGGACATGCTTCTCAAGGTGGGGCGGACTTCAAGACTTTCATGCCATTATGCAAGGGCGGACTTTGCTTGTGCCTTGCCAACTTCTTGGTGGACTTTGCTTGTGCCTGGACATGTGCATGGTGGACTTTACTTCAGCCTTGCCATTTCCCATTTCTTCCTAGGCGGACTTCATGATGCCTTAGCCATTTTCCATCTCCATGGCAGACTTTGCTTCTCTTGTGCCATCTATCCTTCATGTCTAGGCAAGCTTAGTGATGCTTATGCCATGAACTTCTTGCTATTATTTGGATCTTTTGGAAAAAAACCCTCGCCATGTAATTTTCTCTTGCTTTTATGATTTTTTCTTGCTTTTTACTCTTGGAGGCATAAATTTTCGATTCTGAAGATGAAAATGTTGATATTATGACCTGTGGGACCCTAGCACTTTCTAAAAATAGAAATTACTAAAAATAGAAAAAAGCAAAAAGCAAAATTTCTAAAAATAGTAAATCCCAGACTGGTCCAAAAGTGCCAAAAATAGAAAAAGCAAAATCCCTAAAAAATATAAGTGTCATAATTCACTAAAAGCAATGGCGTTCTTCGTCCTTTGAACCTTCTAAGCACTTTGACGACGTCTACGCACTGTTTTGGGCTTGAAGTCTCTGCTTGTCCGAGTGATTACTCAAAACTCTAACTTCAAACTCTATGAAATTGCAACCTAAAGACAAAAATCCTAAAAAAAAGAAACTACTGGGGGTCCCCATTTGCAATGGGGCGATGTGTGAAATAGGTCACAACACTACCCCAGTTTCCTTCTGCTACTGCCTAAAACTTCCCCTTTGTCTCTGGCTAGAATTGTCTTTCCTCTGCCACTGCTTGTGATAACATCTTAAAAAAATAACTCAACACACAAAACACTTATAGCTTTAATAAATATTATAGTTATATAATATATTTTATATTTTAAAATTTCACATGCTAAAAAGAATATTGAAAATAGGTGATAACAAAACTTAAATCAGGTTTGTGGTAAACATTTTTAACAATTCCATCTTCTAGCATATGACCTCTACCCATCATACAAAAAAGGAGCAAAATTATCCCCAAATAAACCTTGATATCATTAGCTTGTATTAACAACTATAGAACAGAACTGATATGACTCATCCCAACAATGCATGGCCTCATGTGCATCACTAACATCTTACTGCACCAAGAAAACTCAAACATTCCAATGCCCAAGTGATAGAAGAGAGGTTAGGAGAGTTAGGCACCACCATAACACCTCAAACACCCTAGAAATTTGGAGCACTTTACCACATTTGTTCACACGCCCCTTGGTGACAGGTATGGCTAGGCTATGGAGTGGTATGGCCCACAAAAAAAACCTTAACTTTCTTCCTCAAAGTTGTATGGCCTGCAATCTACTTCAGCAGCAACACTTAAAATAGTAGAGAAAAAATGGATTATAATACCCAACAATGAAACTCCAAATTGGTATGGCCAAGGCCCAAGCATGGTGTATAGCCAGCTTGGAAGCCTCTGAGATTACCTTAAAACACTTTGAAAAACTTCTAAAAAACACTAGGCAAACAATATCAAAATCTTGCAACTCAAAACATAACAAAAAATTTCATTTGTGAAAAAGAACTTGGAAAATACTTCACTCGCAAGCACAACTGTGGCCTCTATTTGAAACCACCCAAACCAACTAGGGGGGTTTTTGTGAGATTTGCTAACTAGCCTACCCAAGAATCTAATGACTAAAGGAAAGCAAAACCAAAAATATGAGGAGGAATAAACTATATTCCTCTCAAGAATGCAAAGCTATATTCAGCTTGAGAATTGAGATTACAAAGGTAATGCCTTGGTTATATAGGCCAAGGGGAGAAATATATGCAACCAAATTATGACAAGTGTTGGCATCCTTTGAGGTGTGACAACTAATGTCATTAAAGGCTCAACCACCTTATCCCTATGTAAAGTTAAGCTAGTGTGAAGAGGACTTTAGTGGAGAACTATCTAAGAATGAACAAGTTAGATAAAGTACCCCTTTCACACTAACACCCCCCCTTAAGTGCAACTTAGGGAGAAGTATACAATGCAAAGATGAAAATATGGGTCCCGGCTACTAGACCCGATTAGGTACCCATGTACATAATAACCTCTCAATGATAAAGAAGGAGAAAACCCAGTGGAAAAAAACTCCTGCCCATGAGAGGGTGAATGAAGAAGGTCTAAGTGATCCCCCCAGAAGAGATTTGCCTCACCCCCAAGAGAGACCGAAGATGAACATACTTGCTCTCAGTGAAAGGTTTGGTGAATATATTTGCAACCTGATCTGTTGTAGGACAGTATTGCAAATCAATGGTGTGCTCCTGAATCAGCTCCTCAAGAAAATGCATATGGATCTCGATGTGTTTGGTTCGTTGATGATGCACC
>VDFB02000003.1:758744594-758768102 GCA_007258455.2 Sequoia sempervirens
TCAAGCATGGCAAAATGCGCCCAAAATGCAAGTGAGTCAAAGTAGTCAACAAGTTTCATCCACCACATAGGCTAAAATGCGCCCAAGTTCAAAAGGGGTCAACAAGTCAACAAATTTCGTCCTCCTTACATGCCTAAGTGCGCCCATCCTCCATGCAAGCCAAAATGCGCCCAAGTTGAAGTTGTAAAAGTGAATGTAAAGGGAGTAAATAAGGTAAAAGGTGAATAAAACACTCCAAGGCGTGGTCAAAGCAAGGTAAATGCTAAGGCGTGGTTAATACTCCCCTCCAAGTGTGATGTGCGCCTAAAGAGTATAGGTTGGTGAGTGATAAGTAAGGCATTGAAAGTACTAAGTAATGAAAAATATGGCCTAGGCGTTGAAGTTTAAAAATATCCTACTACATGTATAAAGTGCGCCAAGGTAAGGTGAAGGGGGAGATGAAAATGTTGCTAAGGCGTGTAAGGTGAAACAAAATGCTAGGCGTGGTTTTAATTTTCTTCAAGTATGTTATGCGCCTAGGGTGGTGAAGTGAAATGTAAGATGATGGGATGAAAATTTCTCCTAAAGCGTTGGAGCTTCAAGTGAAAATGTTTTCCAAGTGTGAAATAAAGTGCAAGGTGGTGAGAACAAAATTGCTAGGCTAATTTTTTCCTAAGGCATTGAAGGTGATGGAAGTAAATATGATGTGCTTGAAGGAAGTTCTTCCAAGTGAAATAAATTTTTCTCACATGCAAGATGAGCAAGATTGAATAAAAATTTCCAAAGCAAAATAATTTTTCTAAGGCAAAGTATTTTCTTCCTTAGAAAATACGCCTAGAACTCAAGGTGGTGAATCCTTCTTCTTAAAGCGCGAGCAAATTTTTCAGAGATGAAGTCAAAACGATGACAATGCAGGATGAATTTTAAAATTTCTCAAGTCTGAGCAACGGAATGTTCACAGAGATGAACGGATTTGAATTGATGGAATAATATTTTTTCTAAGGTTCAATATTTAAAAATCTAAATGAACCCGTTCGTTGGGTACCCATGGATTTGAAGCGTTCTGGAGAAAATTTTCTTCTGGGTACTAAACATTTGTGATGATAGATGGATTTCCATGTCTTCTGCACTTCGCCAACACTTTTTCAGTAAAGAATTCAATCAATGCTCAAATTGTGAAATTTTCCTAAGGGAGAATTTAAAATTTTCTAATGCAAAGTGAATAAAATGTGTTTTCAAGATAAATTTCTCCAGACAACGAATTTGAAGTGAATTGCCTAGATGATCTCGATCGAATTCTTCATTGATGAATTTTCCAGAGCTGAAGAGAAGTAAAATTCGAATTTGCAAGACAGAGCTTCGGCTGGGGAATTAAATGGATTAAAAGATGAAATTTAAATTAAAATTTTTCGAAAGTGAATTCAAAAGATGCCAGTCAAAGTTGAACTTCTAGAAGGCTGAGATTCTCGGACAAGTGTCAGAAATACCAGAGAGGGAAATTCGAATTCTTGAAGTGGAGTAGTGGAAATTTAATGTACTGGCTATAATTGGCTCCTTCTAGAATTCGATTTTTGGCTATAAAATTGAGAAGTTTCTCACTTGTTTTTCATAGTTGAAGAATTCGATGTGCTCTAAGTGAAGTGTTGCTGAGTATTGCTGAAGCTTGGGGAGTTCGAATTTTGTTAAGGCTTAAGTGTTGCTGGATTCAATTTAAAGCTAAGAAGGGCGACTTGAGTTTGTTGCTGGAGCTCAAATCTGAAGTGAATGATAGCTAAAGAAATTTCGACTTAAAGAGGAGTTTGCTGAAGTTTGAGCTTGTTTTATTGCTGATACTGGAGGGGCGCACTTGCTAATTGCTGGAGGTATGCTGGTACGATTGAAGTCTAGGTACTAAGTTTTGAAAATCTGAAGTAAGAAGAGTTAGTGAAGTGTGAACTTGCTGATTGAAAAAGTACGAATTTCCAATTGCTGATTGAAGTTGCTGATTGCTAGTGTGAAGTGGGCGATTTTACTAAGGCTTGAAGTTGCTAGGTTGCTGAATTTAAAGCTTACTTAGAAATCTTTTCTAAGTATTGAAGTTCAAAATTCATTGAAGAAGAAGCTGAGATGGCTGAGGCAAGGACGTCTGGCAAAGACAACAATGGTGCATCCAGACAGTCTGTGATCAAGAAGCTGAGCAAGACATTTATGCCAGAGTCAAAATTCATTTCGAAGTTGGGCAAGCTGACAGATACCAACTTGGGCTCCATCAACCTTGAAACTTTCAAGAACAGAATGTTGGGGATTGGAAGTCACCGACCTTCGACTACTTCGCACAATATTGTTCGAAGTGGGTTATACCATTTCTTGGTTTCCCACCGGCCATTGATTGGTGATGATGGAGTAAGCCAACTATTATGAGAAAAGATCGCAGTCCAGTAGGTGTCACGGATAGACAAGGAGTGCTGCGTAATCTCACCTTGGCCACCATTGGTGAAGCTTTCGGGATCCCAGTGCACAAAAACATGGTTTACAAATCCAGAGAGCGAACTGAGTGAATGTACGCTTCTGCATTCGAGAGGTGCATGGAGACAATCAACACTCACTGGATGAGCAATCCCAAGCCTTCTCGTACGAAGTTGCCAAAACAAATCATTGCAGATGACTTGAAGCAGGAATCTTGTGATCTCAGTGCAATCTTTGGCGAAGGTGGTGGTTGCCACGGTCCTTTATTTTGAGCCATGAATGTTCTACTACATCAACCTCGTCTTTGAAGGAAAAGACCTTTCGTCAATTTGGGCGAGATGATGGTGACAATTTTACATGGCGACTCCACGGGCTAAGAAGGGCGAAGGCGTTTACGCGAGCTCTTACATCATTTACATGCTGGCCCGTATGACGAAGTATCGAGGAATTTCATATAAGGAACCTGTTGGTTGTGGTTCTCACCAATTCAAAATTCATGAGGCTTGTCCGCAATTGCACTTGGCAAGTACCACTCATTACAAGCGTGTCAATAAGCGCCTTCACCATGCATCAAGATTGCCCGAGTGGTGCATCCGCGATCTCGAAGAGAGCCGGGGAATTGTTGATTGAAAGGTATGGGTGCTGGTTTATACAGTTTCCGAAGTTTTCTTACATTAGGCTGCAAGGTTTTTCATCATATCCATATAGGCTGCCTAAGTACCCAACCGATAGAATTTTGATGTTAGAAATATTTAGGCAATTGCTCGCCTACGATAAGATTCAGAAGAAAAAGAAGGGAGAAATTGACTTCCCAATTGTCATGGGCAACTCGGATGAGGTGTGTCCTTCATTGCAGGCAGCCAGAGAAGCCGAGAGTGAGCTTCAATTTTATCACTTTTCCTATCACACTAGCTGACAGCACTATGATCCGCATAATAACATCAAATGGGTACTGTTAGAGGAGTTTAAGCACAAGGCAAATATTGAGGATTATTGGGCTGATGCATCAGATGAGATTGAAGTCAGGAAAAGAATGTTCTCTCGGTTGCCAATTACTCTGATAAGGGATTGTGAAGTTGTTCCGGTTCCAGACCAGGTGAATGAGGATATGGACGTTGTCCATCTAGATTATGTAGCGATAAGAGATACTCCCCTTCCGCTCCCAAATTGGTCAGAACCAGAGGTGGCTGACTTAGACACGCTTTCTATTCCGGTCTTGACATTCACTAGAGCATGGGTTGACAGGCGAGTGAATAGGTTGAAGAGTAGGTCAATTGCTTTGACTTACAATTTGATGGGAGATCACAGGACACCCACCATTGGCAGGAAGAAACAGATCACCTAAGGTCCAAAATCCAGAAGGAAAGATCCAGTTCGGCAGGAGCCTATTCAGCCGGAGCCTCCACGAGTTGCATCTCCCACGCCATTGGAGACACGTTCTCCAAGTATACAGGAGGTTTCCTTGTTTGCTGATCAAAGAAATGCATTGAACCAGGTGCAAGTGGTACAGGAAAATAATCAGCCTCCACGGAGAGAGTCAGTTGGCCAGAGTGTCAACGCACCTAGTAGAGTTGATCAACAGACAGATGAGGGGACTACTACTGACCCTCAGTTTCAGCAAGAGTTAGAGGCGGCTATGGAGGATGATGATGATATAGTTTCAGGAGACACTCAGCCACTTGAGGACGATGAGCCTCACCAGAATGATATAGAGGTTGAACAAGTTTGAGAAGTAGAGGCACAGGAGCAACAGCCCTTTGATATACAGTATACAGTGCCTGATTGGCTCAAGGATAGGATGAGAAGAAGCCCTAGTGAGGAGATTGATCCAGCAGTTGAAATGGAAGAGTTCTTGAACAGAATCAGTGCACCTCCACAGAAGAAGAGAGCACGAAAGTTTTCGAAGATATCAACTGATGAGGATGGCTCTCGCACCCTTCACGTTGCCGTGCCACAGGTTGATTGTGACTGAGATGAAGCAGTGCCAGAGAATTACGTGGTCACAACTTTGGAGTTAGGACGCCCCAATGGTGCACAGATTGTAGAGGAATGTGATAATTCCTACCTTGCCCTCAAGGACAGGTTATTCAAAAAGGAAGGAAAGTATAAGAAATTGAAAAGAGAGCATAAGGCTCTAATTGGATATGTGCAGCAGTTGTCTTGTTCTCGTGGGCAGGAAATTCCAGTGATAGAGCTTCCACCTGAGATACCTAGGGAGTCAATCAGTGGCTTGTTGGAGTTAGGAAAGATGGCACAGGAAGCGGACAAGTGGGTCACAGGAGTTCGTGCTGAGACAAAAAAGTTTATGGAGGACCTTGCTTTTGCTTTTCAACAGGCTTCTAGTATTTTGGCACGGATGGTGGCAGTTGATCATGCTTGGGGAGATGCTTTTGTCTATCGGAGCAAAGTTATTCAGCGTCTTGAGGCATTGAGGCATGTTACGTTGCGATTGCTGATCGATGGAGGCGTCATTCAGGAGAATGACATATATGATTTCTCTAGATGATATTCTTCAGCAATCATGGGACGTGGTTTCTTCGACGCAGCACAGGCGGATTTAGCCAGGATACGGAAGGCTATGGCCAATATTATTGATGGAGTTCAAAATACTTTCGAGGCCATATTTGCTAGGCGGTTGAATCCGGATGAAGTTAATGTTGATAATTTGAGGGGTAGGCTGGTGCCTTTCTTTTCGGAGGTGAAGACCTTCACACAGGATGACTTTGAGAACACCTCCACTTTCTCCAGTTTGATTCAGAGCACACAAGATTCCTTAGCTGCTTGGAGAAAAACTTGTGCACGGCATGAGACGTCAGTCACGGTGCTAGAGTTCCAGCTAGATTGTGTTCCACCCATTTCAGTTCAGGAAGTTGAGGCCGTACTTGGCAGGTTCGTTGAGTTTGCAGCTAGAGAGAAGGAGAATGGGAATGCACTGCTGGACGAGGATCTTCTAGAAGACTGATTGTGGCATTTATTACCTTTATTATTTTTGGGAGTGAGTGGGAATCTTTGTTCATTTATTACATCACTCCCCATTCTGGCGGTTTTTAGGGTTAGGGCTGAGGTGGCTTAATCTTAGCCACTCTTTTGATTGTAATCTTAGCCGTCCATTGGACTGGGCTACCTATATAAGGGGGAGTCCCCCTCATTTGTACATCATTAGACAGTAGATGTTGGACATTAGCATTAGAGCTAGAGATTGGAGACTAGAGAGTAGAGCATAGTAGACATTTTGCTTAGCATAGTGTGGAGAAGAAAGAAAGTTTTCCCTTTGAAAACTTTTGTGGAGATTGTTGTCTAACACTTTCATGATAAATAGATCTTTTCATTGATGGTGGAATTCGTCTTTGTCATGAATAGCTAGCAAGGTCTCTTCTTCCTTTCGGATCCAAGTAGCTTAATTTTCATTTCATGCAAGTAGTTTACTTTGATGTGTGGCGTTTTATTGAGGTAGCTTCTTTTCATTCCATACCACTAGCGACTTGTTGATGATAAGCTCGCCTTGCGTGGTCGACTGGAAATTATCTTGAGTTTAACTTTGATTGTGATTTGTATACTTGTATGTGTCGTTCTGATGGTATACGTGTGCTAAATTATAATCTGAATATCTTTTGCTATCCCTTTGAAGATTGCACTAATTTTGCTGAAGTTGTCCAACGTGAGGCTAGGTGAAATTCGGTTGAAGTTTGCCGAAATTGAGCTCCACATGTCCTGCATTTAGAATAGAATATAAGTTTCTTAGGCCTTACACTCATTTACTTTCCGCACATTCCTGGTTAGCTTTAGGAAAACATACCTTATTGCCAAATCATACGTGCAAAATCCCCTTCAAACCATCCATTTGTCGTCAACTGCAAGAATCTTGAACAATTGTGTAAGTCCCCTCGTAAGAACACAACAATTCACATCAACCAATTGAGGGTATTCTAAGTACTCAGAACCTTGGAGTTGAATGTGTGATCTATCTCGCAATCTTAGCACACGGAATACTTTGCTCAAGAGAGAACGGAGTAGCCTTCGGACAACTTTGTTCTTCGGCTGATTGGTGAGGTCACAAAAATCACATCAACACAACCCGGGACATAGAGGAGAACACAGTGCCTCCAACCAGCATGATGGACATGCTGCTCAGCCTGTTTCAAACAACACATACATTTCTTCCAGGCCATTCAAACCCACCTTCTTGGCACCAGTAAACACTCAACCTGATCCAGAAGAGAATACTTCATTTGTTGAACAGTTGAGACTCGGCCGTGCTGAGTATGACTCTCTACCTGATGAAATTAAGATGGACATGTCTTATAATGATTTTATGGATCATAAAAGGAAGAATAGGGGACAAGGGAGACCATATGAACAAAGAAAAACAACAGTACATGGGGATTTGCATCAAGCTGTCAACAAGGTCATGCTTCCACATTTTGATGGGAGTGACAACAGCTCAGCCAGAGCTTGGATACAAAAGTTAGATAATTATCTAGCTCTTAGACCCATGGCGGAAGAGGAGGCAATTAAGTTCGCTACGCTACACCTAGATGGGGTGGCGCACGAGTGGTGGTACCATGGCTTAGTCACCTTGGGTCATCGGTCTATCACTACCTATGATGAGCTCACCAATAGGCTCATCGAGAGATTTGAGAAAAAGGATCCTGAAATACATTTCAGAGAATTGGCACAGCTTAGGCAAATATGGCACAGTTGATGCCTACATAGCTGAGTTTCAGAGACTCTTAGTCATGGTCACAGGAATCACTGAGAGGAGTTTGGTGATCCTGTTCAGTGAAGGATTGATGGAGCCACTCAAGGGTTGGATTAAAACTTTTGATCCACCCTCCCTACAGGAGGCAATGAAGAAAGCAAGAAACATGGAGTGGGCTGCTCCTAAGGCAAAGTTTCAATCCAAGCCATCCTTTCACAAAGGGGATAAAGGAAAAATACCTCATCAAAGACCTCATTTAAGACCTCAGCATAAGGAGTTCAAATAGCATAATCCTCATGTCACAAGATTGAATCCAGAGACACTAAACGAACTCAGAAGAAAGGGGTTATGTTTCCGGTGTAGAGAAAAATGGTCTCAAGATCATGTTTGCCCAAAGGGAGTCAAATTTCATCAGATTGAGTACTATTCAGCAGGTGAAAGCAATTCTGATTTTTCTGACCAGCAGTCTGATTTTGATGATAGTGAAGTGGAAAGAGCTCCAGAAGAGTCCGAAGATGAAAAGGAAAGTGGAGGTATGTTGGCTCAACTTTCGAGCTTTTAAAGGAATGAATCCTTCAAAGTTCGAGGGATGATTAAGGGGCAGCGAATAGTTGCTTTGATTGACACCGGGGCAACACATAACTTCATTGATGAAGTTGTGGTGGCAAAGAAGGGGCTGCAAACAAAAGAGTTTGAAGGCTTCAAGGTCATGGTTGCTGATGGGTTCCACATCTCATGCACCAAGAAGATCTCAAACATGACTATGCAATTGGGAAATTATGAAGGATGACTTCTATGTAGTCAACATTGGAGATATGGATGCCGTTCTAGGCATTCAATGGCTGCGTTCACTTGGAGAGATCTCCTTAAATCTGCAAACTATGGAGCTCAAGTTTCAATCCGATGGGAAGAGGGTAGTACTAAGAGGAATGTCCAATGGGGGTCCTCGGGTTGTGTCATTCAAGAGAATGGCAAGGCTGATTCGTCATGATCAAGCTGAGTGGGCTGCAGAATGTATGATTCTTCCTGCTAGTCCGGTTGAAACTAAGAGAGACTATCCTTCTGATATTCAGTCTTTACTCACAAAGAAGAGCAAGGTATTTGCTGATTTACCTCCTAGACCACCACCTGAACGGGGTTCAGAGCATATCATAGAGCTCAAGGAAGGAGCTAAACCAGTTATTACAACTCCATATCGGTACCCTAAGAAGCAGAAGGATGAGATTGAGAAAAACATTCAGGAACTCTTGGAGATGGGCTTCATTCGTCCAAGCAAGAGCCCCTTCGCTTCAACAGTTGTTCTTGTGAAGAAGGATGGTACCATGCGCATGTGTGTGGACTATCGTGCTTTGAATCAAAGCACCATCAAAAACCGATACCCCATTCCGAGGATAGATGAGCTCATTGATGAGCTACATGGAGCCAAGTTCTTTTCAAAGATCGATTTGAGATCGGGCTACCACAGTTAGGATGAGAGGATACGATGTTGAAGACATCTTTTAGATGTCACTATGGCCCTTTCGAGTTTCTAGTCATGCCATTTTGGGTTGACTAATGCTCCTACCTTCGATCTTGTGACGAAGTCTTTGAGAAGCGGTTGAGAAGTTGTATTGATATTTTTGATGACATCACGATTTTCAGCAGACATGGGGAAGAACATCTCAAAAGCACTTGGAGGAAGTGCTTAGCATCCTAGAATAAAGAGCTTGTTTGCCAAAGAATCCAAATGTAAATTTGGAATGGAGCGACTTTACCTTGGTCACATAATCAGTGCTGAGGGAGTGAAGGTTCATCCTGAAAAGATCAAGGCAGTTGTTGATTGGCCACCTCCTGAGAACTTGACTCAATTGAAAGGGTTCTTGGGTCTTTGTGGATTTTACAGAAGATTTGTGAAAAGCTACTCATAGAATGCTACTCCTCTTATTGATCTCACGAAAAAAGGGGCTTTTTGTTGGTCAGAAAAGGCTCAAACTGTTTTTGATAAGTTTAAGAGGATCATGAGCTCTTGTCCGGTCCTGGCCATTCCAGATTTTTCCAAGCCTTTCGAGCTACAATGTGATGCATCCGGTGAAGAGTTGGGGCTATTTTGATGCAAGACAAACATCCCATTGTGTTTGAGAGCAGAAAACTGAGAGGTGTTGAGAGGACCTACTCTATCTATGACAAGGAAATGCTTGCCATTATGCATGCATTAGCTAAGTTCAGACAGTATTTGGTGGGAAACAAGTTCGTGGTCAAGACTAATCACAATAGTTTCAAACACTTCATGCATCAGAAGGATCTGAACGAGAGGCAACAAAAGTGGGTGAGTAAGCTTCAAGCTTACGATTTTGACATTGAGTATGTCAAAGGGAAAAATAACATTGTGGCTGATGCTCTATCTAGGAGACCCCATTTGAGCTCATTGTGTGAGCTTACTGCTGATTGGAAGGACATGTTGCTTGCTGATTATGCCAAAAATCAGTTTGCAAGCTGTTAGCGTTTAAATTAGCACCTGCAGATCTTGATTAGCGTTATTTATTTCAAATGTTTGCAACACTTCTTCGTTATTTAAAGAGGAGAATCTCTCTTCTTGCAGGAGCAATGCGTAGGAAGAAATGTAAACTAAAGTTCCTATCTTTTTATGCTTCAGCGGCAGGACACAAGGGTGCAGAAACACAATGCACCGTAGCTAAGCTTTTTCTCTGGTTTCTGCAGATCTCAACTACGACTAATCTAGCTTCTATCTATCTAATACCTTCAAGGTAAAAGCAGGCATGAGGGTAAAGAGGCCGGGGAATGGGTTGGTTGGATCACGGTCAGCATCTCGAGAATATGACGAGGAGCTACGAACTCGAGTATACAGGGACCAGGTTAATTTTAAACAAGCGCTCTTCACGGTAAGCTAGGTAGGGCTTGCCAAGGAGGAGGGACTCCTATCCGAGGTATGGGCTAGGAAATAGTTTACGAGAAACAACAATTTTACGATGCCTTGGCCAGCGAGCTTGCTAAGGAGGAGGGGCTCCTATCCAAAGTATAGCTTGGAAGTCAACACATTAAACAACAACGAACGATAACTTGTCAATAACAAATGTCCAAGGAGGAGGGACTCCTATCCGAGGAGGGAAATGAGACAACGAGCTATTTGATACAAGACGTGGACACAACTCAAAAAGATTGACCAAAATGCAAGCGCCTTTTGATATTCTCCTTCAAATCTTCATCAACGAATTACAAAGGTTGGGAAAGCAAAGGCGCGAAATCATGCACAATTACAATGGAGCCAACGAACTCTCATCCAAGAGTGAACAAATATCCGGCTTTCCAAAGGCATTTGGCAACAATGGCGCAACAATTTTGCATAGCAAGTAAAAGTTAAACAAACAATGAGCCCCGGGCTCTTATTTATAGAACTCAAAGGAATTGGGCAACCCCAAAATCTCCTTGAGTTAACAATGAAGTTCTTGCCAATCAATTAGCAAGTTTATTCCTAAAAGGGAACAAGCGATTAAGCGGAAAACTAATTGATTAAGCTGAAGCTAGACCGAGTTAAGCTGAAAGTAAACAAAAGGAGTCAAGCTGGAAACTACTTCAGTTGACTGAAAGTAAACAAAAGGTGAACTTTGATGTAAGTATCCCTCCAAAATAGACATCCACATTTAGTGGAGATCTAAGATCCACAAATCATGCAAGCCGATTAGACTTCCTTAATCAGTGGGATCTGACAATGCCTGATTTAAGGGATATGGAGTTAACTTGGAAAGGGACATCAAGTTAACTCCAACTACATTTAATGCCTTCTTGAGTTGACTTGGAATGAAACATCAAGTCAACTTCAAGTATCATAAATGCCAATTGGAAGGTAGGACGTCCTTCCTAGGTGTCTTTTCACACTTCACCATTTCTGGTCAACGGCTCCTTGATCCATGTGTTGACTTCTGTTTCCGGATAGTCAATGCTTTGATGACACGCATCTCTTCTTGCGTAAGCTATTGCTTTTGGTAACTTGGGCGGCTCCGTGTTTGGAATGACCTCTTCGCAGCTGGCAAGCCAAGGTGCTTACTGCCACGCGGGAGGTGGTAATGTTGGTGTTTTTTTTGCAAGATCAACCTTTCTTTCTTCTTCGTCCAGAGTAATTGCTGCGGCTCTCCACTGAGCGGGAGATGTATTCTTTTCAAAGATAAAGATCCGCAGATTGCTGATGATGTCTGTTTGCTCTCCAGCAATGTGTGTAAGATCTGGTTGGAGAGTTGCTGGTGCAAGGTCTGGTTGTTCAATTGGATCCCAACGACGCCAAATTGTCATTCTATGAAGAACTCACCTGTTGACGGTAAACACAGATGTGTTCAGACAACTTTTGAAAAACCCCTGAAAATAGTGCCCTGCCAAGAAGTATTTTTCCAGAAAAAATTTGGCACATGGGTTTTGTTCGTGCTTCAATGCTGAACAAACCCAGTTCCTCAGAATTTTGATTCTGAAACTTTTTCGGAAAAACCCCCAAAAATAGGGGCAGAAAGTTTGTTGATTCTGGAAAATCTAGCGAGATGGGTTTTATTGGAAAATTATGCTGAATCTACCCAGTTGATTAGATCTGATGTAGTCTGCTGCTTTCTGTGACATGCAAGAAAACCTAAGACAAGAAGAGAGGAAGTAGATAGAAGATGGATTGGAAGTTTTTATCTGACTCCCTGAGAAAATCTGTCTCTGAATCCAACCTCAAATTAGCAATCTTCTTCTACTTCAGATCTGCAAGAAATATCGAAGAACGGATGAAAACCTTGGCCAGATCTGTAAATGGCGTCCTTGAGAGCTCATGGCTGTTCTTGATCATCAACCTGCAATGAAATAATGAAATGGGATGCCTATACCTTGATTACATAGACTCAAGCCTTAGATCCACAAGTTTGGGGACCTAACTCATGATCAAAAAGTGGTTTTGGCTTGATTTGAAGTTCAAAAAGGTGATTTCCACTGATCGTGGAGTGTTTTAGCCAAGTTTAACTCAAAATATCTTGACTTTAGTCAATAACTTGGCCTTTGACTTCTTCTAGGCATCCCTTTTGAGTTTTGCAAGTTTTTACATTATTTTCTCTCTTGAATGACCTCAGTTTGATCCTGAATCTGGCTTGATCTGTTGATCCTGAACTGTCGCTAACACATTCACTGCGGAGCTGGATCCATACTGAAAAGAAGTGTCTGGGAAACATGATGATGAAAAGCTGAGCTTAGGGCTTCAAAAGAAAGGGCGCCTTTCCCAAGAAAGGGCTCCTTTGCTAATGCCTTGGTGAATTTTCAATCTTCATTCTTCAGCCTTTCGAATTGACCTCTCGTGCTTTGATATGGATTTCTCGTTGATCGGAGAGTCAGATGATTTTGCTTGATATCTCATCAGGTAGCCAACTCTGTTCTGCCAAAGATGACTGACTTTAGGAAACTTGGATTTCATTCTAGGGTTCCTTTATTCAAGGGCGCCCCTCCTTGAAAAGGGCGCTTTTGTCTTTTGGCCTGATTATCTTCATCTGAAATGTTGCCTACTTTGATCCTGATTCTCTGTTGACTGCCATGTCAGATGTCTGTGCTTTCAGTTGTGTTGTTGAGATCTACCTAGGCTGAGAAAGTTATCCTAGGAAGCCTTTTGTCGTTTATCAGCATCTGGAGGTCTAAAAGGAAGGGCGCCTTTCTTTTAAAAAGGCTCTTTTTTCTTTAATTTCCACCTTTTACAGTCATTTCCTGATATTTCTTCAACTGCCTCTTTTCACTTTGTCAGCAACTGCTCGTGATCTATTCCTCAGATGATTTATTTGTTTGTTTCATTGTCGCGCCCGTAGCGGAAATATCAGGATGGCTGCCTTGGAAGATACGGTGACTTCATTTTGACCTTAGATCATGAAGCCTAGCGAAAAAGGCTCTTTTCAACATGTGAACTTGTTTCTCCTTCGTAACATTTCCAGAGTTAGTCAAATTTTGAGCTTTTTAATTTCAGGAAAACTCCTCCGTCGAAGATCACCATTTCTTCATGTCTCACGTTCATCGTGTATGGATGTTTGGGAAAATGACTAAGGCATTTGACTGCATAGCCTCCTCTTGGCAGCAAGGCGTGCATTCTCCAGACTTAGACAATTTTCAGCATTTTCATTTTTGAAGTCACTTTAATTAATGAGCATCTTTTCAAGCATTTTCGACATGGTTTCTTTGTTGAAGCTTTTGAAGCTTAGCTTTCAGCATCTGGTACTGGCCAATCTGCCATTAATGGCTGTGGAGCTTCTAACTTTGTTCCTGAAAAATAGAAATAGATCCATCAGAGTAGAACACGTCTTTTGATGATTTTGACTTGACCAATGTGATCGTGAAGCCTTTTAATCCTATCAAAATCATTTTCAATCATTTCTGGGAAGGTCCTATTTTCGGGGGTTTCCCTGAAAATAGGGGCGAAAAACCCTAATTTTCAAATTTTCAAAATTTTGCACATGTGTTCCTTGATAGAAACCCACAAAGACCCTATATTTGGTTTGACCTAAAATAGACTTTTGACGGCATTTTAACAAGATTTA
This sequence comes from Sequoia sempervirens, assembly GCA_007258455.2. NCBI lineage: Eukaryota > Viridiplantae > Streptophyta > Pinopsida > Cupressales > Cupressaceae > Sequoia > Sequoia sempervirens. Next base: position 758,758,248 of record VDFB02000003.1, read on the forward strand.
GCTCAATTTATACAGAATGCCAAAAATTTATGTTGGGTACAACACAACCAACATCATTGAGGGTACTTTTCACGACGAAAGGTACAAGGTGATTGAAGGGCTGATACACTACAAGGGTAGAATCTTTTTGGTGGCTGATTCTAAGCTCAAAAAGAAGATTTTGTTGACATTTCATGACATTCCGCTTGCTGGTCATCAAGGATTCTTTAAGACATATAGGCAGATCCGGGAAAGATTTTCTTGGAAAGGGTTGAAAGGGGAAGTTCAATGCTACATTCAGGAGTGTCCCACTTGTCAAATGAACAAGAATGAGCATACTCTACCAGCTGGTCTGCTGCAACCTCTCCCTATTCCCAATAAAAAATGGGAAAGCATATCGATGGACTTCATCACGGGGTTGCCCAAGGTCCAAGGGAAGGACTGTATCTATGTTGTAGTGGATAGACTAACAAAATTTGCTCACTTCTTCGCCATTACCAGCTCTTTTTTAGCAGCCTAAGTTGCAGATCTGTTTTTTCATGAGGTGTTTAGGTTACATGGGTTGCCAAAAAACATTGTGAGTGATAGGGACAGCAAGTTCCTAAGCACTTTTTGGCAAGAGGTCTTTAGAATTAGTGGCACTGTGCTTACTCCAAGCACTAGTTATCACCCCCAAACAGATGGACAAACTGAAATAGTGAACAAGTGGTTGGAAGGCTATTTGAGAAACTATGTTTCAGAGCAGCAAAGAGCATGGGTGAAGTGGCTTCACATAGGCGAGTACTGTTATAATTCTTCTTTTCACGTGTCAATAAAGATGTCACCTTTCTTGGCTGTTTATGGTTATGAAGCTCCTAGCTTTGCTGATTTGGTGTTTGGTGATAGCAAAGCCCCTCAAGCCAAGGATTTGTTGCAGCAGAGTCAAGATATCATGAAATCATTGAAGAACAATCTTCAAATTGCACAGAATCAGCAGAAGATGTATGCTGATCAGCGGCGTGTTGAGCGCTCTTTTGAGGTTGGAGATATGGTTTATCTCCGACTACAGCCTTACAGACAGTCTACTCTCAAGAAGAGTGGAGCTGAGAAGCTCAAACCCCGTTTCTATGGGCTGTTCAAGGTCATCAGAAAGGTGGGAGCAGTAGCTTATGAGTTGGAGCTACCTTCGAATAGCAGGGTACACAATGTCTTCCACGTGTCTCGCCTCAAGAAGGCACTTGGACACAATGTTGTTGCTTCATCACAGTTACCACCTTTGGGTGAAGAAGGGAAGGTGGTTTTGATTCCGGAGGAGATTCTTGATTCTAGAGAGCGTTCTTTGAGGAAAAGAACAATGAAATACTTGGTGAAGTGGGGAAAAACACTGTGGAGGATACAGCTTGGGAGAATAGTAGGATTACACGGCATCGAGGTTCGCGATTAGCGAGGACAAGCAATCTTGGGAAGAAATGGGACTATGTGTCCCCTTCACAGAGCATGATCTTTTCAGTTGACCGTTGGCCTATTCCGGAGACCCGTAGGCTACTTGGAAGGTGAAATTAGGGTTTCGTGTTTTGAAGGTTGCTATTGCTCGTGAATTGATGATTGAATGACGGATTCTTTCTAGGTTTTCAGAGAGCTTCACAGTGGTGTGTTTTCTTGGCATTCCGAGCACCTTGGGGAATTTACTATTTTTAGTAAATTCTAATTTTAGCAGTGGTCCAGTCGGCATCAATTCAGTCAGCTTTCCTCTTCTGGCAGTTCATTGGGTAATTCTCATTTTTGGCTTAAGGGGGTTCATTTCGAAGATATAAGTTATTTTAAGTCAAAATGTTTTATTTTTAAAATACCCCTTGGCCTAGTGTTATAACTTAACAGTTGTTTTAAAGAAGGGGACTTTGAGGGGTATTTTCTCATAAAGGAAATATTTTAATATTTCTAAAAGTTTATAATTGCTCAAGGGAAAATGGACGCCTTTTTGAAGGAGATTATATTTTATTTAAAAAAAGAGAAGTGATTAATATTTCACAAGGAAAGTACGCCATTGGAAAGAAAGTGTTTGGGTCAAAGTTTAAACCTAAAAGCAGCTTGGGATTAGGGCGCACTTTCTAGAAGGCTCCGGAGTCTTCTCTTCATTCTATAAAGGAGGTTCCTTCTCTTCTTTCAAGGTATCTTTTGTCTATAGGAATGTTATGTTGCCGGATTGGTTGTGGGATTGCTTCGAGGAATGTAAGCCTCCTAGCTTGGCATTGCTTCTCGCTTGAGAGATAGCGACTAGTGGTGAGGTAGATGTAGTTGAGTGATTTATTGTGAGATTTCTGCATTTTAGTTTTTGTGTGGCTTTGTAATTCGGTTTATGCATATTAGTGAGATTCTGGAATTGCATATTTATAATAGTAGATTGTTGTTTTTAATCACAAGTCAAAAAATACAAAAAGATTCATTTTGGGTATTGTCTATTTCTCTCTGTCTGTGAGGGGCGACCCTTTTCTCCAATTTGCAGATTTTTTAATGGAGTCTTGAATTTTTAAATGCAAATCGCCCTTCCTTGAGGGCCGTACTATTTGGCATTGTCTTGAAATTCGTGCATAAATTAAATAGGATCTTTTGGGTCAGTTTTGGGTTTCAATCTTGGGCGCCATCATCCTAGGATCATATTGCATTTTGTCTCGTGAAATTTGAGTGAGTCTGGAGAGAGTTGTGAGCAAAATAGTGAGTTTCAGGGCTGCTGTTCATGCATGTGAAAAACAGGACTGTCATAAATCAGATTGTCAAGTTGGTCTTTACAGTGGGTTTTCTGATCTAAGCTTTATTAACCAGTGAAGAAGATTCAATATATTGTTGCAGCACTATTTAACTCTTGATTCACGTTCGTAGCAAGGCATTCTCTATCAGGTTTGTGGGCGGGTGAGATGCTTTATTAGGCTGTTTTATGCAATCTTTGCTTGTCGTGACGGTGAGGGTGGCGTTGCGGTTGCGGCGTGATTTCTGGCTGTTTTATAAATCATGATGCTGGTTGATGCGGACAACCAGATGGTATCGGCGTATCGTCGTTAATTAAGGTTCATTGGTCGATATTGTATCGCATTGATCCGTGTTGACAGGATTAGTTGGTCTCGTTGGTTAATCAACCTAACGACTATGTATTGCTCTGCTTATGGTAATTGAAAATTTGAAAAAAAATTGGCTTGGAATATTTCAGGTCCAATGAGATTTCAGCGAGAGCATGGGTTCATATGGTGGATACATACTTCAATCAAAACCCCATGCCTGAAGAAGAATCCATAAAATATGCTATTATGCACCTTGATGGAGTTGCACATAAGTAGTGGCATCATAGGATGATCATAATGGGGCATGCTCAGATTACATCTTATACCGAGTTTAGTAAGAGACTCATAGAGAGGTTTGACAAGAAGGAACCAAAACTTCATTTTAGGGAGGTGGCAAAGTTGGAGCCATACTTATTCAATGAAGAGCAGGTGGTTGAAGAGAAGGTCATAGCAGAAAAATCAGATGAAGTGATTGATTTGAAACATGATGAATGTGAGATGGAGCCTCGGGATGACTCTTTGGACATGCATACAACTGTTGTGGTTGAGTTTGTGCATGAAGGAATTGTCAAAACAACATCCTTATATACACCCTTAGAGCTATCCAATGAAGTTGAGACACCTTTAGATGATGGGCATTTTGAAAACAAAAGGGATAATGTCTTCAAATCAACTAATAATTATGACTCTTTACCTCATGTTGGTAATGATGACACAGGTGGCATTTGGTTTGACTTCCAAATGAAGCCTATGGAGAGAGATGATTATGATGATTTCAATCCTAATGAGTTGGGGAGTGACTTATTTAGGAAGACAACTATTCATGAAGAGCACAATGAGCACTTATTCTCTGATCATAGCGATCAACGTTTCTACATATGGGATCCAGGTGCGTTGGCACTAAAGTATGATAAAGATCCACTTCGAGATGAATTTCCTTTGGTTTGTAATGATGTCCTTACTACATTCTGGGAGCTGTGCATAGAGGATGGCATCGATAGTGATGTTTTCAATCTTGAAAAGGAATCTTATTTCACATTGCAGGAAGTTGATTGAGCAAAGACCTTGTAGCTTGGTTGATTTGGATTCATAGTCCACTATTGGGAATGATAAGGGAGAGTCTCAGGTGATTTGGGAGGCAACCACTCAGGGGATATACATTGAGCATACTCATTCAAAAAGAAAACATCAACTTATTTGGCCATGGGATCCAGGTGTTTGGGGACTGAAGTATGATGGAGAATCAGTTCGGGAGGAATCTTCTTTTGACCAAACTGTTGTTCCAACCTTAGAGCATCAAGAATGTAAAGAGGAAGCCTTAGAGGGAATTGATTTTGAGGGGCATAATCTCAAAGACAAATCAAAAATGTTTTTGCTTGGGGCTAATTTTGATCGGAGGCCTAGTGATGAAGAAGAGGCACATGAAATTTGGGACAGTCATGGAAACTTTGATGACAAGTGTGAATTGATTTCTGATTTTTACATGCCACATAACAGTAGTTCATCATTTTTGTTTGATCATGATTGGAAAAGACAACTCTTGGTATCCGCTGAAAATGAGGTGCACATTTTATCTAAATTGGACAACAAACGTATGCATGCGGAAAACTTAATTCAGAATGCATCAATGGGACAAAGTGAGCTTAATATCCCATTTTCTGATTTACATACAATGAAGAGCTCCATGGAAGAATTTAAAACAACTTACACATGATGCATGATAGAGATATAGCCACCAAGTTTGTAGATGAAACTCTGTCTATGTCTAAGCAGTTAAGGGAAGAGGTTAGTGAGCTCACCATCGAGTTTAATTCCACAAGGCTTGCTTTGGAAAGTGTCCAAGAGGCACTTCGTTTATTAATAATCCTTTGTTTAAGGTAGATGCTGATATGTCGTATGACAATCCGCTTTTTGAGTTGGATGATGGGATTACTCCTAGTTGTAGCATTGCTTTGGGCGAAATTAGTAAGGTTTGGGACCCAGGTGTAGTTTCCAGTCATGAAGAGTTGTCTCAAGATTGGAGTAGCGGGCCAAGTTCCTGTATTAGTACCGTTGCCCACTTTTCGATCAGCTGGTACATGACTTCAGTTTTGGATCCGCAGATGAGTTGGATGGTTTCTTCGGTTTAGCAGTTGAGTAGCCCATGGTTGAGCTTGGATGGTAGTGATGATTTGATCCTTGGTGATGATTCTGTTGCTACCTCCATACTCATCTCTCCTATGTTTTCAGTGGGATTTCAGTTTGAGTACCGCTGCCCTCACTTTCTTTCGCTGGTTATGATGACATCTTTTGATGAGCAGACTGATTTTGAGTTTGGGTAAGCTTTGGGGCACTTGATTGTGATTATCTTCCCGGACACAATTTACCCATTTGTTGTTTCCACTCTGGTGAGTGACGCTCACTGTAGTTACTTTATGGAGATGATATGCATTATTCCAGATGATGTCTTAATGATTGCAGTGTGTTGGATGTGTTGGTGTGTTTGGGACCATTCTTTTGACACTTAGAGGTTGAGTGTTGATGATATGATTTTGGTTTGCGTCAGCATAGGTTTTTCCTAGTTGGTAGGTTTCAGAGATATGGCGGTGATTGACTTGCTCCATACTTGGGGTATCTTGATGTGTCATGCTAGGGTTTATTTCTTATGGTTGAACAGGTTTTTTCTCATGCTGTCCAAGATTGTGATTGACCGCGAGTTTGTTGACACAATCTTCTATGAGTTGTTTTGGCAGGATGTTTTTCATGGCATTGACTTCAGACCTATTAGGTTTTTCAGTATGGGCTTTGATGATTTTTATTCCTTGGGGGTCCAAGATAGGGGAGTGCAGTTTGGGCATGTTGGTTCATTTATGATCAGTGTGGCATGACATTAGTATGGTGGTTCCTTTCTTAGACTAACTTGGAACCCGGAAATCACATTGTGTTGTAGTTCAGCTACCGTTTGGGATGAGAGAGCCAGTGTTGATTTTCTTAAGTTTACTCTTGTGGCATATCAGTTTGGTACTCTCGAGGGGCATTCTTTTGAGGAGTTGGTTGAGTCTGCAGTATTTGATTACGCTTAATACATGAGGTTTTCAGGAGGACTCGTGTTGGTACCTTGCAGAATAGAGATTTGAGCAGTTAGTTCTACAGACCTCCTATATTTACTTGGGACCCTGGGATCATTTTTGGTTTCAGTGTGAATCAAATTGTATGTTGCAGGGCTTTACTGTCATTGCTTGAGGACAAGCAATCTTTGGGAGGGGTAGACTATAATGTCCCCATTTTCGATGTCCTCTTTCGAAATAGTCTGGTTCTGACACACTATTTTTAGTAAGTGCTGTATTTAGTAACTGGTTCGGCAGACATAGCAGTTTAGGGTTTCTTGTTTGGGCAATGTGTGGAAGTTGTTTGATGAGCTTTATTGCTTGTGCTAATCCTTTCTGTGGGGTTTTTTTGGTGTTTCAGTGGGACTTTCTATTTATAACAGTGGCCAACTTACAATGCTTACTATTCTTAGTAAGCCACAAGGCATCTCAGTGATCTTCAGTTTTGTACTAGTTGTTGTTTGGTGAGTACTCATTATTTTTAGCAGTTGCTATTTATAGTAAGTCTATTTCGGGAAATTGGTCTCAAGCCCATTGTGTCCTCAGCAGTGTTATTTCTAAGGTGGTGTTGGAGAGCCTAAGGTTGAATTATTTAATAGTTGCTTTTAATCAGTCACTTAAATTATTTTATAACTTAAGTGAGGGGGTAAGTGGTCATAAAAAATGTACCTTGGTGCCTAAGTGATAACTTTAAGTTGTTTTAGAAGGCTACAAAAGTGCAAATAGTTTCTTTATGAGCAAGACTCCTCTTTGAGGATTATTTGATAATGTTTTGAAGTATAAAGCAAAAATATTAAAAGGTTTTTGGAGGGAAAATTATTCAAAACCTAAAGTTGCCCTAATTTCCCATTCACCTTCTATAAAGTGACTTTTTGGCTCTCATTTGCTCATGGATGTTTTGGCTGCTTAAGGAGATGCTGTTGGTTTTTTCCTAGGAGGTCAAATAAACAGAGTTGAGGAGGATAACCCTCGATATCTAGGACTGGTTTCGGCAGTGCAAGACCTGCCTTAGCTGGTAGAAGGGTGGTTTCAATCAGGAATCACATTTGGGCTTCAATTTGCAGAATACAAGCTTAGAAAATGAAGATATTTCAGTTCTTTTGAGGTTTTCAGTTTGGTTTTTGGATGTGGGTTTGCATGTTTTGCCTTACTGACACTTGGTATCAATTTGGGGAGGTTCAAGTTGCATTTTGGTGATGATATTGGTGATTTCTGGGCACTTTTTGGTGTGGACCTGTACCTGGTTATTGGCATATATCTCTTGTTTGGAGTAGTTTTTCATTATGGGTATTGGTTATGACTGTGCTCCTAGTTGAGGCGATTCCAAGGAGGTTTAATTTATAATTTTCTGAGCAGAATTGAAATTTACAAGCCAAATTGCCCCTTTGCTGGGGGCGCCCTTATCTGGGTGTTGGGTCAATATTCTGGTCAGCCTCTCTGTGCTTTACTACTGCATTTGTTTGGACTGTTGGAGGTGTGTTTGTGGCAAGAAGATTGGAGGCTATGCCATTGGCGTTTCACATGGCATAAGAATCTTTAATCTGCTGTGAGGAGCTTTAAACAGGTCTGAAAATTTATGTTTCTGAGTTTAATATTGAGCAAGATTGACTGTAATTTTCTATCACTGTTTCTGAGTATTAAATCTGAAAATATATTCATTGAAATCTAGTTTTACATGATATTACTTGCAAATCTATTTTCCTTCCATTTGGTATGTCAAAATGATGTATGGCACATAAACTATTGAACATAAACACACTCAGAAAACATACAAACAGCTAGCTTGAAATCAGAAAAAAACAATTTTTTGGTCAGTCATTACATCTTGAGCTGTAATTCCCTTTGTTTCTAATGTGAAGTGGTTCCTTTCATGGTGTAGTTGACTAAACTCTGCTATTTTGCATTAGTCAAGTAGTCCTGTGTATCGTAGAGTATAATTGGGGAGGTTAGAGAAACTTGGCATTGCTGTAGGTGTTTAGATATCCATTTGTATGTTTGAGGAGTCCATGAAGGCCTCTAGAGGGCAGTAGATCTCTATAATAGTGGCTTGGGGAGGAGATCCCTTGATCTTTTGGAGGTTTCACCCACATTAGATTTCTCCATTTCAAAAGCCTCGCTGTGCTACATTGTCATGTTTATTCATATTCTCTCTTTCTCTCCTCTTTGACAATCTTTCTTTAAGTGAATGTACTTAACAACAAATATTGTTTTCAGGCTGTTTTATGCTAAATTTGCATAGAAATCAGCAGCTATGTCAGTCATTTTGCTGTTCAGAATGATAAGATTTGTGTTGATAATTCAAGGAATGGAATATTGACCCTGTTTATGGATCAGCCACTGATGGGAGAGACATCCATTACGGCGTTAGACATTATTCTATGAAGGGAGTGGCAGATAATTAGAAACTAAGGTAGCAGGTTGGCCTTAAGTTGGAAGCATTGTTAGCCACCTCGCAAATGAAAATGTCCTTTGACAAGACCTTAAGCTTATATCATTCATCCAGCCAGCATGAATAAATCTAGTGATTTGGTTATGAAATTTAATAAGCCTCCATCCTATCAGAAAATGGGACCTTGATTAAACTTTTTTTAGGACATGGTGGAGGTGGGCAGGGGAGGGGAAGAGCATTATCTCTAGGATCTTCCCAATCCACCTCAGTCTATTTTATTAGAATTTTTTTGCTTGATTTCCATTCTAGGAGAAGATCAGCATTGAATTTGGCAAGGAAATTTGCTGTTTTATTACCTTCATGATTGCATTGACCAACTATGATTTGATTCACCAAGGAGAAGACTTCATTCAGGATACTTCAAAACTGCCAAACAAGATATGTGTCTGGATTGCATCACGTTAGTTATAATCTGGGAGTTGTCTTCTAGAAAAATGGGTCTATCTTCTGTGAGGCACAGTAGAGTCCCAAAACTAACACCACAGCCTTGGCTTCATTGTTTGAGGCTCTAGGAAGGCCAATATAATAGGCAAAAAGAGGAAGGTTCCTTTGTTACCTCAGAAGATGCCACCTGCAACAGCCACACTCAGGTTAGCTTAGCTGCCCTCTCAAAGGTAAGCTTTCCCCATCCTGGACTAGGTAGTAGGCTCAGTCCACCTTGCATCCTTTCTGCAGGCCTGTGTTACTTGGATCCTGTTACTGTGGGGGATGAGCAATCATATAGTTACCAAAATTCATCCTATTCTATTATATAAGCAAGGTTCATATTCTGTTTTAAATAGCAAATTGTCCATGAAATTGAAACTGGGTGTTGTTGTAAGCCTCGTTGCTTACATTAAACATAGGCCTCAGTTCTATTGATTTTGTGTATTGTATTTATATTTTGTTAAATAGAGTTCTTTTAATAAATCAAGTTTTTTGTCATTGCAGGGAAACAGATGTTAGTGCCTCTGACAGCATCACTGTATGTTCAGGGAACTCTAGATAATGCTGACAAAGTCCTGATTGATGTGGGCACTGGATATTATGTAGAGGTAATTAAACTAGCCCCCTTTTATATTCTCTACCGGAGATATAATCTTGACATTAGTTGGTGTGAAGGAGGTTCTTTGTCTTGGTACGGTTAGTTGCTTACCTGAATATTAATTAATATCATATATGAAATGACTACTAGAATGGCTAGATTTGTGTGACCACTGCATGACTTATTTTGAAGTTCTAATCATTGCATTCATTGCATCTCAAAAAGGATCTTTTATTGTTAATTTGAAATTCATACTGGGGGTATCCTTGTCTCATGTGGGTGGTG
>VDFB02000003.1:758768202-759004133 GCA_007258455.2 Sequoia sempervirens
GATTGACAAACATACAAACACCAAGTTCTAGTCCATCTTTCTTCCCTACTTCATGAGTAACAAAACTGAAATCTTTGCTCCTTGCTGCTGTAATGAAGTTACCAGCAGCTACCAAGTCTTGCTTTGTTAACTCCTTGGTGTCGAAGATGTTGAAATCTCCTCGAACCAACACTCCCCAGGTGGAGACTCCATCCTCAAACCCACTTGTGCATTCATTATCGAAAGGCCTTGGAAGATTACTAATCACCAAAGGTGGTAACTCCTCGTGTAATGATATCAAAGCACCCATTGACTGGGGTTCATACTCTTCCTCATGCTTGGTCGCTTCACCACATGACTCATTTTTCAAATCAAAGAGAGGATTGTCATAAGTTGCTTCATCACCCACTTCAAAGAAAGGATTGTCAAAGACTTGGAAGTCCCCTTTTTCATCTTGCTGATCCAAATCTGCACACGCAACTTCTGATTTCCTTGTGAAACCTTCAAGATCAAACTCCTCTCGAAGACTATCAAGCTCGTCAATTACTTGCTTGATTTCTTCAACTCTTTGCTCATTCTCTTGCTTGCTAAAAAGTTTGAAATCAGCAAACCGGTCTTCAACCTTTGTTAGAGCCAACTGAGTTTCTTTCAACTTGTCCTTTGTTGATTTAAGCTCCAGAGTGAGCTCATCAACCAAACTCTCCTTTTCTTGGAAAACACTGAAGGACTTCTTTGCAAGTTCAATAGCACGATCCCGATCCTCCATCAAGTGTATGTAATCTGATTTCAACGCCTCCAAAGAGTCTCTGATGAGTTGCAAATTGAAAAGAGCAACTTCATCCTTAACTCCTCTTTTTCTCTTTGCAAGCTGAGCCTTCCAGTAGAGATCTTCAATCAAACTGTGAGTGCGATCAAATTGGGATAGAATTCGCACTTCCCTCTTAAAGGACTCTTTGTCTTGACCTTCCCACTCAAGAATATGCAAAGATGGCGGATTGCTGGTTGGCTGATTGTCAAAATCAGAACTTTGTTTTGTGTCTTTGCGGCCATCATAGCTGTTCCAGCTTCCGTGTCTTTCACCATCAACTAGGGGAGAATGCTCATTGTCATGAAAGGCATCATACTCCACAAAGTCTTCAACCCATTGCTTGCAATCAGCTTCGTGCATTGATAAATCAACTTTGTGTTTAGTAACACCTTCAAACTCTCCATCTTCAAGAGCCATATGGTCTTCAAGCTCTTCTTCTTCCTCATTGTCTTCTTGATCAAACATTATAGCAGCACCCAACTTGCTCAATGGATCATAGTCATCCGCTGTTCGGAAAGTTTCTGTAGAAACATTTTCTTCATTAGCGGTTGCAACCACTTCAAAGACATCATCATGGAGCTTCTTTGAACCCTCTTCTCCTTCGAAGACAACTTCCTCTTGAATGGCCACCTCATAGTTTGCCATGCAAACTGATTTTTGATCTTCATCTGGATCAAAGGGAAATTCATCCCACAAAGGTTCTTTATCATACCTTGGTGTCAACCAACCGAGATCCCAAATGGAAAAAGGCTGACTGTTTTGATCAAGAGAAAAGTACTCTTCATGCTTCTCTTGGAGTGTTGAGTCTTTGAATAGGTCACCCAGTAACTCACTTGAACTGGTTTCTTCATAAGTCCTTCTCTCCAAGGGCTTAGTTTGATGCTCAAACCCAATGTCACCATCATAATGAAATGAAGAATCTCCATTGCCTGCTGTTTTGAAAACATCACTATCATTATCTTCATCATGGGGAAGTATGTCATTGATTTCTTCATTAGCAGCCCAATGAATACCAAGGAGGTCTTCTTGGCTACTTGTCATACATTTGTCTAGTGAAAATTCCTGAGAGATTTGAACAGCAGCAAGAGGTGAATAATCCTTGACCAAATCCTCAACTAGAAGAGGAATAAACACATCAGAATCACCATTAACAACATCACCTTGGTAATGATCATAAGCTGGTTCAAGGACACCACTAGTGTTTTCTTCATCTTGTTCTTTTTCAACGAACTCATCCCACACAACCGTCATACCAACAATTTTTGTGAAGCCCTTAGCCTCAAGACCTTCATTGGATGTATTTTCATTAGAACTCAAGACTGCTGTTATGTTCTTTTCACTGAACTGTTCTTCATCACTTCCTATCACATGCAAATCTAAGGAAGTATTTTGGGGTTCTTCCACACACTTTTCAACTGTCAGAGTTTCTTCATCAAGCTCACGATCAATATGAGGTGCCATGTGCACCTTGCTATCCCGACTTTTAGACCTAGCATAAATCTTTCTGATTCCCCACCTTATGTCAGGATCCTTCATTAGCGTAAACAGTTCATGCATTAACTCAAGTAGAGGCTTCTCTGTGGTCATCTCTCTCTCTCTGTAGTGTCTGGTATCTCTGTCACTCATCTGTCAAGTGAACTCTATTGGGCACAGGATGGCAGGATCTTGGCTTTGATACCACTAAAATATTCCGAGCCAATTTTTTTCAATTTTCAAATTACAATCAGAAATGCAACACACCCATTAGGGTTAGATAAATCAAACCAGCAGTTACAATATAACTCTTTGCCAAGAATGCGCACTCAATCTCAACAAGAGAGAGGCTGTCATATGGCAAGAGGATCGTCAGTACATTAATCAAAACTGCAACTGGAAGTAACTCTAACCAAGAATGGCGCCAAGTGATGGCGAGCATATGGTCAGAGGGTCTTAATTGAAATGCTTATACAAAAACTCTAACCAAGAATGTGCCGGCGAATGACGAGCATGTGGTTAGAGGATCCCTACCATCTAATATACTGAAAGCAAACTCAACACCAAGTATGTGCTACCCAATTCCAAAATGGAAATGAGGCGACCATATGGCGGAGCAATTACATGAAATACAATACTAGAAATGGAGCTCAACGCCAAGTATGTGCACTCCTATCCAAGATGAATAGGCGCTATCATATGACGGAGCAACTAAAAAGTAAATACAATAGACTGAGCAAGGATCAGTCTCTTCCACGAAATGTGGGAAATATAATAAAGAGCTTACAAATGTGAATATTGGCTGGTTAGTACTACTAACAGCCTTACAATATAATATATCTCCTGCAAGCACGATGGATTATAGTGATAATCAAACTGCTGAAATGTAGAGCTACTCCAGAATGATTAATATGACTAAGATAAACAATCCCAGCCCTATTAATAATTTTACTAAGTCTGATATGACAGATCTGCAGTTAAAATGGTGAAATCAGCAACTCCAAAACTCACTTAAATGCTCATATCTCTCTCAATACTCACTCATTTAACTTGAAATCAGTTGCAAAACATTCTAATGATGATGACAATGAAGATGGATCACAAAAACTTCTCACAAAGACCCCTATTTATTTTGCACGACTTCCAAAGCACTTACGAAGTGAAATTGCCTGCAAGCAAGGGCGATTTACTTTAGATAATTCATAGACTTCAAATAAAATTCTGGAAACTTGCACATATGGTCGCCCTACATAGGAAAATAGATTGGAACAGTACCCAGAACAATATTATTTCTGTTTCTTGAGTTGTGAGTAAAAACAACCTACAGCCATACAAACCAACAACTCTAAAATTGACAGAAAATACAATAACTCAACTACGGAATGTGAGAAGAACCAACTACAATGAAAGGAAACCAACTACAACTAAACCTCTCAACTAGTTGCTGTCTTTCAAGCAAGAAGTCGAGCCAAGGCTAGGAGGCATTCATTCCTCGAAGCAATTCCAAAGCCAATCCGGCAACATAACTTTGCAAATTCATCAGATGCCAAAATGAGGACCCAAAGCTCCCTTTTATAATTTTGAGAGGACCCTCCAGAAGCTTCCAGAAGGTGCGCCCTAACTTCAAGATGTTTTTAGGGTTTTTGACTTGACCCATTCTTCCTTCAAAATGGCGTCCTTTTTCATGAAGGCAATTTTTCTTTAATTTAAAATTATCATTTCTCCAAAAGTTGGCGTCCCTTTTCCTCTTGAGCAATATTTGGCTTTTAGAAATATTAAAATATTTCCTCCATGTGAAAATACCCTTCAATGCCCCCCTTTTAAAAACAATATTAATTCATGATGCTAGAACAAGGAATTATAATGTTAAATTATAACATTATAATATAAAATATCTTATATCACCATGGAAACGCATCAGAAGCCAAATTCAACCATACCATCTGAACTGACTGCCCCAAGTGGAGCCAACAGATTAGGAGTCAACAAGTCAACTGCTAAAAATAGAATTTACTAAAAATAGTAAATTCATGTAATTGCTCAGAATGTCGAACTGAAGCCACCAATGCGAAGCTCTCAGAAAACCCAGAAGGAATCCGCAATCCAAGTTCAACAATTCCAAAAGAAGACTCCGCAAAAAGACGAAAACATCCTCCAAGAAGTTTGGAAACACTGATTCGAGCTTCTGCTTAGCCTATGAGTTTCCAGAAATAGGCTAAATCCAAATGAAGAGCGTAGGGCTAAATTGGGGACATTACAGGTGTCCACCCTCCAAGACCACATTTTAAAACAACATTAAGTCATAATCTCTAGGCCAAGGGGGCCAACATGAAAATAGAATGTTTAATGACTTAAATAATTTAATCCTCAAAATGCACCTCAAAAGCCAAAACCACAAATACTCAAATGCTTTGCTCGAAGTGGAAAACACACTGGACTGCTGCCAATTAGGACATTGCCAAAAATAGAACTTACTAAAAATAGTAAATTCAGGAAAGTCGTCCATTGCATTTGCATGTCATATCATTGCGAAGCTCTCTGAAAACCCAGAAAGAATCTGCAAACCAAATTCCAAAACTCCACATGCAAACCCCTGAAAAAATGCCAAAATCCTCCAAACAACTGGAAACCCTAATTTTACCTCCGACGAGCCTACGGGCATCCAAGATAGGCTGACGGGCCACTGCACTGCTCACTGATGAGAAGGGGACATTACAAAAGGGAACAAATTGAAGAAAACCAACTATTTTAGAATTTGTAAAACAAATAATAACCCAAGATCTAGTGTAGGAAATAGAATCTATAAAACTGTAAATGCAAATGATCCAAGATCAAATTGGCCTTATGGAATTAGAATCCAATGAGAGAAATGCAAATGCTCCAAAAGGAAAAATAGCATTAAGAGAGATCAAAATCATGAAGCTACATGAATACATGAATATGTAAATACAAGCTAGGAGAGTGAGCATATATAGACTAAGTGAGAGGGAGGTGGCAAATACAATCAATAGAGTACACCAAAAGTATCCAAAAATAGGAAAGTGCAACTCCTATGGAAGATGTCAACAACTCACTCCATTCATACTAATACCCACTTTATTAACCTACACAAACTTAAATTAAAAGTGTAGGAAAAACCTAGATAAAAGGAAAATAAAAACCTACACTAACACCTCCCTTAAGTGTAGCTTAGGTGGGTGTAAAGATGGGTCTCGACAAATGAAGCTTGATGAGGTACCCATGTACATAGACATCTCCCTAGAGAGAAGGCACCCCAAGAAAAGAGAGAATAGCCTCCGCCCACCCCACTCACCCCCAAATAGAGAGAGAAAAGACCCTTTCAAAGTAGAGAGAGAAAGGAAGGGCTAAGAAGCCCCCCCAAAAGATGAAACCTCCCTCAACCCCTACAAAGCTTGTAGATGAAGATGCTTTTTGTGAAGGGTTTGGTGAAAATATTAGCAACTTGATTAGAAGTTTGACGATAGCAAGAGATTAATGACCTATCCATGGATAAGCTCCCAAATATAGTGCATGTGAACCTTTATGTGCTTAGTCCGTTGATGATGGATTGGGTTTCGTGAAATCAAAATGGCACTCTAGTTGTCACAAAATATGACCGGTGGTCATTTGAAATGGATACCAAATTTGGTGAGATTATGTTGAGGCAGTATTCAGAGCCCTGGATATTGGGCCTTAGGAGAAAATAGAGCAATAATAGATTGCTTTTTGCTCGACCAACAAATAGGTCCTGAACCAAGAGAGAAGCTATAACCTAAAGTGGACTTGTGATCTTGAGAATTGCTTGTCCGATTTGAATTTGTGTACGCCACCAAGTTGATATCCCCTTTGCATAGTGAATCCAAAAATTGTGTGTAATTTGAATGTAATGGAGAATCCTTTTGGTTGCCTTCCATTATAGCTTTTAGGGCTCTTGCATAGACCAAGAGACCATGTTTACAACATATGAAATATTGGGACATGTATGAGACAAATAAATAAGGCCCGCAACAAGTTGTCAATACAAAGTACCATCAAATAAAGGTGAACACTAAGCCTCAAGTTTGACTCCAAAAAGGAAGGGAGTTGGATTAGGGTCGTAGTTAGTCATGTGAAACTTTGAGAGCAAATCTAGAGCATATTTGGACTATGTAATGGTGATCTCAGAATCAAATTGAGATATCTCAATTTTGAGAAAATAATTGTCATGTCCCCTTTTTTGGACTAAGGAAATAATTAATAATTTTATTTAAGTTGCTTGAAAAGTAACTTTAATATTGTAAAAAAGACATTTAATATTTTATTATTAAATTATAAAGTACATCAAAGTGATATTATAAAGTGTTTTCGAAAGTGTCATTAGGACAAAGGGGCAAATTGAAAAATTAAATTAAAAAGAAAAATAGTTTCCTTAGAGTTCTTGAGGAGGCTAAAAATAGCAAATAGGTGATTATAAAAGGAGATGGGCTTGAACAAAATCATCCATTTTTTGAAAAAAACCCCTTTTCTTGAAGATTCAACATCTGGTTTTCATCTTTGGCTAAAGGATGAAAATTCTCTTGGTAATGAAATTGAAGGATAGAAACCCTCTTGGTTTCTAGATTGGATATGCAGATGAAAACTCTATGATCCAACAAAGGTGATTCCATCTAGAGATTGCATTTGTGTAGAGAGATTGTTTTAGGAGATTTTTGAAGACCTGTGGAGCTGTGCCAACAAGCGAAGAATATCCATTTGTGGTTAGGGATTTACAGTGAGTTGAAGATTTTATTTCATTATTTATATCAGCTCTGAGTGACTTTCCAGATTATTATATATTTTCCCTTGGGCTGTTCCTTTTCCTATCCAGCCATACAACTTCCTTCGATTATATTGCTGGCTGTTTTAGACTGAAGGTAATTGTACCATTACATCGTACCTTTTTCAAAGTTTAATATGATGGGGTGATTCATCTATTATATATTATAATGCTGCACGAGTTTGGAGAGAAGTTAAATTTTATAATGATTTGTCTTTGATCATCGATCCATATTAGAAGGGGGCATATAATTGTGTGAGTCATATTATTATTAATTCAATGTTTATTGAGCACCATACTTTTTCTTAGGAATGGGTTGTTGATACCAACAAGGTAATTGCAAGATATTAGCTAACAATCATAATTAATGCTTGGAGGCTACACTTCATTCTTGGATTGCTGCTTATTAAGTTTAGGAAATTTGTTATTGTAATTGTAATCAAATCCTATCAGATTGTAACCTAAAAGAACCTATGGAAATTCTAAGTTTGAAATTCTGTTCTAGAATTCTAAGTCGGATTTATTTTGTTTGTTTGAAATGTGCTGATTGCAGAACATTTATCAATTTCAATATCTTGCAAATAAGGGAATGACGTCCCTTTTATATGAGAAGACACGCCTCAAGGAGAGACGCGTCTCATGAGAGGACTTGTCTCCACAAAGTGGAGACATGTCTGCTCATGGGACGTGTCCCTTGAGCGCGCAGGCTTCCTTAACAACCGAAGCCATTCGGTGTTATCAAAGACTAGGATGCGTGGTTTAACAATCATCTGATATGAAATCCAATTTATCCATTTGCGAATTTTGATCATTATTTGAAATTCAAAAATACTTATTTGATGGTTTTACATTTTAAGAACAGTTTGGTTAAATATAAATGATGATGATGCATGAATGCAATCATCATTTATATCTGACCGAAGCTATCTTAAATCAACACTCCCTCTTAGCTAGGGAAGATATCCAAATCAAATAAGTGGAGATATCACCTTCACACGTGATATCAAAGATATGATATGTTTTCATAAGATTGTCAAGTCACATGACATTCTTCATAATCACATCTTCATTATGGTATGTGCACTGACATCAAGTCACATGATGTCTACCATAATAATTCATGGCATATCCACAAATGTATATAGATATCCACCATGATTATCTCTTAAGGATCACAATGATCTTCAAAAGACATCAAGTCCCATGATATCCATCAAAGTGTCCAAGAGATACTATCATGACATGTCCATAGATATCAAGTCACATGATATCTATCATGATAGTTCAACTCAACATTGTAGAGTCGTCACTTTACAATGTCACATACAAGTGTTCATTATTAGAAAGATCGTCACCTTTCAATAATGTACACAGGGGGAGCGGGCCCATAAGGTCATGGAGTCACACACATGACAAAAGAGTTTACACATTAAACATCTTTAAATATATTAGTACAACTTCTAAACAATTTTGAATTTCAAACATAATATCAAATTACATTTCAATCATACCAAGCTTCTTCCTGAAGTGTTCAACCTTGATTCGGGAGAGAGGTTTGGTGAGAATGTCTGCTGTTTGATCATTTGTACTAATATACTCCAACTGGATCACATTCTTTTCTACCATGTCTCTTACATAATGGTAGGGGATCTCAATGTGCTTAGATCTATCATGGAATACTGGATTTACAGAGAGTTTGATGCAACTCTGATTATCACAATGAATGATAGTAGGATTCAAGGGCTCACCAAAGAGTCCCACAAGCAATTTCCGGAGCCATACTGCTTCTCTTGCCCCCATAGAGGCTGCAATGTATTCAGCTTCTGTCGAGCTTTGAGCTACGAAGACTGTTTTCTGCAGATCCAAGAGATCATAGCCGATCCCAAACTGAAGCAACATCCTGATGTACTTTTCCGATCGGTTACACTTCCAGCCCAATCTGAATCAGAGTATCCATGTAGATCTAGTTGATTATTTTTGTAAAGAAGACCATATCCAATAGTGCCTTGAAGATATCTCAATATATGTTTCACAGCCATAAGGTGAATTTCCTTTGGCTCACACATGAACTGGCTTAGAGCATTCACTGCATAGCAAATATCAGGTCTGGTGTTAACCAGGTACATCAACGATCCAATCATTTGTCTATATAGAGTGGTATCTGCACACTTAGATTCTGCTGCTGCTTCTTTTAGTTTGTGAAGGTTGGTTTCCATAGGTGTAGACATGGGTCTACAATCCAACATTCCAAACCTCTTCAGAATATCAATAGTATACTTCCCTTGGTTTAGTATGATGCCATCTGATTTCTGCCATACTTCTAAACCTAGGAAGTAGTGTAAGATGCCCAAGTCTTTCATGTCAAACTCTGAAGTTAGATCCTTCTTTCCTTGAGCAATGAGGTGATCTTCTCCTGTTATCAGCAGGTCATCAACATATAAAATAATTATTAACATATCACCTTTGATTACCTTAAAGTAAAGATTTGGGTCTGCATCATTCTTGGAGAATCCTAGTCCCAAGAGGTAGCTGTTAATTCTTTCATACCAGGCCCTGGGTGCCTGTTTAAGTCCATAGAGTGCTTTTTTTAGTCTGCATACATGTGAGTCAGGTTTATCTATCACAAAACCTTCAGGCTATTCTAGATAGACTTCCTCTTCAATGGTTCCATTTAGAAAGGCAGTTTTCACATCCATTTGATGGATCTTCCAGCCTTTAGCTGTTGCAATGGCTATCACTGCTCTCACAGATGTGTAACGGGCAACAGGTGCAAATGTTTCTTCATAATCAATGCCTTCCTTCTGTGAAAAACCTCTTGCCACAAAACGTGCCTTATGTTTTTCTATACTACCATCAGCAGCATGTTTGATTTTGAAGAGCCATTTAGAAGAGACAATAGATTTCTCTTTTGGTCTAGGCACAATATCCCATATATCATTCTTTAGAATGGACTGATACTCTTCCGTCATAGCGTCCTTCCATACTTGATGTCTGAAGGCTTCTGAAACACTGGTGGGTTCTGAATTTATGATGTCATTCATTAGAGCAACATAGCTTGAGAACCGTTTGGGTCTTTTACTCTCCCTAAATGTTCCTTTGGGTGCTACATGATTCTCAACTTCTTTGATCATCTTTCTAGCCCAAAGTGGCCTCTTCTTGCTGTTGTCATTTGCATTCTTATCTGAAGTAGATTGAAGTTCATTTGGCATTTCCTTAGGATACTCCCTCTGAATCTCAGGAGTAGGTTCCACTTCTAATACCCTAGGGGAATAATTTTCTATCTCACTAGAACTTCTTGCCCTTTTGAATGCAATGTCTTCTTCAAAGATGACATCTCTGCTCAATTCAATTTGATTCTGCCCGGGTATGAATATCCTGTAGGCCTTGGAGGTTTCACTATATCCCATAAATATCCCTTTCTTTCCGGAAGGTTCTAGTTTGAATCTCTTCTCCTTGGGCACATGAATATAGACGGGGCAACCAAAAATCCTAAAGTGACTAATATCAGGTTTTAGACCAGTAAATGCTTCTTCAGGAGTTTTGTTATCTAGGTGAGAATGAGGACATCTATTTTGGATGAAGACAACAGTTCTAGAGGCTTCTGCCCAGAATGAGGTTTCAATGTTCTGGTCAAGCAACATTGCTTTTGCAGCTTCTACAATGGTTCTATTTTTCCTTTCAGCAACCCCATTTTGTTGAGGGTTGTAGGCTACTGTAAACTCCCTCTTAATCCCAGCATTCATGCAGAATTCCTTAAAGATTTCAGAGGTGTATTCTTTCCCATTGTCTGTCCTTAAGATTTTTATTTTCTTCCCAGAGAAGTTTTCAGTAAGAGCTTTGAACTCCTTGAACCTTTTAAGGATTTCTATTGACTCTTTACACTTAAGAAAGTAAATCCAGGTCTTCCTAGAGAAGTCATCTATAAATATGACATAGTATAGGAAGCCTGCCTTGGAGGGAACAAACATGGGTCCACATAAATCAGAGTGAACCAATTCTAATACATTTTGGGTTTTGCTCAAGCTATTGTGAAAGGATCCCTTTGTATTCTTTCCTAGGGCACAACCTTTACAAGTTCCTTCATGAGTAGGGTTTAACTTAGGTAATCCTGTTACAAGTTTTTCCATGGAAGGTAGGGCACGGAAATGAAGGTGTCCTAATCTTCTATGCCAAATTTCATTTGAATCAGAAGTATCAAGGGTAAGGGCTTGCTTGACTTCAGTGCAAAGTTTATAAAGATAACCTTGTCTTACACCTATGTTTAGAGCTTTCTTTATAGTTGAGTTCTTAGGCCATGCCAAAACTTTCCCATCCATAAAGGTAACCCTATATCCATTGTCTTCAAGAGCAGAGATGGATATTAGATTCCTCTTTATTCCAGGTACGAATAAAACTCCAGTGAGTTGAAGGGAGAGACCAGATTTCAATGTGATGGAACAAGTTCCAACCCCTTTTACTTGATGTGTAGAATCATCCCCAATTGTTACTTCTTCATCAGACTCTTCAGTCATAGTGTCTAAGTGTTCTCTAAACCCTGTGATGTGCCTTGAAGAACCACTATCAATCACCCAGTTGTTGATATTGTTAGATACTTGACTTGATAAGGCTGAATAGAATACAAATTTCTCAGAATCATGGTCTGAATTTTGGTTTCCTACTTTAGCAAATGATGCTTGTTGTTTTGATCTGTCAGGGCACTTCATTGCATAGTGCCCATATTGATCACATCTAAAACATTGTACTTGAGAGATGTCTTTCTTCCTTTTGAATGATCCTTTTCCATGGGAATTTCTCTTTCTCTTAGATGATCCTTTCCCGTAAGAGTTTTTCTTACCCTTTTTATTAGATGATGTGTTGAGCACTTGAATGTCCTCATCTATAGATTTTTGTTTGTTTTCTTTTGTTGAGAGTCTTGTTTCCTCTTGAAGGCAGTCTGTTCTTAGCCTATCAAAGTTGGGGAGTTCAGATCTTGCACTTATTCCTTGAACAAATGGCTCCCATGAGTTTGGTAGGCCTCCTAGTGCAATTAGTGTTAACTCTTTGCTATCAATTTGATATCCAATTGTAGATAATTGATCCCTTAGTTCAATAATCCTCATGAAGTATGCATTAATAGTTTCTCCTTTGTTTATTTGGACATTGTTGATTTGTCTCTTTAATGCAAGAGTCCTACTGGTGTTGTTTATCTCATAGGTGCTCTCAAGGGATTTGAACATTAGATATGCAGTTTCATGTTTTGCTAGAATAGGTACTATGTGGTCCCTAATTGCATCTACTAAGATTTTCATGGCCTTTTCATTATTCTCAATCCATTGAGTTTTCTCAGGATCATTCTCTGGTTCCCTCTTGTTTTCTCTCACAAATGAGTCTAACTTATTTTCTTTGAGAATCATCATGATTCTGAATTTCCATGAGTTGAAGTTGTTTGCTCCCTCAAGACGATCTTCAAATCTGATCACACTTGACATTATGAAGAATGAGATGTGAATTCGATTTTTCAAAAAATACGAATTTTTTCTAAGAAATCTGATATCTAGATTTGATTTGGATTCACTCAACTTGGCTCTTGTACTATGTAATTGTAATAAAATCCTATCAGATTGTAACCTAAAAGAACCTATGGAAATTCTAAGTTTGAAATTCTGTTCTAGAATTCTAAGTTGGATTTATTTTGTTTGTTTGAAATGTGCTGATTGCAGAACATTTATCAATTTCAATATCTTGCAAATAAGGGAATGACGTCCCTTTTATATGAGGAAGACACGCCTCAAGGAGAGACTCGTCTCATGAGAGGACGTGTCCCTTGAGCACGCGGGCTTCCTTAACAACTGAAGCCATTCGGTGTTATCAAAGACTAGGATGCGTGGTTTAACAATCATCTGATATGAAATCCAATTTATCCATTTGCGAATTTTGATCATTATCTGAAATTTGAAAATACTTATTTGATGGTTTTATATTTTAAGAATAGTTTGGTTAAATATAAATGATGATGATGCATGAATGCAATAATCATTTATATCTGACCGAAGCTATCTTAAATCAACAATTATCTTCCTGCTGTACTCACCAAATGGGTGTTAAGGGTATTTTTTGGCTGCCGTAGAGTTCTGGGATATTGATATCTCATCATCATGTTGATTATGCTGATTCTCCTTGGCTGATATAGTAGATATTGCATAAATATTTCTGTTGAGAAGTTGTGTAAACCATTTTGGTGGGAATTTCATAAAGTATTTTTGCAGCAGTTATGTTTTCAGAGGATAATATTAATCTCCAACTATTGTATATAGTTCCATTCATGTTAGAGCATGCTGTGCTGAGTATGGATTTGTTAGTTTCCTTCTAGGTATGCTATTCTATCAGTTATATCTGAATTGGTATTACATCTCAGCTGTTTGGTATTTGATTCTATAGTTGTTTGCAGTAGTTGCACATAGGTTTGGGTACATATTGTAGCATTGGTTCAACCACATGGTATTCTGAAACATATTAGCTCTTATTCTAGGTACATTAAATGTCTATCTTTAGGTTGTTAGCCAACTGTGTGACATATTTCTTGGTTTTGAAAATAGAAGAGTATTTCATTGTTTTACCATTCATATTGTATCATTTGTACCATTCACTACCGGATCAGCTTGAATTTGTAAGTCTAGATGACAATGCTACCAAGACATGTTAATTGCTTACATTCTTCGCACCACATACATTGTAGAATTGTGTGGCTTATAGTCATTTTGTTAGTGTCCTAAATCATTGTATGCTCTCACCTTGTCCACATTGGGTCTGGGTGATCATAAAGTGTGGGGATTTGCATTCATGCCAATTCTTGTAAAAATCCAAAAATAATAGTTACAAGACATCGCAACAATGCAACAAGCTCAAGTTGGTCATCAAAAAATTAGTCATGAAGGACAATTTTCATTATCGCAATGGATGAAGTTTGTGTGATCAATAGGTCATCAATATAGAGAACCGGAAAGAGGAGTGAATCACCCTACTATGGAGTGGAGATATTTGGATCCAAATGGCAATGAGAGAACCCAATTGTGAAAATGAGGAATCCATCTTGGCATATGAAGCTCGAGGGGCCTATTTTGTTACATCCCAAATTGTGAAGTTACTATTTACCGTTAATAGATAGGGTAAATGTGAATATAGTGTGAATTCCAGAGATGAATTATTCATGCTTGTACCTTGTTTTCAATATGATGTTATCTCACTTGATGTTGTTTCATTTGATGTTATCTCAGTTGATGTTATTCGTAGTGAAATACTGCATAAGGAGGTTAATGAATCATGTTGATTTATCTTGTATACTGCTTTGTTGAGAACATATGACTCCCGTTATCGTGTCATGGAATGCAGGTATGAGGACCATTCCTCCAAGCAGAGGAGAAATATCACTCGGGAGAGGAGTTTGGTCGGGTAAACAGTAATGAGAACCACTTGAGCATATACACACACGTCATTATAGGTTTGGAGGAACCAAGTCAGTTAAGTTAGTCTTGATAAGTCAACCATAGGCTTTAGGAGTCTTGTTTACTTCTTTGAGCTTTGTGAGTGATGTTTATATGTTTGTCTGACTTACTGTACTGTGATCATTGTGTGGAAAACGTGAGTGGATATATGTGTATAGGTTGAGTGGGTGTGTATACACATGTATATAGTATGTACACTATGAGGTATATATGAGTATATACATGTGTATATATATATATATACACACGCTACCTATTATTTGTGGATATTAATATAATATTATTATTGCCTGATGACTTTACAAAAAAATGTATATATATTTTTTTATATATATCGGGTTGCTGACTGGCTCACGATATAGTTATATATTTGTTAAATATATCTATAATATATAATATTATTATGGTTATATTAAAATATAAATATATAAATAAATACTTGGGTATTTAAATATATATATATATATATTTAATATATTTAGGACTATAATAATATTTATATAATAAAATATATAAAGGAATTATATTTTGATATTATAAATCTCTAAAGTGAAAGTAGATTATATTTCACTTGGAGTAAATATTAAAGTTTAAAATATTTCAAAACTCTAAAGTGAAAAATTAAAAGATTTAAATTTTTACTTGGAGTAAATATTTAAGAATGAAACTATAGAGAAATAGATTAATTTCTTGAACTATAGAGAATTAATAAATCTCAACTAAAGGAGAATTGAGCCTTTTCATTTGAAAAGAGTTCAAAACATAAAACTATAGAGAAATCGAAATATTTAAGGTGAATAGTTAAAAAGACAATTTTCTGAAGAAAGCTTTTCCTGTGAAATGGCGTTTGAAGAAAACGTAGAAATGCTAGAATAAATTTTCAAACAGAGCTCCAAAAGAGGGCGACGCAGCCTGCAATGTATGAGGTGTTGTAAGATTTTCCTTGACCGATTCACCAAAATGGTGAATCATTTCTTCATGGGCGCCATAACTGGTAAGTTCCTGTAGGTGGCATTTTTCCCTTTTTGAGTTGATTTAGTCTTGATTTGTTGGCTCAAATGAAGTCGAATCACTTGATGAATAAGGGTTTAGAAACCCGCCATGTCTCACTTTGAATGTTTCTGGGCATTGTGCTGTCATTCAACATGCCTTCTTAAGTGGAAATCGTTGCATTTCGGGCCTTATATATAGACGCCATGCCATTCTATATTTGATCACTTATGCAATCCGAGTTTAGCATTTCCTTTGAACTTTTACTTCCATTTCATAATTCTGTTTGCATACTCTATTTTTCTGAGTAGAAAATAGAGTTTTTACCAGCAATTTGCCATAAACAGTGGAATTCCCAATACAGCTAAGAGTGAAATCATCGTGAGTTCATTGTTGAGTAAGAAATTAGTGGTGAGTTCATTATTGAGAGAAGATTCATAGGGAGTTCATTATAGAGTGAGAAACCATCATTGGAAGTCAATTTTAGTGAGAAGTTTTTCTGGAAGCTTAATTGATGGTGGGATTGAAAGTACGATTTTGGAAGGAGAAGCTTTAAAACAAGCATGGAACTTCTTCATTTTATATCTTTTAATTTGAGTGTTGGATTCTATTTTCTTGTGCTTGTTTGTTTTCCATAGTTATAAGAGGATAGAATTATTAAGGAAAACATTTATAAGTTATGCATAAAAGGGAATTTGTGTAAGGGAATCAATGAAAAAGGGAATTTGTGAAAAGGGGATTTATGTGAAAGGAAATTAAGGGAATGGTTTAATTGTTTTGCATGAAAAAGGAAAAATAATGTGAAAGAGATAAAGGAAGGGATTTTAATGCATTTAGAATGAATATTGCATGTTTTGTATGATCTCCATATATGGAGAATACGATGAAATAGTTATTATCTATTAGGATCGAAATGAAGGCAGAATCAAGTATGGTCTTAAGGCTTAAGTTATTAGGTTAACTGAGACAAACTAAGCACTCCTAGGATAAAGATTTCTGGATTCGGAGTTATGTTATAAGACACTTGTAGACTGTTTCGTTTCTAAGTAGATAGTTTGTTGTAGGTAGTTTGGGGTGATTGAATACCCATTGAAGGACATAGCCTACGTGTGGTGTAAGATAGCCTTAAGTCAAATCGGCCTTGAGTAGTGTTTATGATAGATGACCTTCATTCGAAGTACTGAATGAGAATACTTTGGCCAAAGTAGTGAAATGTACGACATCCACTTAGGTGTGAGATAGTTGAGACTACACTGTTAGTTCATTGTGATCCTTATACTAGATCGAGGTTGTGAAATAGCAAGGTTCTAGTTGTGTAGGACACAACACTATGCTTAGTTGGTAATTGTTAAAGGATACCCTACCAATCTCTTCGACGAAGGGAGGGCCATCTATTGAATAATGGATGTGTGGGGGATCGCATTATAAGTCCGTGGTTGGCGGAAAAGCGCCCGAGTGATGTTTCTCCTCCACAGCAAGCGACCGATGTACCAAGATTTGAAAGGAAAAGAATCCTGGACCTTCTTACTACTATTTGTTCTAAAGCTCATTGGAGCTATGTTAGTTAAGGTATGTATTCTTGTTTCATGTACTTGTGAAGTTGTTATATTGAAATGGAATCTTTATTGTAAATTGATATGGCAACTGGTTCATGTTTTATCAATAAAGAAAAGGAATTTTTTTATTGCAATGTCATGTTAACATGTTTACTTGTAGGATGTAAATGATGGAAATTTTACTTTACCGAAGGGTCGGGTCGTTACATATTTTATGCCAGAGATAGATTTCCTAAGTTGGCAAACTAAAGAAGAATCTTGAAGAAAACCTTGTGGCTGCTCCATATATATCTCCTCAAGGGGTCTATGAAGATAGGTACTCTTGACATTCATCTAGTGAACCTCCATTGATGTGTTGTAGTGATAGCAAGTGCAAGTCGAATGGATTCATTTTTGCAATAGGTGCAAAGGTTTCAAAATAATCAACACCAAGAATCTAGGAAAAATCCTTTGCAACTAATTGTGCCCTATCCATTGACCCATCTACGACAAATTTTGTGTAATAGATCCACTTGTGTCAAACAAATTTCCTTCCCTTAGGAAGGGGGACAATATCCTGAGTGTAGTTTCTAATCAAGGAAGTATACTCCTACATAGCAGATCCCACTTAGGAATGCCAAATGCCGCCCAAAAAGATTGTGGGTTGGAGCAGTAGCAATGAAGACATGTGGAGACTCCTAGAATTGTGAACATGCCCACTTGGTGTTTGATTGATCCCTAATCCAATTGCCTACAACTTGTAGTGTCTATTAAGCCCAAAGCAGACACAAAGTCATATAATCAATAGGAGAATCATCAACCTTTGAATGATGACTAGGAGAGGAAGGAGGAGAATCGTCATCATCAAGAATTTGCCTAGGTGGATTTGAATCCTTAGAAGATTTGTCATTTACCAAGTGACTCCAATGTGAATACAAAAGGAGCACATGGAGAAGTGGCAAGAGTGGAACTCAAAGAGCTCTCCTTGAAACAAACATTCCTCTTAGTGAACAACTACTTGTGTGTAGTAGGGTGGAGAAATTGATAATCCTTAACACCATTTGGATAATCTACAAATATTCAAGGCTCGCTTTGTAGATTCATTGCCTTACATTTCTCTGCAACAATATGGGCCCATGTGGGAGAACCAAAAAATTTGAAGCAAGGTTGCATGGACATGGAAATGGATACGGTATCGGGTGCAGATACAAACATTTTTCAACACCCCTAATATAGATACGATTGGATATGGAATTCATATATATATATATATATAACAATAAAACAATTCTATAAGTTATTAGAGGAGATGTTCATTACTTTAGAAGCAATATAGACACATAATTGGTACCTATTCCAAAATGTTTATATTTAGATATATCATATAGTTTCATCATCAAGGCAAAATTCAAATACACTGATAGAATCATATGCTATAAAAAATATCATCATTGTTCTCCTCAAATTGGAGTTCTAGATCATCAATAACACTAACAATAACAATAACACAATTCTATAAGTTATTAGAGGAGATGTTCATTACTTTAGAAGCAATATAGACACATAATTGCTACCTATTCCAAAATGTTTATATTTAGATATATCATATAGTTTCATCATCAAGGAAAAATTCAAATACACTGATAGAATCATATGCTATAAAAAATATCATCATTGTTCTCCTCAAATTGGAGTTCTAGATCATCAAGATTCTTTGAAGAGCCAAGATAGTTGGATTTTATATGACCACCAACTAGACTCTTAAAACCAAATGAAGATGCTCTAGAGGATCCTCATATTATGTCAAATTCTCATCAGGGATTGAGATGTTGCAATGCATTTATGGATACATCAATATCATTCATCTCAAGCTGTACATCCCAAAATCTACTAGGTCCTTTCATGTAGTCTATGGAGGAATGTGACAAGAGATGAAAATTGAAATTAACCTACACATCCTTTGCTTTACTAGCTGCCAACTTATTCCATTTTATAGAATGGATGAAGCCATATGTGGTCCGATTTCTTGTAGATGTAGGAGAATTCAAAACCTATAAAAAGATGATATTAGAAGTTATAAAGATGCAAACACTTAAAAAAATAATAAATAGTTTTAATTGAAATATAACTTATATAATGTTAAACCTATGATAGAATTTTGATAGCCATTTTTTTCAAATGTTTAGCCTTGACACTATGGAAGTTCCACCACTTCATAGGGTCCATTTCTTTTTTATTTGTTGTTGCATCATCATTTGCATAAGTTTCATCAGAGGATGCAAAGTCCCAAACTCATCTCGAATATCCGCTACAACTCTAGGATCTGTAAACATCTTTTAAAATGTTTTTTTATATCCGTCAACTACTTCAACTACCATATTTAGTGTTATTTTGTTTGGCATTGCCAACATGTTGGCATGGTAGTACGTGGGGTTTAAAGCATATGTAAAAAATTGCAAAGTTGTCATTTTATCTCATCTCTTCTTGATTGCCTCATATATCTGCTTATAAAAAAATTCGGAGGGGTCTTGCTCTTTTGCTATGATTGTCTATAACATGTTTCAGTATTGTATCTATGCAATCATAGATGTTGCCCAACATTGGGTTATTTGTGTCACAATGATGGATGAGGGTGTATATCGGTTTAGTGAAAAAGAGCAAGTTGTCTACTTGAGCCCACCAATCATCATCAAGAATGTGTGTCATGACATTATTCACTCTATTTGTTTGAGATTGCCTCCAAACTACCCAAATTTCCCTACTCACCATAATTTTTAAAGCTTGTTTCATATCCACAAGACTTTTAAGAACAATGTGGTGCATGGAAAATTGATTCGCAACCACCAGTTAAAAAATAATAATTTTTTAAAATATGATAAAAAAATTAAATATATTTCAAAAAAAGTCTTGACATTTCATGAAAATGATATATTTGTGACAGAAAATGTAGTTTATAATTTAAGAAGGTTATCTTCAACAACTCCAACTTAGCAAATTTTCTATAAATAGCCTATGGCATTTGGTGATTATGAATAAACATTTGAATTTCTTTGACTTCTTCATAAATCTTTTGTATCAATTCAATTTTGTCAATTTTTGTAGCATTAAGTGAAAAAAATGAATTGCACAAGGAGTCCACCAAATGTTTAGAAATCATTCTTCTATGACCAATCATGTTTCTCTACATACTTTTGCATTAGATGTGATCATTTGAACAACTTTTTTAGGCCCCATTGTCTCAATCGCTTCAATTATAATATTGACAATAAATTGGGCATCTTTTTCATCAGCCTTGCATTTCATTGCTTTCAAGAACATTGCCCCCTTTGAGCTCATTGCAATCACATTGATCAATGACTTCTTTCTATCATTTTTCTATCCATCACAATGATAGATACTCATGATAAATACTCATGAGATTTTCCATGAAGCTCAAATCACTTGCAATTGTCTATCAATAGTGACATTTTCTTTAATCAATAGTTGTCTACCATCCCACTTTGTTTAAGTTGTGCTAAATCTCTAAATTGAACCTCATAATTGGTTTGGTCAAACCTATCACTTAGTATTTGGTTGAACTCTTCTAGGGTGTTTATGGAACTATGCCCCTAAGTGAGCAAACCATGATGCCACCAATCATGTGCCACATCTTCCAAGTGGAGGGTAACGAACTTAATGGCCTCCTCTTAATACATAGGATTTAATTGGAAATAGGTATCTAGTTTTTCAACCATGCCCAAGCAAAGCATTTGTTGGTCTTGTTCAAACAAGGTAAGGTAATCGTACCCATTCGATATTATATGTCTTTATACGGTTGATCTTGATAATAACCTCTTCCCTTCTAGGTTTCATTCGTTGTCTTCGTATTATGGTATTCACTAAATGAAATGTCCCACCCCAGGTGGACACTTGCTAACTGGATTTCTGCCTTGATTGATTTGTTTGTTCTATCAAAGTTTTTGCTTGTTTTGAATTTTAATGAGATATATTGCCAGGAAATATAAAGAAATACATATAAATGCAAGGCAAAGGGAAATTCTTGAAAGAGATACTGAAATAGTTCAAATCTGATTTATTATAGCTATGCAAATACAATGTATTCAAATCAGATTTTTATACAATGCTCGAGAAATCAACTAATTGGCTTTCATATCAGATTTATCTTTGAATGCTTTTTCAATTAACTCATACCCGGATAGCCATTGCAACATAGAATGCAAATCTGGAAATTGTTTCAGCAACTGGCATGACCCTTGATGTGGACGCCTAGCTGAAAATGTTGAGTTCTCCACAAAATTATTGCAGCAAGCTTATATCAGATGCTTAGCCGCCCTCAAAGGTGTCAAATGGGGCTTCAAACACTAGGCATTTCAGCCTTTACTTCAAACGCCCAGCCCAAGAGAATGTACGACCTAGCTGATGTTGTCTTGTACGGCCCAACTGGGTGAAATGGTACGGCCCAGCAAAGAATAATCAGCATTAACTCTTTCAACCAGCAACAGCTTCTAATTTCCAACCCAATACTACTTTCAAACTTTGAAAATATCTCTTCAAAACCCTCAAATAACCTCTCTATTGAGCACAATGTGACCACTGAATGATAGCCACCTGTTGAATGCAACCTTTGGGTGATCTTTCACAATTGTGGGTAGCAGAATCAAAGAGAAACTACGTTCTCCAAGACCAATTTTTGCAGCAAACCCTGGTTTACTTCTCTCCACAAGAATTCTCCAAAAAGCATAAGTGTAGAATGAATTGAATGCTTTTTCACAAAGCTTTTTATACCTCCTTGAAAAAGCACAACTCCCCAAGTGCTTTTTAAGGCATTAAAATATAATAATCATATTGCTTTTGTTAATTTTATATTATATTTTCACTTGGGCGCCCATTCCAATGACCTTTTTATAATTTGACTTTATGACATTAAATACCCCCTTTATAATAAAGTCAAATAAGACATTATAATATACACTTTTTGATAATTAATTATTATTATTAAAGTACAACTTTAATAATAATAAAATGCCATAACTCCAACAATAGTGAATATTAATCAATTCCGTCTGCATTAGGAGGTAACCCACTGTATCCTCTGCTCTCCCGGGTGCCTTGCTATAAATAGTAAGGTTGGCCTCTATCACTCAATTGACGTACTATAAATAGTAAGTGTATATTAATGAAGCCAAAAACCCTCGAATAACAAAGCCTCTGAATATGCCAAGGATCTGGAGAGATAAACACTGCAAACTGCCATCCGAAGAGCAAGATAACCCCAACACTGGGCCCTCTAATCACCATTAATAGCCTACGAGGACTTGATAAATAGGTTAATCCTCCAAACTCTGATGCTCGCTAAAAAGGGGACAGTTTGCCCTCCCCAAAATTGCTTGTCCCTGTTGTGACCTTTTTCACACATCACCCCATTCAAAATGGGGACCCCCTAATTTTTGCTTCGTTCCCGTCTTTTGGCTTTTGGTTTTGTCTCTCTCCCTTTCTGTCTCTTTTTGCTGTCTGCCTTTCCGGGGATGTGCCCGTCTTTGAGCTTAAACTTGAAATTTTGGCTAAGTCTGAGAATTAGGGTTTTGGATCTTCCGGTCAGTTTGAAGTCAAATTGACTGAGTGAATTGAAATCTGAGCTCGACACTACATTTAGTAAGCTTCCAATAGGTTCCCAGCAAAATTTCATTGAATTCTGACAACTTACTATTTTTAGTAAGTACCTAATTTGGGACATTTTCTCAGCACTTTTGAAGTTCTACCCGTTACACTGCATCTAGAGCACCTTAAGCTGCTTGACATCAAATTTTGAGCTTAAATGGACAACTTTCTATTTTTAGCAAGTATCACCTTCAGAAGCAGATTTTAGGGTTTGCATGCAGAGTTTTTTAGTGCATGTCTAGAGAATATTTCTGGGTTTTCCGAGACCTATGCGGTGATATAACATGCAAGATGAGATGATAACTTTCAGCAGTCTTCACTTCAGAGGCTATTTTTAGGGTTTGCATGTTGGAATTTTCAATGCATGTCTGGATATTCTTTGTGGGTTTTTCGGAAGCTTCGCAGTGATGTAACATGCAAACTAGGATTAGGACATTTTTCAAGAGTTGTCTTCAGGGGCTATTTTTAGGGTTTGTATGCAGGACTTTTTAGCGCATGTCAGCATATTTTTGATCGGTTTTCAAGAGCTACGCAACAAGGTAACATGCGATGCAAGATGATCACTTTTTAGGAACTTACTATTTTTAGCTAGTGCTTGCATGCAATCCAGTTTGCTGGGTTTTTCTGGGTTTTGTGAGATCTCTCGGATTGTGTGACATGCAAATTCATCCGGTAGCCGGTTGGTCACTTTTTCACACTTACTATTTTTAGCAGGACCACTTCGGTAGCTGCCCAGTACTTCAACACCATGAACAGAGCAAAATGCAACAGAAACGGGGTCAAACGGAGATCTTTTGAGCAACATGCAAGACAAATTAGGGTTTCCAGCTTCGGGGCCTAAAATGAAGGGTCAAACGCCAAAATCTCCGAAAACTGCAGTATCCCATTATGATCGACATCTTTCAAGGAATCCACTGGTAAAATTTGAAGGCAATCTGAGCACTTACTATTTATAGTAAGTCACTCTAGAAACGGGCTATAAATAGCAAGTCAGTGCGAGACACTAGTGTGAATAGGCCAGTCAACCCATGAGGATCACGTCAGTCAGATTTCAAGTTAAATGGAGTTGCAGAAGTCCTAAAACCAAGTAGTTACTATAAATAGTAAATCACCTCCAGAAACAGGCTATAAATAGCAGGTCGACACAAGATGGTAGTGTGAACAAATCAACTAGATCATCAAGATCCTATGGTGTAAATTTCAAATCAATCCAAGCTACAAAGGTGTGAAAACTAGGGTACTTACTAAATATAGTAAACAAGGGCGAGCATGCTTAAAAAATGTAAGTCTGTGAAATTCCTGCTCACCCCCTGAAATGCGCCCATGTTGGATGGTTGGCTGAAGGATGGAAAAGTTTTCAAGCCTTGTGAAATTCCTACTCCACACCTCAAATGCGCCTTCATCAAGGAAGGATGCTTGAAAAAGTTACTAAGTGATGGAAATTCCTACAGGACCCCCTAAATGCGCCCATCTTGAAGGGTTGACTTGGAAAATTTTCTAAGGCGTTGAAAATTCCTTCACCACCCCTGATATGCGCCCAAGAAGAAGGTAGGTGGAGTAAAAGTTTTTAAGTTGTTGAAAATTCCTGTACACCTAATGAAATGCGCCCAACTCCAAGAGGCATGAAAGAAGAAGTTACCAAGTGTGGAAAATCCTGCAGGGGTCTTCAAATGCGCCCATGTCACCTAGCACTATGGAAGATGTTCAAGAAATATTCTAAGTGTGGAAATTCCTGCGCCACACCTCAAATGCGCCCAAGGAGGGAAGTAGTGATGAGAAAAATGGCTAAGGCAAGTTTAAATTCCTCCTTGACCCCTTGAATGCGCCCTCATTGGAGGTGGCTCTAGGAAATGTGTTAATTGTTGTTGAATTCCTCCTAGGCCACTCATCTACGCCCAAACTTGTTGAAAGGGGGTGGCTTTTAAAAGTTGCTAAGTATGTTGAATTCCTCCACCACTAGCTAAATGCGCCCAAGTTGATGGGCTAGCATGAAAAAATTCTAAGTGTCAAAAATTCCTCCTCTATACTTGAAATGTGCCTAAAGTGGAGAGAGATAGTGGTAAGGAAAAATGGCTAAGGTGTTCAAAATTCCGCCTCACACCCTCAAATGCGCCCATGACTGGAGATGGATGGGAGAAAATTTATCTAAGGCAAAATTGAAATTCCTCCTAGACCTCTCATATGCGCCCATGCTCCTAGTGATGATGAAATTTTTTCTAAGTGTTGAAATCTCTCCTCCCCTAGAAAAATACGCCCAACCTTGAGAGAAGGTGATAAAATTTTCTAAGGCATGGATAAATTGGCAGTAGATACATGAAAATGCACCAGCTTCATGAAGTTGAATAAATTTTTTCCAAGGTAGAGCAAGAGAAAAAAAATACTCCCAGAGATGAAGAATGAAGATGAACTTTGATGGCAAAATATTTTTCTAAGGTATAAATTGCAAAAATTTAAAAGTACCCCTTCGTCTATAGACACATGAATTTGGTGTTTTCTGAGGGGAATTCTCTTCTGGGTACTACATATCTTTGACTAGGAATTGATTTTAAAATTTTCCACACCTTGCCAAGGATTTTAAGATGAAGATTTTTGATGGGCGCTTGAATAATAAAATTTCCTAAGGAAAATTAAAATTTTACTAAGGCAAGAAGGAAAAGGTGTTGTTAGAAATAAAATGCCTTGACTGGTGAAATTGAAGTTGAGTGCCTAGATGATTTTGATCAAATTTTTCATGAAAATAATCTTCCCAAGCTAGAGATGGATAAAATCAAAGTGTCAATGCCTCAGTTGGTGAAATGAATTTCTTAAGGGGGTGCAGTTGAATTTAATATTTTCAAAAGATGATTTAAACAAAATGCTAGTGAAGTACGCCTAGACCAGTGAATCTTTTTGAAATTCTAGAAGGTCAAAATATTCTAGATGCCAAACGCCAAGTGTTGCAACTGCCAGAGGAGGGAAATTCGAATTCCTGCAACAGAGGAGTGGAAATTTAATGGCTTAGCCAAAATTAGCTCCTTCTAGAAATCGACTTAGTTATAAGATTTGAGCTGATTTTCATTTTCTTCATTAGTTGTTGAGTGCGAACTGAAACTTGGAAAGTGAGGAGAAATTCGAAGTTAGGAAATTGCTGAAGTAAGCTGAGTTGGTCGAATTTCTTCTAAGTGTTGAAGTTGTGCTGCTGCTGGGTAAATTTTCTAAGTGTTGAGAAGAGATTGACTTGGCTGAAAGTGTTGAGGTTTGAAGTTGAAATTTAGTGCTGCAGCTTCTCATTTTCGAAAATCTGCTGGCAGCCTCGATGTGATTTTATTTTTCTAAGCTAAATTTCTGATGACTATCTTTTGTTTTTGCAAAATGGCTGAAGTAAGAGCGACTGGCAAAGAAAATAATGTTGAATCTAGCAAGGCAAATGCGTCCTGACAAGCTGTGATCAAGAAGTTGAGCAAGTCTTTCCTGCCGGAGTCTAAGTTTTCTTCAAAGCTGGGCAAGTTGAGTGACACGAACTTGGGCTCAATATGGAAGCTTTCAAAGGTCGAATGATGGGAATTGGAGGCCATCGTCCATCAATCACTTCGTACAATATTGTTAGAATTGGACTTTATGCAGCTGCTAGTTTTCCACTAGCAATTCAGTGTCCGAAGTTGATCATGGAGTGTGCTAATTGTTACAACCCAGAGCGAAGGACCATCACTTCACTGGATGGCAAGTTGTTCGCCAACCTCACACCTGCAGCTATTGGCGAAGCATTTGGAATTCCCTCACATGAGAAGATGATTTACAAAACGAGAGAACGTGCTGAGTGTATGTATGCTTCTACATTTGACAGATGTGCTGATATGATAAATTCCTGTTGGATGAACAAGCCCAAGCCCACTCACACGAAGTTGCCAAAGCAGATAATCTCAAATGATCTAAAGCAGGAATATTGTGATTTGATTATGATGCTCAGCAGAGTTGGAGGATGTCCCCGGGCGTTCATTTTTGAACCTTGGATGTTTTACTATATCAACCTTGTGCTGGAGGGCAAGGAGTTTATTGACTGGGCGGTAATGATCAGTGATAATTTGCACGAGCAACTCCGGAGTTTGAGAAGAACAAAGACATTTTACATGGGCTCATACATTATCTACATGTTGGCTCGTATGACGAAGTACAAAGGAATATCATACAAGGAGCCTATTGGGTGTGGCTATTAGTAGTTCAAGATTCACGAGGCTTGTCCGCAGTTGCACTTGACGAGCACATCTCACTACAAGAGAGTCAATGACGCCTTCACCATGCACATAACAAGATCACTTTAGCAAAGAACTCATCACAGGATCTCCAAGGAGGCTAAGGAGTTGATAGAAAGGTACGGGTGTTGGTTTATCCAATTTCCAAAGTTTACTTATAGGCTGCAAGGGTTCTCTTCATATCCATATAGGTTGCCCAGATACCCTACGAACAGGATCTTGATGTTAGAAATATCTAGGCAACTCATTGCCTATGATAAGATTCAGAAGAAGAAGAAAGGAGGACTTGACTTCCCGATCATCATGGGAAATTCAGATGAAGTGTGTCCTTCACTGCAGGCAGCCAAGGAAGCTGAGAATGAACTTCAGTTTTTCCACCTTTCTTACCACACCAACAGATAGTATTATGATCCTCACAGGAATATTAGATGGATACTGTCAGAGGAGTTCAGACATAAGGCAAATATTGAAGATTTCTAGGCTAGTGCGTTGGATGAAGCTGAGGTAAGAAGAAGGATGTTTTCAAGATTACCTTTGAGCATGATTAGGGAGTGCGAGATTGTTCCAGTGCCGGACCAAGTAGACGAGGATATGAATGTTCTTCATCCAGATTATGAGATAGTGAGGAATACACCATTCCCACTTCCAGATTGGTTGGAGCCGGAGATTGCGGATTTGGATACACTTTGCATACCAGTCCTGACATTCACCAGAGGATGGGTTGAGAGGCATGTGAATAGGCTTAAGAGCAGGTTAATTCCTCTTACTTATAACTTGATGGGAGTTCATAGGTCGCCAACTGC
Source organism: Sequoia sempervirens (assembly GCA_007258455.2). Classification (NCBI taxonomy): domain Eukaryota; kingdom Viridiplantae; phylum Streptophyta; class Pinopsida; order Cupressales; family Cupressaceae; genus Sequoia; species Sequoia sempervirens. The sequence continues at coordinate 758,795,954 of VDFB02000003.1, forward strand.
TACAAAGAAGAAACAGGTTGCTTGAGCTCCAGAATCACGAAGGAAGGAGCCAGTCCAGCCAGAGCCTCCGAGAGTTGAGGTGGCATTACCTACGCCATTGGAGACTCATTCTCCAAGTATACAGGAGGTTTCATTATTTTCTGATTAGAGGAATATGTTGAATAAGGAACAAGAATTACAGGAGGCAAATCGGCCGCCTCGAAGAGAGTCTGTTGGCCAGAGTGTCAACACACCTACCAGAGATAACCAGCAGGAAGAAGATGAAGAAACGGCCACAGATACACGCTTCCAATATGAGATTGAGGTAGCATTAGAGGATGACATTGTTACAGGACAAAAAGCCCAAGGTTCAGGAGATACTCAGCCTGTAGAAGTTGATGAGCCTCGTTAGGATGAAGTTAGAGAAGAGGTTCATGAAGAAGAAGCAAGGAATGAGCAGCCATTTATTATTTCCGACTTGCAGCAGGTAGTACCGGATTGGCTTAGAGACAGGATGAGGAGGAGCCCCGTTGAGGAAACTGATCCAGCAGTTGAGATGGAGGAATTCCTAGGAAGGATTAGTGCGCCTCCAACAAAGAAGAGAGATAGGAAGTTTTCAAAGATTTCAACAGATGAGGATGGCTCTCTCACCCTTCACGTGGCTGTGCCAAGAATTGAGTGTGATCGGGATGAGGTTGTTGCAAAAAATTATGTGATCACCACCATGGAGTTAGGTCGCCCCACGAGAGCACAGATAATTGAGGAGTGTGATAACTCCTACTAGGCACTCAAGAACAGGTTGCTCCGGACTGAAGGAAAATATAAGAAATTGAAGGAACACAAGACATTCATAGGTTATGTACAACACTTGTCTCGTCCTTGTGGGCAAGAGAATCTGGCGATTGAGCTTCCAGCCGAGTTTCCGAGAGAGTTTGTCAGCGGCTTGGAAGACTTGAGGAGGATGGCACAGGAGGCGGATAAGTGGGTTGCTAGTGTTCGTGCTGAGACAAAAAAGTTTATGGAGGATCTTGCTCATGCTCATCAGCAGGCTTCCAGCATTGTGGCACGGATGGATGCAGTTGATCAGGCTTGGGGTAATGCTCATATCTATCAGAATAAGGTTGTTTAGTGTCTAAAGGCTTTGATGCATACTCCCTTATAGACTTTGGTTGAGGGAGGTGTGATACAGGAGGGTGATAGATATGACTTCACCGGCTGGTATTCTTCAGTTGTCACAGGCTGAGGATTCTTTGATGCACCTCAGGCAGATTCGGCCAGGGTCAGAAAGGCCATGGTGAACATTCTTGACGGAGTCCTGAACACATTGGAGGCTATATTTGCTAGGAGGCTGACTTCTAAGGAGGTGACTGCTGATGGTTTGAGGAGTAGACTGCTACCTTTCTTTTCAGAGGTGAAGACTTCTGTTCAGGATGACTTTGAGAACACCTCAACTTTCTCTAGCATTATCCAGAACACTCAGGATGCTTTAGTTGCTTGGAGAAAGTCTTGCACTCGACATGGGCAGGCAGTTACAGTGTTGGAGTTTCAGCTTGATCATATCCCGCCTATCTCTGTTCAGGAGGTTGAAGCCGTGCTGACCAGGTTCATTGATTTTGCAGCGAAGGAGACGGAGAATGGAAATGCCTTTCTGGATGATGACCTTCTAGATGATTGATAGTGGGCATTGATCGCCTTTACTATTTTGGGAGTGAGTGGGAATCTTTTGACTCATTTATTGTACCACTCCTCATTCTGGCAGTTTTTAGGGTTAGGGCTTACGTGGCTTGATCTGAGCCCTCCATTTGATTGTAATCTGAGCCGTCCATTGGACTTGGCCAACTATATAAAGGGGCATCCCCCCTCATTTGTATAAGATTAGAGATCAGAGCATAGAGTAGAGAGACTGATAGTATAGTTGAGATAGCTTAGCATAGCTTGTTAGCATAGCATAGTTTGAAGAAGGAAAGTTTTCCCTTGAAAACTTTGTAAGAAGTTGTTGTGAAAACTATCATAATAAAAAGAGTTTCATTGATGATGATTTCGTCTTTTGTTATGAGCAGCTAGCAAGATTTGTTTGTCCTTCTACTTCAAGTAGGACTTAAAGTAGAGTAATTTCCATTTTCATGCAAGTAGTTAGTTGTGGATTGTGGTGTTTGATCAAGGCAGCTTTGTTTAATCCATACCACTAGCAGCTTGCTGACGACAAGTTTTCCTTGTGTGGTCGACTGGAATACTTTATAAGCTTAACTTCGGTTATGATTCACGTCTTGGCATGCGTCGTTTTGATGGTGTCTTTATGCTGAATTGTGACTTGAACACTTGTGGCTACCCCCTTGAAGATTGCATCGACTTTGTAGAGGCTGTCCAACGCGAGGCGAAGCAAAGTCTGGTTCAAGCCTGCTGAAGTTGATCCCACGTCCCGCTTTTAGATAGAACTTAGATCTTCTAAACCCTGCACTCATTTAAGTTCCGCACATTTCTGGTTAGTATAGGAAACACGTACCTCATCGCCAAATCATCCGTATTGCACGAAAATCCCCTTCCATCATTAATTTGCTGTCAGCTGCCATGAACTTGTGAACAATTGTGTAAGTCCCCTCGTGAAAACAACATATCACAACGAACCAACTGAGTGTATTCCATTGCATTAAAGGAACCTTGGAGTTGAACGTACGATCTCTCTCGCAATCTTAGCGTACGGAATACTTTGATCAAGAGAGAATGGAGTAACTGTTGGATACTTTATTTTGCTGATTGATGCGGTCACAAAAATCACATCAACAGTCCCCAAGCAATCTCAACTACAAAGAAAACACCACTCCACTCGGGTCCCAAGGGAAGAATTGTAGAATGTCCCTCACATCTCCAACTAACTCTTGCAATACCAGCATAAGCACAATTGACCAAACACAATGACCAAGGTCAATCCTTGTATCATGTGTCTCAGAAGTACGATCATCAAGAAGAAGCAACTCTGGAAAATGAAATGATTTTCTTCCCCCATCTGCGCAATGAAATACATCATACCAACTCTCTAACTCATGTGCACAAGATTTGTGCATCGGAACCAAATCATGTACAAGTGGGTCGAAGGTAAAATTATAAGCACTCGACACTATGTACACGCTGTGAAACTCTTTAGTGAGCTCTGTCTGGAATCCTAATGCACAAGAAGGATCCCAAACTCTGCGATCATCACAAAACTCCACACTAGGTTCAAGAGGAAGATCATCATCCAACTCAAAGAGTGGATTGTCAAAAGTCAGACCAGCATTAGTCTCAAATAAGAGATTGCTAACAAACTATACATTGTCCATGTGCTGATCTACACTACCTTCATCTGGACTTATGGAGCAATGAATGGAGTCATATTCCTCCTGACATTGCTCATGCTCCTCCATCACCTGTTCAAACTTCTCCTTTAGCCTTTTGCCCTTCTCCCTACTGATGGAGATGACATGTAAACTACCATTTGCAACTCCCCTCAACACATATTTTCTACCATTCATCTCAAACTTCATTTCCATTGTTTGCAAATTGAGGGAAAATTCTTGAAATATGCCCCTTAATTTTTTCTCTTGATTTTCAATATCAATTACAATGCACATGCACTCGTTAAGGTTAGCTCCAAACCAAAACGATGCAGAAAAGAACTCTAACCAAGAATGCGCCCTAAAACCACTTAAGGAAGAGGGGCGGGCATATGGTCAGAGGATCCCTAGGGTCTAATAACTCAACAACTATAGGATGATTACAATTGGAAGTACAAAATAAACTCAACGCCAAGAATGTGCACACGAGATCCCTTTGAAGGCGAGGTGCTAACATATGGCGGAGTAAGTATTACAAAACTGAAAGAACTTAGGCGGTGAACCAGCCATAAAGATTTCTGCTCAACCACAATGGGGGGAATACTACAAACAATTCAACTAATTCATCCGCTGCGGCGGGCATCCACTTAAGAGTGGGAATTCTCCACTTTGTAGTGGGTACAATGAGAGTTACAAGTTTATTCTCCACACTGGCGGTAAACCATCCAGGGGTAATTAATGTTTGCTTAGAAATTACAAGTAAATGCAGCAATAACAAATTGGCTGGATTAGTACTACTAAAAGGAAGAGGGGCGGGCATATGGTTAGAGGATCCCTAGGATCTAATAACTCAACAACTATAGGATGATTACAACTGGATGTACAAAATAAACTCAATGCCAAGAATGTGCACACAAGATCCCTTTGAAGGCGAGGTGCTAACATATGGCAGAGTAAGTATTAAAAAACTGAAAGAACTTAGGCCGTGAACCAACCATAAAGATTTCTGCTCAACCACTTAAACAGTAGGGGGAATACTACAAACAATTCAACTAATTCATCCGCTGCGGCGGGCATCCACTTAAGAGTGGGAATTCTCCACTTTTTAGTGGGTACAATGAGAGTTACAAGTTTATTCTCCACACTGGCGGTAAACCATCCAGGGGTAATTAATGTTTGCTTAGAAATTACAAGTAAATGCAACAATAACAAATTGGTTGGATTAGTACTACTAATGCACAACCTTACAATCAGGATACTCTGCAATTTACTAGTATTACAATGATAGAACAATGCCAATATGTGAAGAATGATTCTCTCAAATTACAAAGCTCTCAAAACACTGAAAATGAAGCATAAATCTGATTCTTTTGAAGTCTGATATTAAAAACCAGCAAACTGAAATTGTAAACCAGCAACCTGTGAATCAATGAAATGCACATAACTTTATCAATTTACCTCCAAATTGAGTGAAATCAATTGCAATGAACCTCTGGAGGATAGGCGCCCATGTCATGATGATGAAACAACTTCAAAAAGCAACCATTAATTTACTTGCACAATTCCCAATGCTCCCAACATGGTACGACCCTTAGCAAGGGCAATTTTGCAAGAATAAATCACACACTTCAAAATAAAATCTGGAAATTGCTAGGAAGGGTTTCCATAAGCTTAGGAATGAGATTGTTGAATACCCACAACAAAATTAAAATCATACAAGAAGCTGTTTTGAAAATCTCATTCAGCCATATAATAACCAACAACATGAAAAACTGAAAATATCTCACCAAAACTCTAACAATGATGCTCAATGTGCACTTCTGAATGAAGCACACTCTCAATCGACCATCTAGGGAACCATAGTTTCAAGCCCGAAGAATGGAGTGGAATTGCTAAGCTTTCCCTTAGCTAGATTTTGGATTTCAAACCAGCAGCATAACTTTACAATATTTCCAAAGATCATCAGCTCTTTGAACAGCAGAAATATATAAGTTTCAATTGGCAAATGAAACACTTCAAATTCCAAGAAGTCAAATCACTTCAACTTCCAAGACTTCAACTTCCAAGAGGGACGCCACCTTTAAGCATTTACTTTTTGAAATAATAAAACATTATTCAACTTTCCTTTTAGGCGTCCATTTCCAAATTGCAACAATAAAGCATTTATTTAAATCATTAAATGCTCAACATGACCCCTCTTTAAAACAACATGAAGTTATTAAGCCTAGGCGTGGGGTACAACTGAAAAACATGAAATTGACTAAGTATAAAAACTCAGTCCATGGAGATAACCAAAACCAATGCTAATACTGAAACTGATGGATAGCAAGATGACTTGAGCTGAATTGCTGATGATGCCACTGCCAAAATTAGACTTACTAAAAATAGCCAACTCCTATAAATAGTAAGTTCACATCAAAACAACAGCAAGCCAAATTGAACACTGAATTGAAAAGGATTGAACTATTGCTAGACAGATACTACCAAAAGATAGACTTGCTAAAAATAGCAAACTGCTATAGATAGTAAGTCTGCACAACATCCTCTTAATGCCAATTGAGTAGTATCTGAAAGAGGAAACCCTAATTTTGCACAACTGAGTAGCCTACGAATTCTCGGAAATAGGCTGAATCCAAATGAAGAGCGTATGGCCAAAATGGGGACATTACAATTCTCCAGTGGCCTGGAGCCACTTCACGCCCAACACAATGTCGATCTCACCCAAGCTGACAACATAAAAATCATCCTAGAACTCGAAATCATTCAACAATAGGGTGAGATTAAGAATCCTCTTGGTGCAAGTAAGAGTAAAACCATTTGCTACTCGAACCCTAAAACTCTCGAAGTCCTCTACTTGTAGTCCTCACTTGGCCACCAATCCCTTGTCAATGAAATTATGCGTGGCACCAGTGTCAATCAGTGTGATACAACGTTGCCCATTCAGGACTCCTCTTACTCTAAAAGATGCCTGGCTCTAGATGCGAGTGTCTAATGCCAAAGGAGACAACTTAGCATCTCTTCTTGACTCCATAGATGCTCCTCCCATCTTATTATCATCCATATCAGAGCGCTGATCTAAAATTTCAGAATCTGATTGATCATGATAGAACCACTTCATACTGTTTGCTTTACTCTTGGGCCTCAATGGACATTCATGGTCTCTAGTGTAGGGTGCTTTACACCAATAGCATAACTTCTTTTTCCTCAACTCATCACGTGACTCATCATCAAATCTAATCGCTGATTTCTTTTTCTGATCAGCAACTTGTTGAGGGCTCTCATCCATAGGAGTGATGGACTTAGGTGGAAACTACCTTTTTGGGGCAGCCAACTCCATGCTTTGTGCCTTTTTCATTGCTTCTTGTAAGGTAGGAGGGTCAAATGCCTTGATCCAACCTCTCAAGGGGTCAAGCAATCCCTCACTAAAGAAGATAACCAATCTCCCCTCCGAAATGCTTGGCACCATCACTGACAAACGTTGAAATTCACTAATGTATGACACCAAGCTACTCACCTGTTTGAGCTGAGCTAGCTCTCTAAAGTATAGCTCCGGATCCTTCCGATCGAAGCGCTCAATAAGTCTATTTGTGAACTCATGGTAGGTAGTGATGAGATGGTGCTATAAAGTAACCATGGCGTGATGCCACCAGTTATGTGCTAACCCATGCTTCATCCTCTGGCATGGGCCTCAAAGACACGTAGTTGTCCAATTTCTGGACCTAAGATCTAGTAGTGCATTTATCACTGCCATCGAAGTGTGGCAAAGTGATCTTGTTCACAGCCAGCTGAAAGTCACATGTACCCTGTTGTGCCTGCTGTGCTCTGTGCTCTATCCTGACTGCTCCACCACCTCAAGGCCTCTTTTGGTCCAAAAACTGATTTAGGGTCAACAACTCCCTAATCTCGATAGATAAAGTCATATACTTTGCATAATGACGAGTGATATCTCCTGCAGTGAGAACATGTGGCTTTGGCACTTGAACCTATGGAGCCGGTGGGGCTTGTGGCTCCTCCCTAAGAGTGAAGGTTGGCTGGTTGGGCCTAAGAACTGAACCCATAGAAGATGAAGACTGCTGAATTGCCACATTAGGTTGACCCAAACCCTGTGTACCATTGGTCTGTCCCTAATAACCTGTATGATGTGGTGGAACAAACTGCCTCATAGTACCCATCAACTGAGACATCATGTCCATCATATTGTCGAACTGCCTTCTGGCTTTGGAGTCAGGACTGAGTGACTCTGCACGACCCTTATCCCTCTCATCCATAGTGCCTGTCACACTATCACCGTCACTAGAATTGGTTCTATGTATACCCCAAATGCTTGACACTGTTTCACCTTCCAGAACGGGAGGTGGTTCCCACTGTTCTGCACCTCTAGTATAATGTATAAATTCTTTGCTCTTGAAACTACTAACTCACAGGATGGCAGGAGACCACTTTGATACCATTGAAATGTCCCACCCTAGGTGGACACTTGTTAACTGAATTTCTGCCTTGATTGATTTGTTTGTTCTTTCAAAGTTTTTGCTTGTTTTGAATTTTAATGATAGATATTGCCAGGAAATATAAAGAAATACATATAATTTATAAATGCAAGGCAAAGGGAAATTCTAGAAAGAGATACAGAAATAGTTCAAATCTGATTTATTATAGCCATGCAAATACAATGTATTCAAATCAGATTTTTATACAATGCTTGAGAAATCAACTAATGGGCTTTCATATTAGATTTATCTTTGAATGTTTTTCAATTAACTCATACCCGGATAGCCATTGCAACATAGAATGGAAATCTGGAAATTGCTTCAGCAACTGGCATGACTCTTGATGTGAACGCCTAGCTGAAAACGTTGAGTTCTCCACAAAATTATTGCAGCAAGCTTATATCAGATGCTTAGCCACCCTCAAAGGTGTCAAATAGGGCTCCAAATACTAGGCGTTTCAGCCTTTACTTCAAATGCCCAGCTCAAGAGAATGTACGACCTGGCTGATGTTGTCTTGTACGGCCCAATTGGGTGAAATGGTACGGCCCAACAAGGAATAATCAGCATTAACTCTTTCAACCAGCAACAGCTTCTGATTTCCAACCCAATATTACTTTCAAACTCTGAAAATATCTCTTCAAAACCCTCAAATAACCTCTCTATTGAGCACAATGTGACCACTGAATGATAGCCACTTGTTGAATGCAACCTTTGGGTGATCTTTCACACTTGTGGGTAGCAAAATCAAAGAGAAACTACATTCTCTAAGACCAATTTTTGCAGCAAACCCTGGTTTACTTCTCTCCACAAGAATTCTCCAAAAAGCATAAGTGTAGAATGAATTGAATGCTTTTTCGCAAAGCTTTTTATACCTCCTTGAAAAAGCACGACTCCCCAAGTGCTTTTTGAAACATTAAAATATAATAATCATATTGCTTTTGTTAACTTTATATTATATCTTCACTTGGGTGCCCATACCAATGACCTTTTTATAATTTGACTTTATGACATTAGATACCCCCTTTATAATAAAGTCAAATAAGACATTATAATATGCACTTTTTGATAATTAATTATTATTATTATTAAAGTACAACTTTAATAATAATAAAATGCCATAACTCCAACAATAGTGAATATTAATCAATTTCGTCTACGCCAAGAGGTAACCCACTGCATCTTCTACTCTCTCGGGTGCCTTACTATATATAGTAAGGTTGGCCTCTATCACCCAACTGACTTATTATAGATAGTAAGTGTATATTAATGAAGCCAGAAACCCTTGAATAATAAAGCCTTTGAATATGCCAAGGATCTGTAAAGATAAACACTGCAAACTGCCATCCGAAGAGCGAGATAACCCCAACACTGGGTCCTCTAATCACCATTATTAGCCTACAAGGACCCGATAAGAGGCTAATCCTCCAAACTCCGATGCTCGCTAAAAAGGGAACATTACAATAAAGGTTAGATCATTATGGATTGTTTGGCTAAGAATGTTATATTCCTCATGATACCTAGCCACATTTTTTTTGTGAGGTTGAAATTGTTGTTCCTCTAGAGAATCTTCTTCTCTTTGTAAGAACCTTGTTCGAAAGGCCTTAGTGGGTGGGTTGATTGAAAGCCTATTGTTGGTTGAATTACTTCCTTTCATAACATTTTGGTGTGGTTTATATGCTCTCAAATATTGATTCATTTCCTTCAAGGTGTGGGTTGTTTCAGGCATGGATTCTGTCATGGTAGTTTGGATTTCCTTAGCTAACATCCTATTACCACGGTTGACAACCTCTTGGAAGTTTGTTTCTTCTTCCCTATCTTGGTCATCCATGTTTCCTCTGTCCTTTTCTCTCTTCGAAAATATCTTAGTTCCCTGTCACTTCTAGACAGCCCCTTTACAGTTCCAGTCAATCTAGATATTCCTATGTTTGAAGGCAAAACTGGAAAAAGTCAACAAAAAATTGTTTTGGCTGATACACTTAGAAAGTCATGATTTTTTTTTGTCAGAAAAATGATTTTCATGGTGATATTTTAGTATTTGCAATTACTTGCAATTTTATCTTGATTTTCGCTACTACAATTCTGACTTGCTGAGTTCTTTGTAACTTTGTTTTTGATCTCAGCCTTTGGGAAAAGAATCTTGTGCTTGTCTTGTCATTGAGAAATAAAGAAAGAAATACATTATTTAATGCCCATAGATGACCAAAAGTAGGTCAATGGGACTAGAGATTACATCAATTAACAATAGAAAGTTCTAGGAAGAGAAAATCTTGGAATCAAAGTATTAAAAGTACATAAAACAAAATAAAGCACTCTGCTGATAACAAATAGCAATGAAGGGAAAACAAGAGCTCCAAAAGCATGTGCTAGGGAAGATTGGAAGAAAACTGATAGAATATCCCTGCAGCGTTTGAAATGTAGGAATTTGAGCCATCATCAAACATTGTGAGAGAGAATATCCACCACTAGAATTCTTCAAGAGTATGTGTCTTAGTGGCAATGTTATCCAAGTTTACTAACATGTTCAATCCATTCAGATTCGTTAGCATGCTATTTTGCACACATACTAGACTAGTCTGCACTTTCATACCTACCTACATTCTTGAGTTATCTTAACCATTTGTATTCTTGCATGTCTATAGTTTAACCTTGTACTTCGCCTAGTTTTACATGCATTTTTGCATTTTACAGTTTTACTTGTAGTTCATTTAGCTTAGCATTGTTCATTACACATGTATTCATGCATACTTAGTCCCTGAACTTTCACTTACTTTCCTTTACACCTCCTAGACACTTGGCTCCATCCTCATCCTATTACTTTGGAAGCAACTAACGCATCTACCTCCTTGGCCTCTTGGCACCACCAAATTCCACAATCATTGCCCTTACTTACTCCCCATACTTATCCTAATATCCAATTTTCCTTCAAAATCTAGTTTTCATTACCAGCTATATTTGAGTGTACCCTCGCTAGATTTGGAAATGACTAAGAGTGCCTCTTTGCATTCCACAGTCAATTTGTATCTTTGTAGCTCTGGCATTTCTATCTTCTCCTTATGCCTTTCGTACATGTTGGCGTTTCAATTAGCACCTATGTAGTGCTTATTGGAAACAAACAGCTATTGCAAGTGTTTTAGTAACTACTCTTCGAATTATAGAGAGGAAGATCCCTCTTTGCTGATGTTTTGCGTAAAAAGTATAGTAAACTAATGTTCCTATCTTTTTTACTCAGCGGCAGGACACAAGGGTGCATAAACACAATGCGTTGCAGCTAAGGTTTTCTTTGGTTTCTGTAGATCTTAACTACAACTAAACTAGCTTTTAATCCATCCTATCTCCTCAAGGTAAACAAAGCATGAGGGCATAGGAGCGGGAATGAATTAGTTGGATTACTTGAATCGACCGTCTCTCAGAATGCATCCGAGCCTCTAAACTCTCAGATTTAGGCTGGAATAAGGCTTTATGCAAGCAATCACTCTCATGGTAAGATGGGTCTCAGACTTTCCAAGGAGGAGGAACCCCTATCTGAGGTATAGGCTGGGAAACAACTCACTAGAAACAACAAATTACGATGATTTGGCTAACAGGATTCCCGAGGAGGTGACGACACCTGTCCAAAGTGTAGGCTGAAAGACAACTCATTACACAACATCAAACGATAACTATTAACATCAAAATATCCAAGGAGGAGGAACCCCTGTCCAAGGAGGAGATTGAAACAATAAGTTATAGGAACAAGACGTTGAAAGAACTCAAATCTTTAGATCAAACTGCATGCGCCTTTTGATTTCCTTCTTCAAGCTTTCTCAACGAATTACAAAGAATTGGGACATGCAAAGGTACGAAATCATACACAATTGCTCATTAAACCAATTAACTCTCATCCAAGAGTGAACAAATATGCACTTTCAAACTTGTTGGCAACAATGGCGCAACAATTTTGTGTAGTAAATAAAGGTTAACAAAATAATTAGCAAAGGCTCTTATTTATAGAACTCAAAGGAGTAGGCAACCCTAAAGTCTCCTTGAGTTAACATTAAGTTCTTGCCAATCAATCAGTAAAGTTTATTCCTCTGTCTAAAAGTAGGTGAGCAAGCAGCTAACTGGAAATCTACTTCAGTTAACTGAAATTAAACTAAAAGTGAACTTCAATTACAAAATGTGCCTCCAAAATAGAGATCCACAATTAGTGGAGATCTGAGATAGACATCCATAATTGGTGGGATCTAACATGCATGATCAGTGGGACAGTGAGTTAACTTGGAATGAGGCATCAAGTTAACTCCTGTTGCCATTAATTCTATTTTGAAGGGTAGGACGTCCTAACTAGGTGTTTGACACCTCATCACCTCTAGTTAACAGTTCCTCTAGCCATTCGTTGACTTCTTCTTCCCCTTGCAATTTGCTTTTGATATTCGATCTTCTTTGCAGTTGCGTCATCCAGCCTTGTTGACATGGAATGTGGAAGGTAGTGTGGTAGTAACCGGTGGCGGCTCTGTGTTTGGAATGACTACCTTCCGCATTTGGCTATCCATTGAACGGTGATGTCATTTACGCCTTCCAAGGCATCCAACTTGACTACGGGCTTCACTTGATGCATGTCCGTGTTGAGTGTTTTTTAGAAAGTCGTGAAGTAGGACCATTTTGGTCTTGATTTCAACTTGAGAGTACTATATTTTGAAAAAATTGACTGTTGATTGTAAACACGGATATGTTCAAAGAACTTCTGAAAACCCCTAAAAATAGCCGCCCATCGAGAAGTATTTTTTCGGAAAAAATCTTATACATGGGTATTATTCGTGCTTCAATGCTGAACAAACCCAGTTCGTTTGATTTTCAAATTCGTGACTTTTTCCGGAAATCCCTAACAATAGGGGCAGCAAGTTTTCTGTTTCTGGAAAAATTCAACAAGTGGGTTTTGTTGAAAAAGCTGTGTTGATCATACCCAGTTGGTTAGATCTGTGATTATCTGCTGTTTTCTTGGACATGCAAGAAGATCTAAGACAAGAGTAGATGAAAAAGACAAGAAGAAGATTGGAAGTTATTAACTGCCTTACTAGATCTTCAAGAAAATCATGCCTTTAATGCAACCTCTGATAAATTGTCCTGTGCAACTGATCTTCGAAAATATGAAGAATGGTGAAATCCCCTCTATCAGATCTATTGGGTGAAAATTATGTAATCAACTTTTCGATAGATTACACAACTAGGACTTCAGCCACAGCTATGTGAGATGTAAATCTCTCCTCTCAGAAAGGGGAGGCGCCCTTCTTACTGCTTATGGAAGCAACGATAAAAATTATTAAAGTATTTACATAATACACATTATACTTACAAAATGGGGTGTGTGTCGCATTCATCCTTCTCTCTTTTTTTAGAGAAGATGTTTACAATGCTTCACTGGTGGAAGTTCTTAATTCACAATAACTCTAAACGATCAACAAGCAGGAATGCCAATACCTCTATCTTGTCAAAGCAAAGCGTAGAGGTACCAGAAGTGATTAACAATAAACAAGTAAAAGAAAAGGGAAAGCTCACGAAGGCACAAAGTTGTTCTGTAGCTTTTTCAATGATGGATCTGTGAAAGATGTGTCGTTTGTCGCATTAGAAGCACAAAGTCTTCTTAGATGCAGCAATTCCTTGAACAACATGAACGATTACAAGCGCAAAGTCTTGTAGATCACCCAACCAAAGTATCCAAACAATAAACTCAAATCCAAATAAGAAATGCAACACAAAGTTTACATAAATTATTTGAAGCCCTTAGATCTCACACAATAATCACCACCAATCTTAATCAACTTCAAAAGACGATTGATCCAACACAAAGTTTGGTATGCAACTTCCTTCTTTATTGATAAGATTCAAATTCACAAAGCATGAACACAAAGTTTCACAATTTGTTGCAAAAAGAGCAGCACTTCGTTGCTAGAGATAAAAGATAAACAATACAATAGAAATCCCTCATATATATAGAGGAGAGGGATGCATAAATCTAGGAAATGAGGTGAGCTAATTAAGGAAAATCTCACCTAACTTTGACCAAAGTCAAAGTGTAATTTGTTTTCAATAAATTACATCTCAAATTTTTGGTGTAATTACATTTCGAAAAATGACATTTAAGATGTCACAAAATATTTACAAGATGCATAAAGGGAATCATCAAAATGTTCAACATCGGAGATCAAGAATCTTCACGGTTCCTTGCTTTGGGCGCAGAGTTTTAATACTTCTTCTTGGTCTCCTGTTTGAACGCATCGTCTGGGCTGACTGTGTAATCTATAAGGGTGTGAGCTCTTGTGATTGACCTTCTAGCAAATGAATGGATTTTCTTGCACCTGTGAAGATGCGTCTTGAGATTATCAAGTTTCAGTTGTATATCATGTTGGCGTTTAAATTCGCACCTTTGGAATGCGGATTTGAAACGGACAGCTATGCACAGATAAACTGCTCTTCAAATTAGGAGGGGAAGCTCCCTCTTGCTGATGGTATGAAAGAAAGTAAATTAAAACTAATTCGCCTATCTTTTTGTTTCAGTTAGAGCACAAGGTTTATAAAACACAAACGTTGCAGCTGAGATTTTCTGATTAAGAACTTCAACTACGACTAACTTAAGCTAAAGACGTTTCTAACTTCTCAAGTAATACGTAGAGCAAGAGAAATTAGAAATGGACAAGGATGATTCTCTGACAAAGTGCTTCAATAAACTCTTTCTCAACAAACATCTACACACTTCAATGTAAGTTGAAATCAAGATCATAAAAGCAGAACACAAATAATGGAAATCTGAGATGTTATATCAAGGCAAAGGAGGCTCATGATTTTATTACTCAAACTTCTGGAACAAAAACTTACTTCTAACATGCTTGGAACAAGAAATTGCAGCTAAAGAGGCTTGCAATCTTGTTCTTACACAATAGGAACAACAATTACAACAACTCCTTGTTGGCTAAAAGAGACTCAACAATTCGCTATCATAAACACAAGTGAACTGACACTGAATAACAGCTTGCTGGCTAAAAGAGACTCAACAGTTTGCTATCACAATAACCGTTAAAGAAAACTAATGAGCAAAGGCTCTTATTTATAGGCAAGCAGAGGAGTAGGGAACCCTAAAATCTCCTTGCTTTTACAATCTAGGGCTTGCTCAGCAAGCAAGCTTTATTTCTAAATCTAGAAAGAAGATAACATCTAACACCTAAGAAAGCGGGAAAAGCAGGAAACGCCAACTATTACATTTATCTTCTTTCTCTTCTTCAAAGAATGGATAAGAATCATTCCAAGAATAGAAAGAAAGCTTCTAGAAAGCTTCTATATGAAAGCCACTTTAAATCTCAATCATATCCGCTAAAAAGCAGGAAACTGGGTCCCGGTCAGGTGCATTGATACCATCTAAGGCAATATTCTGATTTTCCAAGATCTCCTCGCCTTCTGTGATCAAACTTAGAGAATCCTTCACTTCTTTGGCTGCTTTATGAGTTATGTTCTTGAAAAACATCGCTTCCCGAAAAGATGACTCACTAATTGATAACTCGGCGGCTTTGCAACTTTATGCTTGTGACACTTCTCTTGATTTCCAACAGAAGAGTATTTCACAACTCTTTTCTGATACCTTTCCTTTTTCTCATATCACACCTCCTCGTGTTCTTCAGCTAAGATGATGAAGTTTTGATATAGTGCTGATTTGGTCTTAAACTCGAGGGGAGTGTACGCCATATTGAAAACCTTGAAGAATGACTGTAAACTCGCCTATGTTCAAACAAGTTTTGAACAACTTTCTATTTTTAGAATGCTGGTTTTTCTTCCTCCAAAGGACAAATCTTTGGAAATTTTTCTGAGTATGGGTTTTGTTTAGAATTTCGTTGCAAGACAACCCAGATCGTCCGTTTTTGAAAATTTTGACTAAAAAAACAGCAAACCCTAATTTTTT
Source organism: Sequoia sempervirens (assembly GCA_007258455.2). Taxonomy (NCBI): domain Eukaryota; kingdom Viridiplantae; phylum Streptophyta; class Pinopsida; order Cupressales; family Cupressaceae; genus Sequoia; species Sequoia sempervirens. Next base: position 758,811,658 of record VDFB02000003.1, read on the forward strand.
CAATTTTTCACCGAAAAAGCTGGCACCTGGGTTTTGTTTAGAATACAATTAGAAATGGACCCAGTTGATCAGATTTGAAAAACATTGATGGCTGATCGAAAAAGCAGCCAACCCTCGAATTTGAAATTTTCTTGAAAAAGCTGTGATATGGGTTTTCTTCAGAAGACTGTTTTGAGAGGACCCAGATCAAAATTTGCAAACTCTGAAGATTTCATTGACATGCAAGGAAAAAGCAGCTGCTGCAACTTGATGAAATTCAAGCCCTAAATCTATTTAAAAAGTAGGGATGAAAAATTGAGATCTGGGTTTTGTAGACTTGGTCGCTTTGAGCAGACCCAGATCGTCAGATTTTGGAAATTTTGAGTTTTTACCCCTCATGCAAGACATGCAAACCCAAATTTTGACGCATTTTGATAGATTTAACAAGAGTTTTACTCATTTCTTCAAAATGTATAAGTGTAACAAAAATTTTAATTTTGGGGTACAACATATCATAAATGACATGCATTGAGGCCTTTGAAAAGCTAGCATCCTCAACTTGCTGCATGACGGCTTCTTTGTAGATCTGGGATAGTTCACTAGATCAGATGTTACCTTTAGGATCACTTGATGAAATTTGGGGAGAAATTGCAAGGATGGTGAATCAATAGACCTTTAGCAGCATTGGGAAGTGTGAAGCGAGCAACGATGTTGACCAAGCGTGAAGCGAGTGACGAGGCACGAAAAATGATGCAGAAGCGAAGAAATGGGGTCCGAAGCGAAGATAGAGTGATTTGGAGATGTCAAAGACAAAAACTGCCAAAAGTAAGGGTGCTGAAAATCAACGCCCTTACACTTAGCATGTAAAATTGTGAAAAGTGCACAGGAGACAAAAATCAGCGCCCTATACAATTTTGACTAAGTATAGATAAAAAGTGCACAAGCATTAAAAATCAGAGCTTCTACATGTGCCAAAAAATAACTAAGTATAAATAAAAAGTGCACAAGCGCTAAAAATCAGAGCTTGTGCACCAAAGACAGACTTTGACAAAAGTGCACAAGTGCTAAAAATCAGAGCTTGTGCAAGTTTCCAGCTTGATGGAGAATGAGTGAAAGGGGAACTGAACTGATTTGGGAGTGTCATAAATGAACAAAAGTCGTTCAACTAATTAAGGCATAAAAAGTGGCACAAAATTGGAAAAAGTGCAAAGCACTAAAAAAACGCCTTAGTCAAAAATTGGCTAAGTCTGGAAAAGGTGCAAAGGTGTGTTGTACCCAAAACCAAAATTTTTGCTTCACTAAGGCATTTTGCTTAATTGAGTCTTAATCTTGTTAAAGTGTTGTCAAATGGTCGTTTTTGGGGTTTTCAAATATGGAGTTGGTGTCAGTACTGTGTCAGTCTGTTACCGAAGAGATTTTAGAAAATGAAAAATTTGAACGAAAAACATCAAAATTTTCTGCGGAGAAGGAGCACGTGCGAAATAGAAGCCCTATCTTTTAGGGGCTCAGATCGATTTTAGGGTTTGTCACCTCCGGGCGGAACATTTGTCGACATCCGCGTCGGCTTCGCGATGAGCTATCAAGCCTGTCAAACGGACCTGTTTTGTTCGAGTTACGGAAGATACAGTGCAAATCGAGGCAAAAGCGAGAATTGGCTAACACTGGAGAAAAGCGCAGCTTTTCAAAAAGGCGCCCATCTTTTTGAGGTGCCAGACGTAGGTTTTTGACTGAATGTCATCCAAGACGTTTATCTTACATTCGTTCAAGCTTCGCTGACGCTATCCCGTCGATGGGTGAATCACGAGTTCGGCTTATCACGGGCGGAGTCAAGCGTTAGATTGGAAATCGATCAAACTATCGAGGAAACAAAAGAAGCACATTTTGGCCAAGCTTTTGGGGCCTTTAATGCTTTTCTTTAGGTGATTTCGAATATTCAATGTGTCAGATGTTCACGTTCGGCTTTTCGCGTTTACTGTCTCCCGTCCGGATGAAGATGTCACCGTCGGCTGCGGTGGAAGTTTTTATATTATTTTGTCATTTCGAGGAAATGGCTAAAGTTTGGAATAAGAAAAACAACTTTTGAAAGGCTCTTGTTTTCACACCTCGAATGGCGTTTTACAGGGGAAATGTACGCTTCGCGGGGATGTAGGTCGCGAGCAGGTTTGGCTTATGATGAACTTTATCAGTTCAGTCCTAAAAGTTGATAAATCGAGAACATGAGAAGGATTTTGTTTTTTCCCTTCGTCTGAAATCACGAGGATTGAAATTTGACTAAGTCGGGGAAAAAGCTGGCACTTTTCAAAATAAGCGCTTGGATTTTTGAGTCTTCAGATGTCAGTTTTATGACGTATAGTGTCAAGATATCATTTGATCAGTTTTTACTCAGCTCCGCAATGCACCTATCAGCCAGCCAATCGGAGAAGTCAGTCAACCAGTGTCAGAGGATGAACAGAGGTCCCGGCAGAGGTTTTAGCTTAAATTTTCATCAAATTTGGCTAAGTCTGGAATTCGCTTGAGAGTTTAAATTTGAATTTTCGAAAGTGAGTTGAATGGACGCCTTAACTGGAGTTCTAACTGCAGTTAGACTGAACGATTTCTGGGTTGTCATCTTCAGTTCATATGTTTGCATGTGGAGTGATCCTTTAGTTTGCATGTTAAGTTAACTGGTTTGCATGTTCAGTTAACTACCTTGCATGTTCAGTTAACTTGGTTGCATGTTAAGTTTAACTGAAGATTACCACTAAAAGTCAACTGAAGTTTACATGCATGGCGAATTTTGGTCAAAATTATGAAATTTTAGTGAAGATGGCGCTTCATCAAATGTTAACTAAAGTTCAAAAGGGACGAAGTGAAGCATGAAGCATTATTTTGTGAAGCGTGAAGCATATTTGATGAAGTATGGCGAATTTGAAGTTGAAAACTTCACTCATGAAAAGGGTCGCTATTTTTAGTTTTTGAAAAGTGAAGCAAGACAATAGTGAAGATGGCGCACTTTTCAAGGAAAGGGCAACTTTAGTTTGAAAAGGGTTGCTATTTTTAGATTATAATTGATTAAAGCATGAAGTTGGCGCACTTGTTGAAGGCCAAACTAAAGTTCCTAAAGGCTAGCTATTTTTAGCTTATTATTGCATGAGTTTGGCGAATCTCTTATCCCATTCTTATTGTTAACTGAAGTGTCAAAAGGGCACGCCTTAGGTCAAGTTGATGAATCCAAAGAGAAGTTGAAGGTGGCGAATTTGATAAGATTCTAACTGAAGCTAAAGTCGCATGTTTGAGTTTAAACTAAAGATGTGAAAGGCAAACCCTAATGCGTCCACTTATTGAGCTTGTTTGAGTTCTAGTTAACTACTATGAAGACCAATAAGAAGCCTAGCGCCATTTTTAATGCATGCTTTGTTTAGTGCGAATTTCTTATGATGAAATTCTATATATTTCCAAGATGGCGTCCATTATTGCATCATCTTTTGCTCTGAAAGCTTGTATTCTTTTGAGCGACCAGCAAGCTTAAGGTGATTCAGGTGTCCGTTTTCAGCGTTCTTCGAAGCTACGAGCTCAGATTCTTCAGAGGAAGTCAATTCTAGACTTTATTTCCACTTTGCATGCAGGTTTTATAAAGATTCGAAGAAGAAATTTGCAGATTTTTCAGAAGCAGACAAGCAAAACTTTCTATCTTCTGTCTTATTTCTTCTATTTCTCACCTTAGGTACTTTCTTCGCATGCCAGAGTAATTCAACACATTTTCAGAATCTGTTCATCTGGGTTCTCATATTTCAGCGTTTGCAACAAGACCCACTTCTTAGATTTTTTCGAGAAAATCGCCCCGTAGCCTTCATTCTGAAGCTCTGAGCCTTTTTCCGAGAATCTCTTTGCATGTGGGCTTGAATCACATTTTTTCCAAAATCCAGCTATCTGGGTTTGTTCAGAATTCAGTTGTGCACAAAACCCATGTTCCAGAATTTCTTCGAAAATTTCTCCTGTCAGAAGCTATTTTTAGCCTTGTTCAGAGTTTTTCAGAAAGTTCTTCAAGCATATTCGACTTTACAGTCAAAAGTCACCATTTTCAAAATGCAGTTCAATCTCATTGATTACAAGGTGAAATCAGTCCTTACACATAATTTCACCAAGACTTCAGATACGGACCTAAATCATGTTTATCCAGTGGTCAATCTGAGCAGTTTAGAAGGTGTTAGCAGCAATTCGATGAAGAATCTTGAGCGTTCCGGGTTGCTGGCAGCGGCATCCATTCCTGTTTCTATCTTCGATCTTGAGTTCGTACTTGCTTGCATTAAGCATTATGACTCGTCTTCACGACAGATTAGATCGGTTGATGGAAGAGTGGTTTGCAGTCTCAAGCCGAAGGACATAGAGAAATGTTTTGCTATTCCTCCTCGCTCAGATAACTTTACTGTTGATCTTGAAGCTTGTGAGAAGATATGGGATGCTGATCATCAACGTTCACAGAGAAAGGTTGCTCAGAAATGGTTGACAATTCAGAAAACTAACTTGCCTAAGAAGGTTGGTCGTGGTGAATTTAAAGGAGAAGTTGCTGTTTTGATCACCTTACTCAATCGAGTTACCGGCCAGTCAGATGCTAATACTTTCCGTCCATGGATGTTCTACCTGATTACCAGAATCCTTGATGGCACAGAGCGTTTTGACTGGGCTATGTTAATTAGTGATTGCTTACATCAGCAGATTTCTAACTTTCTCAAGCATCACGAGTTTCATATGATATCTTATTTGGTCTACTTGGTGGCATTTCAAGGTAGTTTCAGACTTCTTAAAACCAATGGTACTCTCGGTGTTCAGCATATTCATGAATATTATCCACAGCTAGAGTTTTCTCAGTCTGAGCAGGACTTCCGAGTGGTGAATGATCACTTTGCCATGAGAACCGTGAGGGATCTTGATGATGAGATGCACATTCGTATTTCAGCCGAGGCCAAATCAGCAATGGAGACTTGGGCAGATTGGTTCATACAGTTTCCTACTTTCACATACCTCCGAGTTTATGGGTATGTTGGAGAGCCTCTGATGTTGCCAAGATATCCGTCAGACAAGATTGTCTTTATGGAGTTCCTCAGGCAAATGCAGCATGTTCACTTCTTTCTTCGTAGTCGTCATAAGGCTGCGGCAAATTTTCCATTCTCATTGGGAATTTTCACATGTGATGCAGCAACAGATGCCAGGCGTATGTCTACTGAGATAGAAAGGTTCAAATTCAAGCCTTATACTGAGAGGCGTTCCTATGATCCTCTTGGACATTATGCAAATCGGTTAGAGCGAGGGATTGCACATGCGCCAGCACTTGAAGATTTCTGGGCAAATTGTGAAGATGAATTCGAAGTTCGTCGTCGTCACTATTGTAGACTTACTGTTGGTCAGCTCTCTGATTACTTGTCAGAAGATGTTGATGGTTTGTCGGATGATGATGGAGAAGTTCTTCTCAATTCTTATGTTAAGGATCAAGTTGCTAGGCAGCCACTTCGCTCACCTGATTGGTATGCTAAAGAGAATACTTCTATTGAAGAGGTTTCCAGATCAGTGATCAAGACTAGTAAGTTATTCTTGGAAAGCCAACGAACACGGAAGTCAGTTCCTGTAGCAGAGCCGCCAAAGAATTTCTCGTCATTGCCTTCTACTTCTAGAGCAAGACCCAGAGTTAAAGCCATTATAATACCTCCGGAAGGAGTTAGACTCAGTGGAAACACAGGGAAAAGAGCTAGTGGTAAAAGGAAGCAGAAACAGATTGAGAATATTCCTGAGGTTCCAGTAGAGACAGTTATTCAAACTGAGCCTCACGTTTCACTTCCTAGTTCACCTCACGTTCCGCCTATTGATATAGATTCTGAGCCTGAGCCACAAATTCAAGCAGGATCGGAGACAACTGAAACACCACAGGTTGATACATCGCGGATTTCCAATGCACTGCGCCATTAAGTTCACCGTTGGCTCAAAAAGTCTTTAAATACGCGAACCATCACATTAACTCCGGATTTATCCGAAGTTCCTGCGGAGCCTTATCGTGAGAAGGTCAAAATAAGAAGATTTCATAAAGGTACATCGAAAAAGACCCCGAATCGTGAGGATTGTGATAGAAGTTGGCAAAGTGCTCCTGCATGTAAAAGCTTGATGAGGTAATGGCGGGTGGACTTTATATCCATTTGCTGCAAATCTTGGCAGGACTACACGAGAGACAGATGTAGCTCTTCTTAAGATTGTTACCAATAATCTTGAAGAGCGTATCACGAAGGATGGAGAAGATAAGGCTTTACTCAAAACTGAAATTAGTCAACTTCGTCAATACATTTCTGATCTCGTTCATGGGAATCCAAATAGAGCACCGGTTCTTCCTCAGCACACACCTGCAGAGAAACGAAAATTGGATCAGTTGGTCAGTCATGGCAGACTTTTGGATGATTGGATTGACAGTTTAGTTGCTGCTGGTAAAACTCTTCTTGCAGATTTATATCAGTTGAGAAGTGAGGCACACAAACTCCGTCAGGGTATTCAGTTGCTGGATATTGCAGTTGCAGAGAGCTTGGCAAAGGATCGCGTTCTTGTATCTCAGTTATCAGTTGCATGCGATGCTTTGGAGGAGATCGAAGATCAAGAGAAAGTCTTCACTTGGAAAGAGCAGCACCTTCTCAGAACAGAAATATGTGAGAAAATCTCTTCCAAGTTATTTTCACTGAAGGATAACGTAGTTGGAGTGCTTGCACTTGTCAGTGGCTTCGTTGTTCAGATCCCGTGTCATTATCTTCTCGAAGATGGCACGTATGTGGAGTTAGAAAAAGTTCAAGCGGAATTCGAGAAGCTGATTTTTGACAATATTGAAGATGAACCTAGAGCGCCAAAATTAGAAAATGTTTCAGTGATTGCAGCCAGTTTGAGAAAGGCGACTGAAGAATGCAAAGATGGTGTGCACACAATTACTGAAAGTGGCAGAGAACTAAAGAAGCAGACTGTTATTTTTAGCAGCATCAAAGTGCCAGATGACAGGGAGATCGATGAGTTCTTGGTCGAAGTGTTAGACCGAGTTGACATGGAGTGATCTGTCAGTTACAACGTGCAGTTAATTTCTAGGGTTGAGTCCTGAGCAGCAGTTAACTTGACTTCCAGTCTTCAGTTCACTTGCTGACTTAACACATGCTTATCTCATCCTCGGAGTTATCAACACAGGTGTTAGGGTTAGGGTTTCCAGTTAACTGAAGGTAGTGGCCAGTTAACTTTGCTTTAAATAAGGACGTGCATGCTTGCACATTGTCCAATTCAGGGTTATTTCCAGTACCACGGAACTGAGGGTAGTTGCCCACTTAACCTATATAGCTCTTTACTCTATTGCTTAGGGGCTTACGACTTTGCATTTTGCATTGCAAGAATCAGAGTGAACTCCTTAAGGCGATTTAGCCACTCTACACCTTTGATGTATATAAATAAGAGCTTATGCTCATTTTTGTAAATACCCCGCTTGAGAGAGAGAAATACCATTATATGTCGCTACTTACCTTGCCCTCAATATTTCTCTTTATGGTATTTGTTCATGTGTCTTCATTATTGCAATTGATTGTTATGCCACATAGGGTTTCGAAAGATTGTAATGCTGGATTCTTCCATAGTTTAGAGAAATCTGTTTTGTGAATCTTTTATTGTTATGATCGAACGTTATGCCACACAGGGTTTCGTAAGATTGTAATGATAAAACCGTTTTGTGAAGTGTTTACTATGCTGATCGAGTGTTATGCCACACAGGGTTTCATAAAGTTTTCATGGTGAATCTTCTCTTAGATTAGGAAAATCTGTTTTGCGAATCTTTTGTCATTACGATTGAGTGTTATGCCACATAGGGTTTCACAAAGATTTTGATGATAAAAGTTGTTTGTGAGTCTTTACTATGCTGATTGAGTGTTATGCCACATAGGGTTTCATAAGATTATCATAGCAAATTCTCAAATCCGTTTTGTGCTTAATAAACTTGTTCAAATTGAGATGATAGTTGCGCCACCTTGCCTTCAAGTAGAGAATCTGAATGCGTTTATCGTCTAATAGTCATAACCTTGCTCTGTTTCCTCTCGCTCTGTTTTCCTGAGGAGATTGGATAGATGTAAGTTGTAGTTTAGTTGATTTGCGAAACCAGAGAAAACTCAGCTGCAACGTGTAAGTTCTTTCAAGAAAGCCTTGTGCCTCTAGCAGCTGAAACAAAAAGACAGGACATAGTTTTAGCTTATTTTCCTTTGCAAGTACATTTGTCAAAGCATAACGAGGGAGCTTCCCCTCCATAATTTGAAGAGCACTCATTGCGTAGTGTGCATAGGCTGTTCATAACAACTTCTACTCCAGAGGTGTTAGTTGTTACGCCAACAGTTCTTTCTGGCGCCCACCGTGGGGCACGAGGCCTTGAAATAACTTTATACATGTCATGGATATGACTATCTGGCGTCCTACTGCTCCAGTTCAACAACCAGAACTAAGTCCGCCTGTTATTCAGCCGAATTTAGCATTCATCGAAGCAGAACAGTCAGATATCATCAGTAGCTTGCGCACTTTTATTTTTGAAAATCATACATCTACATCTCAGTGGAGAAACGCAGCTACTACTCTGGATAAAGAAGAAGAAAAAGCAGATCTTGCAGCAGGTAGACCAGTTTTGCCACCTCCCGCGTGGGATTAAGCATCCTGGCTTATCAAGTTTACATTAGAAGAAGGAGAAGAAATCCTCCTATACAGCCAGATCCTGTTTTTGAAGAAGCTCCTGATCAGTTTACTGAATCAGAAATCTTAGAAGAAGAATCTCCCACTCCAATTGCAGAGATGGGTGAACGTATTATTAACAACAACAACAATGGTGAAGATCACAACGGTCGTAATGCAAGAAACGCAAGACGTCCAGTTCCCTTGCCTTGGGGCGACAATATTGGACCGTTGGCTTTACCAGGACATCATGAATTGCCCAAGGGATCACGCAAGTTTTTCCCGAGATTTCATGGCGATGGTTCAAAACATCCAGATGAACATTTATCAGCATTCACGGCGGCTTGTTCCGTTTTGCATGTTGGCCATGAGGACATCGCCGTTCGTCTTTTCGTGGAGACTCTTGAGAACAACGCAGCAGATTGGTTCAATAATCTTGAGCCAGGAATTATCACCAGTTGGGCTGTCATGAGCGAAAAGTTTTTGGCAAGATTCAAGCCTGCCGAAGACAATCACAGATTATTTGCACAACTCTCAAATTCGAAGATGGAAAAGCATGAACCGATGAGAGAATTTGTGGCAAGGTTTAATCGCCTTGTTACACGTCTTTCTCACACTTTGAATCCATCTGATGAAATTTTGATGAGTTCTTTCATCAACGCATTGCTGTCAGAAATTGCCTTTTTCTTGAAGATAGCCGAAGAAGATGATTTAACACGCCTTCAGGAGGAAGCAATCAAGCTTGAAGATAACATGATTACAACCGGCAAGATGAAAGATGATTCGATCAGGCCGCTCGTGCAAGCGTCGGCCGATCCATTGCTACAGAAGGTAGCAAACGAGGTGACGATACTAAAACGGCAGTCACCACCTCAAGGGCAACCAGCCTTGCCTTCACCACCTTTTCAATCTCAACCAGCATATCAGCCGAGAAGGAATAACTTTCAGCCGTACAATAATTTCAAGTCAAAGTTTCCGCAAGGACAACCGAGACAAAATAATGAAGCTGAAAAGGCTACGGTCTTTTGCACGTTCCATGATTCAGCAGAGCATACCGGCGCTACTTGTCCGGAAAATCAAAGAATGAATCAGCTCATGGGATTTGCCGATTCTGCTCCTAGTTCAGATTTCATACCTACCAGTTCAAATGTCGTCTCTTCACAGCCAGACGAGTTTGATGGCGACTCCGCAACGGGATATTTTGATCGAGAACCCGTTAATGAAAAAGAAGAAGAATCCCGTCGTTTTTCTCTTGCAGTGAATCATGAGAATATCACCTCACCTGTGTTCACACGTGCTCAACATTTCAAAGCACAGAAGGAGGAAGAGGAAAAACGGAATTTGAATACAAAAGCAAAGGAAGTAGTTTCTACTTCCAATCAAAAACCTTCACAAGAAAATATCTTGCCAGCGGCTTTAGATACGTCTTCAGCAAGCTTTGACATCGTTTCTTCCATGATGAAGACGAAGGTACAGATATCTCAACTGGAGTATTTACAAGATCATCCAGAACAGTTGGATAGGATCTTGAACGTTCTTAAGAAGAAGAATGTCGTTCAGCCGACATTGTTACAATCCTCAGTTCCTGCAGAAGAGAAGCCGAGGCCGTTTTATATATCTCTATATATAGGAGGTTTCAAGCTGAGCAATTGCATAATTGACAGTGGAGCTTCGGACAACGTAATGCCCTTACAAATTATGAATGCGTTGGGACTTTCGTGTACCCCGACTCAGGAAAAGTGTTATTCACTTGAGTCTAAACCGGTGCCGTTGGTTGGTCAACTTAAAGATGCGCAAGTAAGGCTAGCGTCTTGTCCAGAGAAGAAGATTATGATGACTATCCTTGTAGCTGATATTCCTACCAGTTACGGGATGTTACTTAGTAGAAGTTTTTGCAAGGATCTTGGAGGAGAAATACAGATGGATTGGTCGTTCGCGACAATCCCATTGAAGAAAGGTACTTTCAAATTAGAGCCGGAGACCAAATCGAAGTTTACAGTGGTAAAGTCCCAGGACCCACATGCTCAAGTGTTGTATCAAGATACGGGTCCAGGCACATACGCTATGGTATCTGAAGTGACAGATGATTGTCAGAATTTTGCACTTTCCACCGACTTATCAGAAGAAGAATCGGAGGTGTGGACGATGCAGTTTGATGGCAGTTGTTCGACTTCAGGTTCCGGAGCGGGAGTAGTGATCATCTCTCCCGAAGGTCGTTTATATCCTTTTGCATATAGGTTGCACTTCGATTGCACTAATAATACTGCAGAATATGAGGCGCTTTTGTTAGGTCTCAAAAACGCAAAGGATATGGGGATCAAGCTGCTTCAAGTTGAAGGAGATGCAGAGCTGATCGTAAAACAGGTCAGAGAGCAATTTCACGTAAGAAAGAATCGTCTCCAAAACTACAGGCAGCGGGTATGGAATGCGATCGATTGGTTTGATGCATTTAATATCAAATACATTTCAAGAATGAACAATAGCAAAGCTGATGCGCTTGCAGTTTCAGCCGCTCTTTTTATGCCTAACTCTGATTTTCGTCAGAATTCATTTGCTATTGAGTTAATCTATAGACCAGCTGTTCCTGATAATTCAGACAACTGGCAAGTCTTCAGTGATGATGAAGATATTAAAGAATTTCTCGTCATGGGAGACAATTACAAAGAATTGTTCTTTGAAGGGAGTTCAACTCCTCACAGAGAGTCAATTACTGAAGAATCTGAGGTTATAGAATCTGGAATCATACAATTGAAAGGAAATCAGATTCCTAAAGGTTTTGTATCCTTAGAGGATATTTTTGACAGGCATGATCGTTACATCCAAGATCAGAAAAGGTCAGGGGTGAATACTTCGTCAGAATATAGTCAAGTCAACATAGGTACTGAGGACAAGCCTCGGCTTGTGAATTTGGGCAAATGTTGTACTTCTGAAGAGACTGAGAGGTTTATCGCCTTGTTCAAGCAATACAGGGATGTATTTGCTTGGTCATATGAAGATTTAAAGGTCTTCACACCCATTGAATTGTCTCACACAATTCCGCTGAAGTCTGAAGTGAAGCCTTTCAGGCAGAAACAAAGACATTACAATCCGCGAATTCAAGATACTATCTATGCGGAAATTCAGAAAATGGTGGACTCCAGAATAATTTTTCCTATTCATCATTCCACTTGGGTGTCAAATATTGTTCCTGTGCGCAAAAAGAATGGAGAAATCAGAATTTGCGTTGATTTCAGGAACTTAAATCAATCGTCCTTAAAGGACAATTATCCCTTACCGATCATGGAGCATACATTGCAGACAGTTACCGGATCGGAAATGCTATCACTTCTTGATGGTTTTTCTGGTTATAATCAGATTGCAGTGGCTGAAGAGGATCAAATCAAAACAGCTTTCACCATGCCGTGGGGAACGTTTGCTTACGAGAGGATGCCTTTCGGCCGGTGCTACTTTTCAAAGAGCCATGGATTTAGCGTTTGGAGATCTTAGGAATAAGATCATAGTCGTCTATCTTGATGACTTAACCGTTTTTTCAGATAAACGGAGTGATCATTTTTCACACCTTGTGAAAGTGTTCGAGAGATGTAGGTATCATAAAATATCTTTGAATCTGAAGAAGACAATCTTTGCGGTTATGGAGGGCAAGTTACTTGGTCATGTCGTTTCCAAAGAAGGTACCAGAATATATCCGAATCGGGTGGATTCAATCAGAAACCTATCTCTTCCTACAAGTAAAACGCAGGTGCATTCCTTTTTCGGTAAAGTTAACTTTATCCGGAGGTTCGTACCTGATTTCTCAGAGCTGACGAAGGAGATTTCAGCAATGATGAAGAAGACGTCTACTTTTGTGTGGACGGACGAAGGCAAACAGGCCTTTATTAAGATTAAAGAAGCTATTGCAAATGCACCAGTGTTAGTTCGGCCTAACTTTCAAAAAGATTTCATTCTTTATTGTTATGCGTCAGAACATTCATTGTCTGCCATTTTGACACAGCAACTCAGCGAGGAGGGTGAATCTCCTATTGCTTTTATGAGTGCTAATTTCAAGGATGCTGAGATGCGTTATTCCCAGATCGAGAAGAACGATTATGCTGTCGTCAGAGCTGTCAAGAATTTCAGATTTTATCTTTTGAATTCACATACTACGGTGTATGTCACCGATCCAGCAGTCAAAGTGTGCTTACTCAACAGGAGATGGGTACGAAAAGAGGGAATTGGATCGCAAGAGTTCAAGAATATGATCTGGAGATTAAGCCAACCAAACTTGTTCGTGGACAAGGTCTTTGCAGATTATTGGCGGAAGATGGAGATCGCAAGTTCAAAAGCAATGGTGGAATTGGTTTAGAAAAAGAAGTTGAAGAAGACCTACCTTTGGTCTTACTTGTTAATTCTGCAGAAGAATGGTACACACCACTATGGTATTATTCAACGTATGGAGAATGTCCACGTCACATGGACAAACAGCAGAAAAGAACATTGAAATTGAAGGCACAAAATTTCGTGCTAGTTAATAATGTTCTGTACAAGCGTGGCCTTGACGGAACTTTTCTATTATGTGTCGGAAAGGATCAGCAGCGAAGGTTGTTAGAAGCTTTTCATAATCAGGCATGCGGAGGACACTTTTCATCAAGGGTCACTGCATTTAAGATTCTACGAGCACAGTTTTATTGGCCAACTATGTTTCGTGATGCATATGATTGGGTGTATAAATGTCAGTTATGTCAGCAGTTTGCTGGTAAAGTGAAATTGGCATCTTTTCCACTCAGGCCAGTTGTTATTGATGCTCCATTTCAGCAGTGGGGTATTGATTTTATAGGACCTGTCAATCCAGTTTCCAGTAAGGGGCATGTGTTTGTCCTTACAGCGACAGATTATTTTACGAAATGGGTTGAGGCAATTCCTACTAAACGAGCTACGTCCGAAGTGGTTTGCAGCTTTCTAAAGGAGAATATCATTTCTCGCTTCGGAGTTCCTCGGAAAATTGTTACTGATAATGCTACTTGCTTCTCGTCAGAGGAGATTTTGAGTTTTTGTTTTGATCACGGCATCATGCTGTCACATTCATCAGATTATTACCCTCAGGGTAATGGACAGGCCGAATCATCCAATAAGAACATTGTAACAATCATACGCAAGTTGGTTGAGTCAAATCAGCGAACTTGGCATACTAAGTTATACGATGCTCTTTGGGCTGATCGTATAACTCCTAAAAGAGCTATTGGCACCTCGCCTTTTATACTTTTGTATGGTACAGAAGTTATTCTGCCTATTACATTAGAATTGTCTGCTTTGCAGTTGGCATCAGCAGTGGAAGATGAAGAATTTCATGATCCTATTCAGAAGAGAATTTTGCTCCTGATGAAACTTCAAGAGGAGAGGACGGAGGTTGTCGATAAAATCACTCAGCATCAAGAAAGAGTGAAGAGAATTTTTGATAAGAAAGCTCGTCACAGAGACTTTCAAATTGGAGATCAAGTCCTTTTGTGGGACAAAAGGCATGAGCCAAAAGGAATGCATGGAAAATTTGATTCCTTATGGTTAGGGCCCTTCCAGATTCATGAATCAGCAGGAGAGAACACTTATATTCTTTCACATCAGGATGGGAGGCTCTTCCCGCTTCCTTATAGCAGGCAATATCTTAAGCACTTCAACCTTCCGGGGGAGGAGTGATGTTGTAAATATTTTGTAAGTATTTTTATGTTTTATCGTTATGTAGTTATGTTTTTCCCCGTTCTGTGATGTTTTGTCGTGTTATAGGTGATTTAAGTAGTCTTGTTTTAGGTGATTTTTAGGTTAAGTTTTTAGGAACTTTTAATGTTTAGGTGATTAGGTAAGTCCTGACTCCATATACCCAACTTATAAAGTCACTGGTCTACGAAACACCGAGATTCTAGGGATCTCCTATGCCGTAAGTATCCGACATGGTCACCAGACGGAGCCTAATGTTGTACCCAAAACCAAAAATTTTGCTTCACTAAGGCATTTTGCTTAATTGAGTCTAAATCTTGTTAAAGTGTCGTCAAATGGTCATTTTTGGGGTTTTTAAATATGGAGTTGGTGTCAAGACTATGTCACCAAGCATCGAAGAGATTTTGTGAAAATGAAAATCTAAACGTAAAACATCAAAAATTTTCTCTCCGAGAAGGGAGCACATTCTCAACAGCGCCTCATCTTTAGGGGCTCGTGATCCTCGCTTTAGGTTTGTCACTTCCGCCAGTATTATTTTGTCCCAAGATCACGCCACCAAGTAAAGGAGCTCATCAAGCCCGGCTAAACTAATTCGCTTTGTTCGAGTTACTTTAAGATACAAAGGCAACTCCAGGCAAAGCTTAAGAATTATTAACATCGAGAAAAGCGCCACGTGCGGCCGCATCTTTTGAGGTGCTGCATTTAGGTTTTGATCGGAATGTCATCCAAGACGTTTATCTTACATTCGTTCAAGCTTCGCGACGCATCCGTCAGAGGGTGAATCTGAGTTGCTGAAGCGCCTGAGCCTGAGGTCAAACGTTGGGTCAAATCTCAGTCAAACTATCAGAAGAAAGAGCAAAAGAGCACATTTTGAGAAAGGCGCCCAAGCTTTTCAGGCCTTTAATGCTTTCTTTCTGATGATTTCTGATATTCAATGTGTCCGTTACGCTCTAGCTCTTTCCGCTACACTGCCTCCTCACGATCGTAAGATGTCTCACAAATTTTGCAAAGGAAGTTTTATTATTTTGTCGCCTTTAAATGGCTAAAGTTTGAATGAAAGAGCAACTTTGAAAGGGGCGCTCTTGTTTTTCACACCTCAGATGACGTTTTCTGGGGAAATGTGCCTTTGCAGATGTCGTGCAGAACGAGTTTGGCTTCGCAGTGAACCTGAGTTCCAGTCCTAAAAGTTGATAAAATCAGAAGTTATGAAGGATTTTGTTTTTCCCTTCGTACGAAATGCAGAAGTTGAAATTTGACTAAGTCAGGGAAAAAGCGCAGCTTTTCAAATAGGCGCTTGGATTTTTGAGTCTTCAGATGTCAGTTTTATGACGTATAGTGTCAAGATATCATTTGATCAGTTTTTACTCAGCTCCGCAATGCACCTATCAGCCAGCCAATCGGAGAAGTCAGTCAACCAGTGTCAGAGGATGAACAGAGGTCCCGGCAGAGGTTTTAGCTTAAATTTTCATCAAATTTGGCTAAGTCTGGAATTCGCTTGAGAGTTTAAATTTGAATTTTCGAAAGTGAGTTGAATGGACGCCTTAACTGGAGTTCTAACTGCAGTTAGACTGAACGATTTCTGGGTTGTCATCTTCAGTTCATATGTTTGCATGTGGAGTGATCCTTTAGTTTGCATGTTAAGTTAACTGGTTTGCATGTTCAGTTAACTACCTTGCATGTTCAGTTAACTTGGTTGCATGTTAAGTTTAACTGAAGATTACCACTAAAAGTCAACTGAAGTTTACATGCATGGCGAATTTTGGTCAAAATTATGAAATTTTAGTGAAGATGGCGCTTCATCAAATGTTAACTAAAGTTCAAAAGGGACGAAGTGAAGCATGAAGCATTATTTTGTGAAGCGTGAAGCATATTTGATGAAGTATGGCGAATTTGAAGTTGAAAACTTCACTCATGAAAAGGGTCGCTATTTTTAGTTTTTGAAAAGTGAAGCAAGACAATAGTGAAGATGGCGCACTTTTCAAGGAAAGGGCAACTTTAGTTTGAAAAGGGTTGCTATTTTTAGATTATAATTGATTAAAGCATGAAGTTGGCGCACTTGTTGAAGGCCAAACTAAAGTTCCTAAAGGCTAGCTATTTTTAGCTTATTATTGCATGAGTTTGGCGAATCTCTTATCCCATTCTTATTGTTAACTAAAGTGTCAAAAGGGCACGTCTTAGGTCAAGTTGATGAATCCAAAGAGAAGTTGAAGGTGGCGAATTTGATAAGATTCTAACTGAAGCTAAAATCGCATGGATGAGTTTAACTGAAGACTTGAAAGGCAAACCCTAATGCGTCCACTTATTGAGCTTGTTCAAGTTCCAGTTAACTATTATGAGGTCCAATAAGAAGCCTAGCGCCATTTTTAATGCATGCTTTGTTTAGTGCGAATTTCTTATGATGAAATTCTATATATTTCCAAGATGGCGTCCATTATTGCATCATCTTTTGCTCTGAAAGCTTGTATTCTTTTGAGCGATCAGCAAGCTTAAGGTGATTCAGGTGTCCGTTTTCAGTGTTCTTCGAAGCTACGAGCTCAGATTCTTCAGAGGAAGTCAATTCTAGACTTTATTTCCACTTTGCATGCAGGTTTTATAAAGATTCGAAGAAGAGATTTGCAGATTTTTCAGAAGCAGACAAGCAAAACTTTCTATCTTCTGTCTTATTTCTTCATTTTTCACCTTTAGGTACTTTCTTCGCGATGCCGTAGCACTTCAACACATTTTCGACCGCTCATCCGGTTCTCATATTTTGCAACAAGACCCACTTCTTAGATTTTTTCGAGAAAATCGCCCCGTAGCCTTCATTCTGAAGCTCTGAGCCTTTTTCCGAGAATCTCTTTGCATGTGGGCTTGAATCACATTTTTTCCAGAATCCAGCTATCTGGGTTTGTTCAGAATTCAGTTGTGCACAAAACCCATGTTCCAGAATTTCTTCAAAAATTTCTCCTGTCAGAAGCTATTTTTAAGCCTTGTTCAGAGTTTTTCAGAAAGTTCTTCAAGCATATTCGACTTTACAGTCAAAAGTCACCATTTTCAAAATGCAGTTCAATCTCATTGATTACAAGGTGAAATCAGTCCTTACACATAATTTCACCAAGACTTCAGATACGGACCTAAATCATGTCTATCCAGTGGTCAATCTGAGCAGTTTAGAAGGTGTTAGCAGCAATTCGATGAGGAATCTTGAGCGTTCCGGGTTGCTGGCAGCGGCATCCATTCCTGTTTCTATCTTCGATCTTGAGTTTGTACTTGCTTGCATTAAGCATTATGACTCGTCTTCACGACAGATCAGATCGGTTGATGGAAGAGTGGTTTGCAGTCTCAAGCCGAAGGACATAGAAAAATGTTTTGCTATTTCTCCTCGCTCAGATAACTTTATTGTTGATCTTGAAGCTTGTGAGAAAATATGGGATGCTGATCATCAACGTTCACAGAGAAAGGTTGCTCAGAAATGGTTGACAATTCAGAAAACTAACTTGCCTAAGAAGGTTGGTCGTGGTGAATTTAAAGGAGAAGTTGCTGTTTTGATCACCTTACTCAATCGAGTTACCAGCCAGTCAGATGCTAACACTTTCC
Source organism: Sequoia sempervirens (assembly GCA_007258455.2). Lineage (NCBI taxonomy): Eukaryota > Viridiplantae > Streptophyta > Pinopsida > Cupressales > Cupressaceae > Sequoia > Sequoia sempervirens. Next base: position 758,829,589 of record VDFB02000003.1, read on the forward strand.
ATCCATGGATGTTCTACCTGATTACCAGAATCCTTGATGGCACAGAGCGTTTTGACTGGGCTATGTTAATTAGTGATTGCTTACATCAGCAGATTTCTAACTTTCTCAAGCATCACGAGTTTCATATGATATCTTATTTGGTCTACTCGGTGGCATTTCAAGGTAGTTTCAGACTTCTTAAAACCAATGGTACTCTCGGTGTTCAGCGTATTCATGAGTATTATCCACAGCTAGAGTTTTCTCAGTCTGAGCAGGACTTCCGAGTGGTGAATGATCACTTTTCCATGAGAACCGTGAGGGATCTTGATGATGAGATGCACATTCGTATTTCAGCCGAGGCCAAATCAGCAATGGAGACTTGGGCAGATTGGTTCATACAGTTTCCTACTTTCACATACCTCCGAGTTTATGGGTATGTTGGAGAGCCTCTGATGTTGCCAAGATATCCGTCAGACAAGATTGTCTTTATGGAGTTCCTCAGGCAAATGCAGCATGTTCACTTCTTTCTTCGTAGTCGTCATAAGGCTGCGGCAAATTTTCCATTCTCATTGGGAATTTTCACATGTGATGCAGCAACAGATGCCAGGCGTATGTCTACTGAGATATAAAGGTTCAAATTCAAGCCTTATACTGAGAGACGTTCCTATGATCCTCTCGGTCATTATGCAAATCGGTTAGAGCGAGGGATTGCACATGCGCCAGCACTTGAAGATTTCTGGGCAAATTGTGAAGATGAATTCGAGGTTCGTCGTCGTCACTATTGTAGACTTACTGTTGGACAACTCTCTGATTACTTGTCAGAAGATGTTGATGGTTTGTCTGACGATGATGGAGAAGTTCTTCTCAATTCTTATGTTAAGGATCAAGTTGCTAGGCAGCCACTTCGCTCACCTGATTGGTATGCTAAAGAGAATACTTCTATTGAAGAGGTTTCCAGATCAGTGATCAAGACTAGTAAGTTATTCTTGGAAAGCAAACGAACACGGAAGTCAGTTCCTGTAGCAGAGCCGCCAAAGGATTTCTCGTCATTGCCTTCTACTTCTAGAGCAAGACCCAGAGTTAAAGCCATTATAATACCTCCGGAAGGAGTTAGACTCAGTGGAAACACAGGGAAAAGAGCTACTGGTAAAAGGAAGCAGAAACAGATTGAGAATATTCCTGAGATTCCAGTAGAGACAGTTATTCAAACTGAGCCTCACGTTTCACTTCCTAGTTCACCTCACGTTCCGCCTATTGATATAGATTCTGAGCCTGAGCCACAAATTCAAGCAGGATCGGAGACAACTGAAACACCACAGGTTGATACATCAGGGGACAGTTTCTCCACGAATTGAAAATATTGTTCAGTCTTGTTGGCTCGAAAAGTCTTTGGGAAGACAAAGGCGTGAACCGTCATACAACCTTGATTTGTCAGAGTTTGGTGAGCCCTATCAGAGGAGATCAAACAAGAAGATTAAGAAGCAAGTGCACATCGAAAAGACCCCTGAATCAGAGATTGTGATAGAAGTTGCAGTGCCTCCAGAAGGTAAAAGCTTGGATGAGGTCGAAGTGGGTGACTTTACATTCACTAAGGCAAATCTTGGCAGGACCACACGAGAGACAGATGTAACTCTTCTTAAGATTGTTACCAATAATCTTGAAGAGCGTATCACGAAGGATGGAGAAGATAAGGCTTTACTCAAAACTGAAATTAGTCAACTTCGTCAATACATTTCTGATCTTGTTCATGGGAATCCAAATAGAGCACCGGTTCTTCCTCAGCACACACCTGCAGAGAAACAAAAATTGGATCAGTTAGTCAGTCATGGCAGACTTTTGGATGATTGGATTGACAGTTTAGTTGCTGCTGGTAAAACTCTTCTTGCAGATTTATATCAGTTGAGGAGTGAGGCACACAAACTCCGTCAGGGTATTCAGTTGCTGGATATTGCAGTTGCAGAGAGCTTGGCAAAGGATCGCGTTCTTGTATCTCAGTTATCAGTTGCATGCGATGCTTTGGAGGAGATCGAAGATCAAGAGAAAGTCTTCACTTGGAAAGAGCAGCACCTTCTCAGAACAGAAATATGTGAGAAAATCTCTTCCAAGTTATTTTCACTGAAGGATGACGTAGTTGGAGTGCTTGCACTTGTCAGTGGCTTCGTTGTTCAGATCCCGTGTCATTATCTTCTCGAAGATGGCACGTATGTTGAGTTGGAAAAAGTTCAAGCGGAATTCGAGAAGCTGATTTTTGACAGCCTTGAAGGTGAACCTAGGGCGCCAAAATTAGAAAATGTTTCAGTGATTGCAGCCAGTTTGAGAAAGGCGACTGAAGAATGCAAAGATGGTGTGCACACAATTACTGAAAGTGGCAGAGAACTAAAGAAGCAGACTGTTATTTTTAGCAGCATCAAAGTGCCAGATGACAGGGAGATCGATGAGTTCTTGGTCGAAGTGTTAGACCGAGTTGACATGGAGTGATCTGCAGTTAGAACGTGCAGTTAATTTCTAGGGTTGAGTCCTGAGCAGCAGTTAACTTGACTTCCAGTCTTCAGTTCACTTGCTGACTTAACACATGCTTATCTCATCCTCGGAGTTATCAACACAGGAGTTAGGGTTAGGGTTTCCAGTTAACTGAAGGTAGTGGCCAGTTAACTTTGCTTTAAATAAGGACGTGCATGCTTGCACATGTCCAATTAGGTTATTTGTACCAGTTAAACTGAGGGTAGTTGCCCAGTTAACTGTATAGTTTACTTCATTAGGGTTAGGGCGCATGACTTGCATGCATTGCAAGAACTGTAGTGAACTCAAGGTGATTTTAGGGTTACCTACACCTTGATGTATATAAATAAGAGCTTTTGCTCATTTGTAAATAACTTTTGCTTGAGAGAGAAATATATGCTGCGCCTACCTTGCCCTCAATATTGCTCTTTATGGTATTTGTTCATGTGTCTTCATTATTGCAATTGATTGTTATGCCACATAGGGTTTCGAAAGATTGTAATGCTGGATTCTTCCATAGTTTAGAGAAATCTGTTTTGTGAATCTTTTATTGTTATGATCGAACGTTATGCCACACAGGGTTTCGTAAGATTGTCATGATAAAACCGTTTTGTGAAGTGTTTACTATGCTGATCGAGTGTTATGCCACACAGGGTTTCATAAAGTTTTCATGGTGAATCTTCTCTTAGATTAGGAAAATCTGTTTTGTGAATCTTTTGTCATTACGATTGAGTGTTATGCCACATAGGGTTTCACAAAGATTTTGATGATAAAAGCTGTTTGTGAGTCTTTACTATGCTGATTGAGTGTTATGCCACATAGGGTTTCATAAGATTATCATAGCAAATTCTCAAATCTGTTTTGTGCTTAATAAACTTGTTCAGATTGAGATGATAGTTGCGCCACCTTGCCTTCAAGTAGAGAATCTGAATGCGTTTATCGTCATAGTCATAACCTTGCTCCGTTTCCTCTTGCTCTGTTTTCCTGAGGAGATTGGATAGATATAAGTTGTAGTTTAGTTGATTTGCGAAACCAGAGAAAACTCAGCTGCAACGTGTAAGTTCTTTCAAGAAAGCCTTGTGCCTCTAGCAGCTGAAACAAAAAGACAGGACATAGTTTTAGCTTATTTTCCTTTGCAAGTACATTTGTCAAACCATAACGAGGGAGCTTCCCCTCCATAATTTGAAGAGCACTCATTGCGTAGTGTGCATAGGCTGTTCATAACAACTTCTACTCCAGAGGTGTTAGTTGTTACGCCAACAAGGTGCTAAAAATCAGCGCCCAACTCAAAAAAATGACTAAGTTTGGAAAAAGTGCAAAGGTGCTAAAATCAGCGCCCAGCTCAAAAAATGACTAAGTCTGGAAAAAGTGCAAAGGTTCTAAAAATCAGCGCTCAACTCAAAAAATGACCAAGTCTGGAAAAAGTGCAAAGGTGCTAAAAATCAACGCTCAACTCAAAAAATGGCTAAGTCTGGAAGAAAAGTGCAAGGGCGCTAAAAATTAGCGCCTTTGCACCAAAACACATTCACTTAAGTGCAGGGGTGCTGATTTTTAGCACCCTTGCACTTTTGATACTTAGTCAAATTTTCAAAAAAGGCTAGAGCGTTGTTTTTGACAACTACACTTTTTACAATTTTACTAAGTATCAATAGTGAGAGCTCGTGAAGGTACTCGTTTCAAAGGTCTTCGCGAGGTGAACGTAGGGGGGATGCTCAAATTGACTGTTTGAGGCTTTGGAACGAACTTCGAGGTGGATTGAAAATCACCTCGTTTTGCGTGCTTGAACTTCACGAGCCTAGGAAACAGACAAGTTTCGTAGGGGCTTATCCGTGGAACGAGCACTGCTAGATTCCATGATAACAAGATCTTCAAAAAAGACGTTGGAGAGGAAAAATGCTTGTTCTTGAGCTTCAACCTGCAAAGAGAAACAATGAATAATGATGTCCAAGCTTGATACATAGTGATTGATGTTGAAGCAATCAAGTTTGGATGCCAACTCATGATGGAGGAGTCTTTCTGCCTGATTTGGAGTTCACAACACTGATTTCCACCCATTTAGGGACGTTTTAGACATACAAAGGCTTCAAAATATCTTAGCTTCAGTCAACTGAGCCTTACTTTGACTTTAGGTGTCCCTTTGAAGAGTTGAACACTTTTTCATTATTTTTCTATGGTGAAATGCCTCCGTTCAATCCCTGATTCCAATTGCTTTGATGATCTTGAGGTGTTGCTGATAGATCCATTGCTGAGATGGAACAACTTTGATGAAGTGTGCTTGGGAGCTGCAAAGCTCAAAACCTGAGTCTGATGCCTTTGATTCTTGGGCGCCTTTTCCCAAGAAGGTGCATTTTTCACTAGACAACCAATTTTCTTAAGTGTTCTTCAATTCCTCCAGTTTGACCCTCCTAGCTCTGATTTGAGATCACCGATGACTGATGAGTCTAATGACCTTGCTGAAACATGGGATGGATAACCAGTTTAGTCCCGTAAAGGATGGCTGGCTTCGCGAATCATGAAAGTTGATTTAGATGCCTTAAAATCTTGGGCGCCCCTGGCCTGCAAGGGCGCCTTTGACCTTTTGACTAGTTATTTTCATGTTGCAAACTTTCACGAACTGCCCTAGTTTGATCTTTGTCGTCAGGTGTTTGATTTGTCTGTTGTCTTCGTCGACGGTGTCATTGTTGAGATTGATCGAAACAGAGGGGGTCATCCTGGAGGTTACTGAGCTCACAGACTGCATCTGATTGCTCAAAAAGCTGGGCGCCTATTTCTAGGAAGATGCATTTTCCTTGACACTCGTTCAATTTTTTATGTCTTTCATCTCGCCTTTGTATCGGGTGCTTTCTGCTTGATCTCTGCCTATGACTGCTTGACAGGTCTTGTGAATGTGCAGTTGGATTAACAAATGCCTTGTAGAAATCAGTTGTTGAAAACCTCATCAGATGATTCAAAATGAAGGGCGCCCTTGGCCAGTAGGGGCACTTTTTCCTTGATGTGCATTGATATTCCCTCTATTTTGCATGCTCTAACAATCAACCGTGATTGTTGTTTGATGTGTTGGCGAGCAGGTTTGTTGCAAAGCTGGGTTGATGCCGAAGAGATCACCTGAAGACAGGCTTGTTCAATAACTGACATCTATACCATCTAATTGAAGGGCGCCACTGGTTAGCAGGGGCTCTTTTTTATGTTTTGACTGCCTTTTTTTGATGATACTTGCTTTCCGTGTCTTTTGACTTTGCTTACATTTGTTGGTGGTTGATGAATCAGGTGACCGTGCTTGACGATGCGCCGAAAAGCTAGTAGAAACACGAAGAGGATGACTGTTTTGGACCCTTTGGATTCAAGGGCGCCCTTGGCCAATAGGGGCGCTTTTAGCCACAGTTCCATCATTTCCTTTGAAAATCTTCATCTCTTCATGTTTCACGTTCACCGTGCATTGTGATTGATTTGGACATTGTCGTTGACGACGCTAATGCGTGTATCTTAGCAACCATCTTCATCATGCTGCGTGTATGGGTGTTGGAAAAATGACCAAGGCATTTGATTGCATAGCCTCCTCTTGGTAGCAAGGTGTGCATTCTCTAGACTTAGCCAATTTTCAACATTTTTCACTTTTTGAAAATCCCCTCTGTCACAGAGCATCTTTTCGAGCATTTTCGCCATGGATTCTTCGTTGAAGCTTAGATTTCAGCACTTGGTATTGGCCATTCTGCCATTAATGGCTGCGGATATCCTAACTTTCTTCCTAAAAAATAAAAATAGATCCACCAGAGTAAAATGAACTTTTTGGTGATTTTGACTTGACCAGTGTGATCGTGAAGTCAATTCATCCTATCAAAATCATTTTCAATCAATTCTGGAAAGGTCCTATTTTTAGGGGTTTTCCTAAAAACAAGGGTTTGAAACCCTAATTTTCAAAATTTCAGAATTTTGTAGGTATCTTCCTTGACACAAACCCACAAAAACCTTGTGTTTTGTTTGACCTAAAACATACTTTTGACAACATTTTTACATGATCGAGATCATTTTAAGAAAAATGTTTCTTTGAAGCAAAAATTTATTTTGGGTACGACAGTATATAATTTCCCCACTTGATAAGGGAGAGATAAACCCAACCAAGTAAGTCATGGACGAAGTATCTACAAATTCAAACAATAGAAAACAATTTTATAAAAGTATCCTATTAAAAGGACCCCTGTTGAAAAAAATGCTGATAGAACCATGAGAAGGAGAAGCAGTCTGTATGAGTCTAGAGAAGAAGGGTGAGCATACTCATCAATGACCACGAAAGGGGCAACACAAAATAGAGAAATTTATTGAAAGACTTCTAGTTTTCTGTTAATTGGACACTCTAATTTCTCTTATTAGCCTCAAGGGATGACTTGGGAATCATGATGATGAAACCCTCTAGACATGAAGGCAGGTTTTCTGAGTGAACATTTGTACTAACTATTTTATGGTAGGTTGGCAGTACGTAAAGCTTCTTTAAGGTTTTGGTTCTTTATTCTTTCTCCTCCCTTAGAACATGCTTATGGTCATCATTTATGTCTTGGTTAAAATTTGTTCTCCAAGATGGGCTAGCTTCTGTTGTCTTTATGTTGCATTTCCTTTATAACTTACTGCTTTCTATGACCTTAGGACATGTCTTCTTTACAAGTTGCTTGTTCATCACCATTTCTGCATTCTGTCTAGTCTATCTCTTTCATTCATGATGTTTCAGTTGTAATTGAACTGAAAGAAGATGTTAAGAATTTGCAAGCAGATGAGGTTCTACAGAAAATATATGGATGATGTTTAGTTTCAATTTACAAAAACAACACTTTTGTAACCTTATATTTCCTTGAGCTTTGAAACTGTAACTGGCTTGTTAGATATTCTGTGTTTGATTAGTTGTTTCTAAATAGCTAATAAAGTTTATCATACTGTTTTGACATTTTGGGGGGGTTTGCACAGGAGTGGCAGGCAAAGCAGCGTGAAAAAACAAAGGAATTACGGAGGAGGAGGAAAGAAGAGGAAGCTGAGGAGGAGAGAAAAGTGGAAGAGTTTCGAGAAATTGCTTCTCGTTTTATTGGTTTTCCAGAAAAAGAAATCAGGAGGGCCAAACATCTGGTTTCAAGCTTCATAAAGGCAGGTGAAGATGTTGAAGAGGTATGCTTCTCCGGGCAGAGTGTTTATTATTTGGTAGACAACAGTTGAAGTGGCTCTTGGTAACAAGAGAAAGGGTTTGAATCATGTAGAGTCCACATATCCAAATAAACATTTACTTGTTGATATTTCCTCCGTTATTTTGTAAAATTTCTTAGTGCATAATTTAAGCACCAAATTTAGTACTCCAAAAAATTTTACCGGTCAAGATTGTAGTCAGTTATTATGTCATTGTGGTTCTGTTATCAATGCTAGTTAGTATCCTTTTGGGCAAATTACTAAGCTGTCAAAATATTGGTCTATTTCTGTCAACACTGACAATGATTGCAGGTTGCTCAACAGAGGAGAGAGATAACGAATAAAGATGATCGAGCTCTCGAATTGCTAGCATTAAAGAAGAATGGAGGAAATATTAGAAGATTTGAACCTGAATAAAAGATAGCGAGCATCAAAGGGAATTCTTCAAGCATTTTATTCAAGTGATGTATCAGCAAAAGGCAAGGCAAGAGGAAAGCGAGCATAGCTTTGATTCCCAAATCCAAAATGACAAGGATCCTAGCAAACCACACCATGAAAGAAATCATCAAGTCCCATTCATTATAAAACACTTTCAATGGTTGAATTAAGAAAGGTTGTGCTCTAAATGGTTAGGATGGTAAAAAAAATGCAACAAGGCAGGGATGAATTCGAGTGTGAAGCAAAGGCACACCTTTTGGCTGGTGATAACAAGATAAAGTTGCCATAGTGGCTAACAAGTGTGACCAACATCAAAGTTCCGATGAATTAAGTCATTTTGCACTATTCAAATGGCTATGCCAAATAAAATGTGTGACCAAGGTGGCTGCACTGGCTGAGAAGTTCAACAAAGGAAGGGAGAAATAAAACTAAGTCAAAATTTTGCACCAATAAAGTGGCATTGCCACTGAAAAATTGCAACTAGGTTGGCAAGGGTGGTCAAAATGTGTGACAAAGTAAAAACATAGGAGCATGCCACCTTTTTAAGATGGCAGTATCACTCAAAAGTGGCAACACAATTGGTCATAATTTCTAAAAGGGCAAACCAGCTTCATTCAAGTAAAAATTGCATTTTTCTAGGAGCTTTGCCACCTTAAAATGGCGATTCAATTGGTAGTCGTAGCTGAAATGTGAGACTATCATCAAAGACTCAATGTTTAGTTATTTCATGCCTTTCAAAGCTGGTTATAAAGGTCAAAAAACATGACATTAAACAATTTTCCCCTTTCATGATAGTAGTGCCACTTATAAAGGGTGACCAAGTGGTTGAGATGGCTAAAATGTGCAACCAGGTGACTAAAGTCACTTAAATGATATGATATCATCCAAAATGAAGGGTTAGTATAGAAAAAGCGATTTGAATAAGGAGAAAGTTGAGTTAAAGCAATAAAAGAGCCTATTTTAGGCATTTTCAGTGTTTTGTTATTAAGGAGAAAATTGAGTTAAAGCAATAAAAGAGCCCATTTCACGCATTTTCATTGTTTTGTTGCCTCTTTGTAATATATAGAGTTTAGGGTTGCTTTAAAAGCAGTTTTAAAGCATTATTTTATAATTATTTTTCCTTAGAAGCTTCTCTTTAAGGGTTTATAAATAAGTGCTTTGAAACTAGGCTAGCTAACAATATTGAAGATGAATTCCTTTTATTACTCAAATTATCTATGTCTAATGATTTAATCCTCGAAGTCCATAATGCTACTTTTGCTTGTATTATTGGATAATTAAAAAAAAAAATATCAAGTCTCAGAATAGAGTAGGGTCTTGTATCTCAAAAGCCTGTTGTTTCTACCAAATTGCATGAGGGTGGTTTTTGTTGAATCATCCTCTAAAAATTATCTTAGTGATTAGCTTGCTGTTGTCAACAAACCAATAGACAACAAGGATACAGTTGTTCTGTCCATTAATATCTTTCCATCCTCCTTTGAGACTTTTGTGGAGTCATTGAATTTATTGGCTAAATATCATACAATAAATTTTGATAAGGGTAATAAATACTTGCTATAGGAGGAGCATAGACAATAACAAATGGGTGAATTTGCATTTGTGAATATAGAAAGTGCTTTTGTTACCTGGTTTAAGGGCAAATCTCAAAACTATTTTGGTAACACCTTTTCATGCTACTCACCAAAAACAATGTGAAATGTTTTTATTGTAACAAATGTTAAGTAAGAATGCAAGAAAATACTACAATCTACCCCACAAGAAACATGAAGTTAATGTGGCCGTTGTTGAGGAAGGGCATGATTCAAATGACAAGTTTACTCTTGTGGCATCTCTTTTAGGCAACATTGAGAACAATTATTAGTTCTTTGGCTCAAGGGCATCCAAACACTTCACATGTCTAAAAGATTGGTATGTCAGGTTCATTCTTGATTCTAATCATATGGATGCACTTTTACTTGGTGATGGTAGATCACATATGGTTGAAGGGATAGGAGATGTTAGGATTGTACTAAATGATTCTCTCAAATTTTGCGTGTGCAATGTTAGATATGTTTCTGCCATGAATTAAAATTTATTATCTATTAGTCAGCTTATTGAAAACCCTAACATCCAAGTTAAGTTTTGTAGAAAGAAATGCATAGCATTTGATGTGAAATGTGATATAGTTGTTGCCTTGGAAATTGGGCAAGGGGTTCTCTAAAAGCATTTTGATCCTACTACAACTAACTTGCATGCATTAGCTGTCAAAGATAATGCCAATATTCTTTGGATTTAAAGATATGGTCTTTTGAATCTTCAATATTTAGCCCAACTTAACATAACTCATATAGTTGAAGAGCTGCCCCTACATGACAAAAATATGATTTGTGTTAGGTGTTTTGCTTGAAAAGTAGAAGAGGAAGCCGTTTCCTGTAGAAGGTGCTTGGAATGCTAAGGGGCTCCTGGATCTAATTCATGTAGATCACTGTGAGCCTTCGTAGAAATCTCCCACTATCAATGGTTTTAGGTATTTTCTTCTATTGGTGGATGATTTCTCTAGAAAGATGTGGGTTCACTTATTAAAGAAGTTTCATTGCTGTGGTGGCTTCCTGAAATTCAATGCATTAGTGGAAGCATTCATATGGTGTCAACTCAAGATTGCAGTCCAATAATGGGATGAAATTCATCTCTACTTAATTCAAAGATTTTTTTTAAAATGACAAGATCTAGTAGTAGCAAAATACACCATACACTTCGTAGAAAAATGGAGTGGTTGAAAGGTGCAACAAAACTATTATGGAGATGGCATAGTGCATGATGCACAATAGGAGCATGCCCTACTAGTTTTGGGGAGAAGCTGTGATCACAATAGTTTATATACTGAATCACAATCTTTGCAAAAAATATACCAGAGGAAGATTAGTTTGGTAACACACTTGAGGTAACATCATTTCTTGAGTAGAAAGACAATCAAATTCTAAAAGTTTCATATATTTTTTTGCTAGTTATAGTGAACAATCTAAGGCATAAGCTAATTAACATTTCTACTAACAAAATCAATTGTTAGTTAGGATGTTTATGTAAAAGAGATAGAGATGTATTTTTCTTGTGCTCAATAAGAGCTCAATGAAGTAGTTGAATCTAATATTATGGTACCTTTGAAAGATGAACCCACTAGTTCACAGGGGTAGTAGGCAGCTTATGCATTAGAGATGTAGGATTGAAAGTGTTCCCACTTTGGCTCAAGCTCCTACAAAAAACTTGCCTTCCTAGGATGTGCTTGAGGCACATCAAGGACCTAAATGGTATTATTTCAGTTTAGATGGTGTACATGAGGATGAGTTTCTTCAATTAGATAGATGACCGCAGAGAAAAAGGAAAATAGATTGTTGATTTAGCTATTGAGCATGTTCATTTTGCTCTATTTTCGGATCCTTTTTAGGTTTTTGAACCACAAAATTTTTCCAAGCAAAAGGGTAACCAAAATGGGGAACTACTATGAAGGCTGATTATGGCATATTAATGAAGAATCATACTTGGGAGTTGGTAGAATTGCCTCTAGGTACAAAATCCCATCGGGTGCAAGGAAAATCTGATGGTTCCCTAGACAAGTGCAAGGCATGTCTAGTTGCTAAGGGATGATTGCAACAAGAGGGGATAGAATATGAATAGACTTTTGTAATGTCCCCATTTTCAATGTCCTCTTTCGGATTAGTCTGGTTCTAACACACTTACTATTTTTAGTAAGTGCTATATTTAGTAACTGGTCCGGCAGGCAGAGGAGTGTAGGGTTTCCTGTTTGAGAAATGTGTGGAAGTTGTCCGATGAGCTTTATTGCTTGTGCTAGTCCTTTCTGTGGAGTTTTTTCGGTGTTTTAGTGGGACTTTTTATTTATAGCAGTGGATAGCTTACAGTGCTTACTATTCTTAGTAAGCCATAGGGCATCTCAGTGATCTTCAATTTTGTACTAGTTGATGTTTAGTGAGTACTTACTATTTTTAGCAGTTGCTATTTATAGTAAGTCTATTTCGGGAAACTGGTCTCAAGTCCATTGTGTCCCCAACAGTGTTATTTCTAAGGTGGCATTGGAGAGCCTAAGGTTGAATTATTTAATAGTTGCTTTTAATCAGTGAATTAAGTTATTTTATAAAAAACTTTATAACTTAAGTGAGGGGTAAGTGGTCATGAAAAAAGTACCTTGGTGCCTAAATGATAACTTAAATTCGTTTTAGAAGGCTGCAAAAGTGCAAATAGTTTCCTTATGAGCAGGACACCCCTTTGAGGATTATTTGATAATGTTTTAAAGTATAAAGCAAAAATATTAAAAGGTGGGAGGGAAAATGATTCAAAACCTAAAGTTGCCCTAATTTCACTCTCACCTTCTATAAAGTGACTTTTTGGCTCTCATTTGCTCATGGATGTTTTGGCTGCTTATTGAGATTCTGCTGGTTTTTCGCCAGGAGGTTAGATAAACGGAGTTGAGGATGAAAACCCTCGATATCTGAGGCTGGTTTTGGTAGTGCAAGACCTGCCCTAGCTAATGGAAGGGTGATTTCATCCAGAAATCACATCTGAGCTTCAAGTTGTAGATCACAGTCTTGAAAGATGAAGATATTTCAGTTCTTTTGAGGCGATTCATTTGGTTTTTGGCTTGCAATGGTATCATCTCTTTTTGGCGTGGCTTTAGGGAGTTTTGGAGTGATTTTCTATCATTTTTTGGGCACTTAAAAACTGGACCTGAACCTGGTCTTTTACTCATAACTCTTTAATGGCTTAATGGATTCATGTGGGTATTGCTTCTATGAATGGCTCTCTCCAAGGCGTTTCCAGCAAGCACAAGATTGTAATTTTTGAAGAAGATTGAGAATTTATTTTGCTGGGTTGACCCCCAGCTGCTAGTGCCTCTTTCTGAGTATCTCCATGACTGCTGGTCATCCACAAGGTGCTGCAAGTCGTTATTTCTGTAGCTATTGAAGAGGAGTTTAAGGCGTTTTTAGCTTGGAGTTTGATAGCTCTCATCTTTGGTGGAGGCGTGCTTGAAGGGTTTCCTATAGCTGCTGCTAGGAGCTTTAAATCAGTCATTACAAGTTTCAATCTGCTTGCCCAGTTTGCTGCTTTTCAATCATGTGGAGCTGACAGAGTGAAGTTTTGGCATTGGTTATGGGTAGAGTTTGAGGGTTCTTTCTCTTGGAGTCAAACGTAGCAGATTGGAGACATATGCTTGTTGTTTGTGCTTCATTATATCAGGTCTGGAAGTGTTTCTTAAGTCTGAAAATTGTATTTTGAAAGGACTGGAAATTTCTGTCGTTATTTCTGAGATATACAATCTGAAAGTAATCCCTTGCATCAAGTCTTTCAATGTTATTTTCTGTTTATATGCATCTATTCCTTAGTATGTTAAATAATTGAATGGCATATGAAAAAAAAGCAAACAACATCACATCAGAACCAATTAGCAAACAGAAAAAAATATTTGGGGTCTCCTATTACAGTGGTATCAGAGCACTAATCATCTTGCTAGCCAGTGGGTGATACAAAACTATGAGCAATAGTGACCGACAAAGAAGGAACCAAGAAAAAAAATGGGTGAAAGAAGAGAAGAACCTAAAAGAAATATTGTTAAGCAAAATCGTATGATGCAACTCTTGGATGCAGTGGTTAGGGGTCAAGAAAGAGCAGCCCAACGTGCTCAAGAGACCAATCAACAACTTGCACAGTTGGTACAAAGATTAGACCGTTTGGGGCAGGGAAATGATGCGGGTCAGCGTGGGGCAGCCATTCAAAACAACAGGGCAGCCATGGTTAGGCCTCTTATGCTTATATTTCCACCAAGAGTAGAAGCACAACCCAATCAAGAGCTTACCTTAGTTGAGTTGTAGGATCAATTTAGACAGGATTGGTTGGATGCAAGCCCTGGTTTCCAACATGACATATCACTTCGGGATTATATAGATCTCGGGATGAGTCATACGCCCAATAGAGGCAATAGAGAACATCATAATGACTTACGAAGGAAAGATGGAAAACCTAGCATTCCTTATTTTGACGGGTCTTGTAATGTCCCCTTCTCGAGCATGATCTTTCTAGTTGACCGTTGGCCTATTCCGGAGACTCGTAGGCTACTCGGAAGGTGAAATTAGGGTTTCGTGTTTTGAAGGATGCTCTTGCTCGAGGTTGGTTGATTTAATGGCGGATTCTTTTTGGGTTTTCAGAGAGCTTCACAGTGGTATGTTTTTCTTGGCATTCTGAGCATCTTTAGGAATTTACTATTTTTAGTAAATTCTAATTTTAGCAGTGGTCCAGTCAGCATCAGCTCAGTCAACTTTTCTCTTCTGGCAGTTCATTGGGCAATTCTCATTTTTGGCTTAAGGGGTTCATTTCGAAGATATAAGTTATTTTAAGTCAAAATGTTTTATTTTTAAAATACCCCTTGCCCTAGTGTTATAACTTAACAGTTGTTTTAAAGAAGGGGACTCTGAGGGGTATTTTCTCATAAAGGAAATATTTTAATATTTCTAAAAGTTTATAATTGCTCAAGGGAAAATGGACGCCTTTTTGAAGGAGATTATATTTTATTTAAAAAAAGAGAAGTGATTAATATTTCACAAGGAAAGTACGCCATTGGAAAGAAAGTGTTTGGGTCAAAGTTTAAACCTAAAAGCAGCTTGGGATTAGGGCGCACTTTCTAGAAGGCTCCGGAGTCTTCTCTTCATTCTATAAAGAAGGTTCCTTCTCTTCTTTCGAGGTATCTTTTGTCTACAAGAATGTTATGCTGCCGGATTGGCTGTGGGATTGCTTCGAGGAATGTAAGCCTCCTAGCTTGGCATTGCTTCTCGCTTGAGGGATAGCGACTAGTGGTGAGGTAGATGTAGTTGAGTGATTTATTGTGAGATTTCTGCATTTTAGTCTTTGTGTGGCTTTGTAATTCAGTTTATGCATATTAGTGAGATTTTGGAATTGCATATTTATAATAGTAGATTGTTGTTTTTAATCACAAGTCAAAAAATACAAAAAGATTCATTCTGGGTATTGTCTATTTCTCTCTGTCTGTGAGGGGCGACCCTTTCCTCCAATTTGCAGATTTTTTAATGGAGTCTTGAATTTTTAAATGCAAATCGCCCTTCCTTGAGGGCCGTACCATTTGGCATTGTCTTGAAATTTGTGCATAAATTAAATAGGATCTTTTGGGTCAGTTTTGGGTTTCAATCTTGGGCGCCATCATCCTAGGATCATATTGCATTTTGTCTCGTGAAATTTGAGTGAGTCTGGAGAGAGTTGTGAGCAAAATAGTGAGTTTCAGGGCTGCTGTTCATGCATGTGAAAAACAGGACTGTCATAAATCAGATTGTCAAGTTGGTCTTTACAGTGGGTTTTCTGATCTAAGCTTTATTAACTAGTGAAGAAGATTCAATATATTGTTGCAACACTATTTAACTCTTGATTCACGTTCGTAGCGAGGCATTCTCTATCAGGTTGTAAGCTGAACAGTAGTACTATCAGCATTTCTCTAATCTTGCTTATCATGTTTGTAATGAGTACTTTACATTTTGAAGTTACCTTGTAATTCTTTATTTCTCCGCCATATGGTCGCCTCATTTCCATACTGGATTGGGTAGCACATACTTGGTGTTGAGTTTGCTTTCAGCTTATTAGATAGTAGGGATCCTCTGACGACATGCTCGTCGTTCGCCGACGCATTTCTTGGTTAGAGTTCTTGTATCAGCATTTCCATTAAGATCCTTTGACCATATGCTCGCTATCACTTGGCGCCATTCTTGGTTAGAGTTCATTCCAGCTTGTTTCCGCATTCAGATCCTCTGACCAATGCTCACACCTTGCCCACATCGGGATCCTGGTGTACATTCTGGTTAGAGTTGCTTCAGCATCGTTTTGGTTTAGAGCTAACCCTAACGACTGTGTATTGCTCTGCTTATGGTAATTGAAAATTTGAAAAAAATTTGGCTCGGAATATTTCAGTGGTATCAGAGCCACGTATCCTGCCATCCTGTGAAACAAACCGTCTATGAGTGACAGAGAAAAGAGATACATAGCAAGGCAAGACAAGAAGGCTGCAAATCAGTTTCAGCTCTATCAGGCTCCAGAAGGTCAGACAGCTTCAGAGGTCTTGGGGGCTCATTGGGAGTCTTCTCAGGAAACAGATATGGCAGAAGGTGAGAGGTCAGTCGGGGGTAACGAGAGGTTTACCAGCAACAGAGATGATAGTGGAAAGGGAAGAGAGAGATCGATAAGTCCGGGAAAGAGATTTGAAAGGAAGATGGATGCCTTAATGGATATGGTATCTCTCATGATGGGGAAAGTGGGCTAGAACACAACTCCACAAAGCAACCTGTTGTGACCTTTTCACCAATCGCCCCATTCAAAATGGGGACTCCCCTAATTTTTGCTCCATTCTGGTCTTTTGGCTTGGGTCTCTCTCTCTCTCTCTCTCTCTCTCTCTCTTTTCTATGTCTGCCTTTCCGAGGGTTGTGCCCGCCTCTGAAGCTTAAAATTGACCAAGTCCGAAAATTAGGGTTTCATCTTTCCGGTCAATTCGAGGTTGAACAAGCAAATAAATTGAAAACAGAGCTTAACATTGTTGTCTGTGTGCTTCCAGCAGGCTCTCAAAGAATTTTCATCAGATTCGGCAACTTACAATTTTTAGTAAGTGTGTAATTACAGGCAATCCGTCAGCAATTTTGAAATTCCGATTGTCACACTGTGTTCAAAACACATCAAACCGCCGTGTGCAAAATTTGAGTCTGAAACGCACAACTTACTATTTTTAGCAGTTCAGCTTCCGATAAATTTCAGGGCTTAGACGCAGAGTTTTTCTCTGCATGTCTGCATATTCCTTGGTTTTTTGAGACCTTCGCGACAGTATAACATACAAAGTGAGATAACGACTTTCAGAGTTCAGCCTTCCGAGGCTATTTTTAGGGTTTGCGTGTCAGGGTTTTTTTTGCATGTCGGATGATTCCTTGTGGGTTTTTCGAGAGCTTCGTGATGGTGTGACATGCAAACGAAGATAATCACTCATTAAGGAACTTACTATTTTTAGCAGGTGCATCCCGGCAGTCGCTTCCCAGCACTTCAGAATCATGAGCTGATCGCAATGCAACAGAAACGAAGACAAACAGAGATCATTTGATACGCATGCAGAGCAAATTAGGGTTTCCAGCTTCGGGACTTGAAAAGAGGGGCAAAAAGTCAGAATTTTCGAAAACCGGTGTAAACCACCGCGATCAACATCCTTCAGGCTATCTGCTGGTAAAATTTGAAATCAAACGGAGCACTTACTATTTATAGTAAGTCAGTTTGGAAACAGGCTAAAAATAGCAAGTCAGGTGCATGCGCCGATGTCAGGGGTAAGGTCACGTGGTGAGGAGCACGTCATTCAAATTTCAAATCAATCGGAGCAGTGGAGCTATCAGAAGCAAGCAGTTACTATTTATAGTAAATCACCTTCAGAAATGGGCTAAAAATAGCAGGCCGACTAAAAATAGCAGTGTCAACAGGGTAACAGGGTCGCGAGGATGCAGTTTTTGAAATTTCAAATAGTTCTGAGCTTCAGAGATGCAAAAATCAGAGGGCGTACTATAAATAGCAGGGCATGGATAAACTGGCGAAAACGAGGAAAAAGTGACTAAGTCTGGAGTTTCATCCTCCTGCCTAGCTCAAATGCGCCCAAGAGAAGCTGGTGAAAGTGGAAAAATATTCTAAGGCAAAATTTCGTCCTCCTCACCCCTCAAAATGCGCCCATCCTTTAAGCTGAGTAAAATGCGCCCATGAAGCACAAAGTCAAAGAGGTCAATGCTTTTCATCCTGCTGCTAGGCCAAAATGCGCCCACCTTGAAAGAGTTAATAGCAAAAAAGTTTCTAAGTGTTGAATATCCGCCACCCCCCCCAAAATGCGCCCATCCTTCAAGCATGGCAAAATGCGCCCAAAATGCAAGTGAGTCAAAGTAGTCAACAAGTTTCATCCACCACATAGGCTAAAATGCGCCCAAGTTCAAAAGGGGTCAACAAGTCAACAAATTTCGTCCTCCTTACATGCCTAAGTGCGCCCATCCTCCATGCAAGCCAAAATGCGCCCAAGTTGAAGTTGTAAAAGTGAATGTAAAGGGAGTAAATAAGGTAAAAGGTGAATAAAACACTCCAAGGCGTGGTCAAAGCAAGGTAAATGCTAAGGCGTGGTTAATACTCCCCTCCAAGTGTGATGTGCGCCTAAAGAGTATAGGTTGGTGAGTGATAAGTAAGGCATTGAAAGTACTAAGTAATGAAAAATATGGCCTAGGCGTTGAAGTTTAAAAATATCCTACTACATGTATAAAGTGCGCCAAGGTAAGGTGAAGGGGGAGATGAAAATGTTGCTAAGGCGTGTAAGGTGAAACAAAATGCTAGGCGTGGTTTTAATTTTCTTCAAGTATGTTATGCGCCTAGGGTGGTGAAGTGAAATGTAAGATGATGGGATGAAAATTTCTCCTAAAGCGTTGGAGCTTCAAGTGAAAATGTTTTCCAAGTGTGAAATAAAGTGCAAGGTGGTGAGAACAAAATTGCTAGGCTAATTTTTTCCTAAGGCATTGAAGGTGATGGAAGTAAATATGATGTGCTTGAAGGAAGTTCTTCCAAGTGAAATAAATTTTTCTCACATGCAAGATGAGCAAGATTGAATAAAAATTTCCAAAGCAAAATAATTTTTCTAAGGCAAAGTATTTTCTTCCTTAGAAAATACGCCTAGAACTCAAGGTGGTGAATCCTTCTTCTTAAAGCGCGAGCAAATTTTTCAGAGATGAAGTCAAAACGATGACAATGCAGGATGAATTTTAAAATTTCTCAAGTCTGAGCAACGGAATGTTCACAGAGATGAACGGATTTGAATTGATGGAATAATATTTTTTCTAAGGTTCAATATTTAAAAATCTAAATGAACCCGTTCGTTGGGTACCCATGGATTTGAAGCGTTCTGGAGAAAATTTTCTTCTGGGTACTAAACATTTGTGATGATAGATGGATTTCCATGTCTTCTGCACTTCGCCAACACTTTTTCAGTAAAGAATTCAATCAATGCTCAAATTGTGAAATTTTCCTAAGGGAGAATTTAAAATTTTCTAATGCAAAGTGAATAAAATGTGTTTTCAAGATAAATTTCTCCAGACAACGAATTTGAAGTGAATTGCCTAGATGATCTCGATCGAATTCTTCATTGATGAATTTTCCAGAGCTGAAGAGAAGTAAAATTCGAATTTGCAAGACAGAGCTTCGGCTGGGGAATTAAATGGATTAAAAGATGAAATTTAAATTAAAATTTTTCGAAAGTGAATTCAAAAGATGCCAGTCAAAGTTGAACTTCTAGAAGGCTGAGATTCTCGGACAAGTGTCAGAAATACCAGAGAGGGAAATTCGAATTCTTGAAGTGGAGTAGTGGAAATTTAATGTACTGGCTATAATTGGCTCCTTCTAGAATTCGATTTTTGGCTATAAAATTGAGAAGTTTCTCACTTGTTTTTCATAGTTGAAGAATTCGATGTGCTCTAAGTGAAGTGTTGCTGAGTATTGCTGAAGCTTGGGGAGTTCGAATTTTGTTAAGGCTTAAGTGTTGCTGGATTCAATTTAAAGCTAAGAAGGGCGACTTGAGTTTGTTGCTGGAGCTCAAATCTGAAGTGAATGATAGCTAAAGAAATTTCGACTTAAAGAGGAGTTTGCTGAAGTTTGAGCTTGTTTTATTGCTGATACTGGAGGGGCGCACTTGCTAATTGCTGGAGGTATGCTGGTACGATTGAAGTCTAGGTACTAAGTTTTGAAAATCTGAAGTAAGAAGAGTTAGTGAAGTGTGAACTTGCTGATTGAAAAAGTACGAATTTCCAATTGCTGATTGAAGTTGCTGATTGCTAGTGTGAAGTGGGCGATTTTACTAAGGCTTGAAGTTGCTAGGTTGCTGAATTTAAAGCTTACTTAGAAATCTTTTCTAAGTATTGAAGTTCAAAATTCATTGAAGAAGAAGCTGAGATGGCTGAGGCAAGGACGTCTGGCAAAGACAACAATGGTGCATCCAGACAGTCTGTGATCAAGAAGCTGAGCAAGACATTTATGCCAGAGTCAAAATTCATTTCGAAGTTGGGCAAGCTGACAGATACCAACTTGGGCTCCATCAACCTTGAAACTTTCAAGAACAGAATGTTGGGGATTGGAAGTCACCGACCTTCGACTACTTCGCACAATATTGTTCGAAGTGGGTTATATGCAGCTGCTGGTTTCCCACCAGCCATTCAGTGTTCAGAGCTGATGATGGAGTGCGCCAACTATTATGAGAAAGATCACAGGTCAATCGTGTCACCAGATAGACAAGTGCTCGCTAATCTCACCCCTTTGGCCATTGGTGAAGCTTTCGGGATCCTGGTACACAGAAACATGGTTTACAAATCCAGAGAGCGAGCTGAGCGGATGTATGCTTCTGCATTCGAGAGATGCACGGAGACGATCAATACTCACTGGATGAGCAATCCCAAGCCTTCTCGTACGAAGCTGCCGAAGCAAATCATAGCGGAGGACTTGAAGCAGGAATACTGTGATCTCATTATGATGCTGAGCAGAGTTGGTGGTTGCCCACAGTCCTTTATTTTCGAGCCATGGATGTTCTACTACATCAACCTCGTGCTGGAAGGGAAAGACTACGTCAACTGGGCCGAGATGATCAGTGACAATTTGCATGAGCAGCTCCTGAGCCTAAGAAGGACGAAGACGTTTTACATGAGCTCTTACATCATTTACATGCTGGCTCGTATGACGAAGTATAGAGGAATCTCTTACAAGGAGCCTGTTGGTTGTGGCTCTCACCAGTTCAAAATCCATGAGGCTTGTCCACAGCTACACTTGGCTAGTACCACTCATTACAAGCGTGTCAATGACGCCTTCACCATGCACATCACGAGATTGCTTCAGGAGTGGTTGCATCACAGAATCTCGAGAGAGGCCCAGGAATTGATTGAAAGGTATGGGTGCTGGTTTATACAGTTTCCGAAGTTTTCTTACATTAGGCTGCAAGGTTTTTCATCATATCCATATAGGCTGCCTAAGTACCCAACCGATAGAATTTTGATGTTAGAAATATTTAGGCAATTGCTCGCCTACGATAAGATTCAGAAGAAAAAGAAGGGAGAAATTGACTTCCCAATTGTCATGGGCAACTCGGATGAGGTGTGTCCTTCATTGCAGGCAGCCAGAGAAGCCGAGAGTGAGCTTCAATTTTATCACTTTTCCTATCACACTAGCTGACAGCACTATGATCCGCATAATAACATCAAATGGGTACTGTTAGAGGAGTTTAAGCACAAGGCAAATATTGAGGATTATTGGGCTGATGCATCAGATGAGATTGAAGTCAGGAAAAGAATGTTCTCTCGGTTGCCAATTACTCTGATAAGGGATTGTGAAGTTGTTCCGGTTCCAGACCAGGTGAATGAGGATATGGACGTTGTCCATCTAGATTATGTAGCGATAAGAGATACTCCCCTTCCGCTCCCAAATTGGTCAGAACCAGAGGTGGCTGACTTAGACACGCTTTCTATTCCGGTCTTGACATTCACTAGAGCATGGGTTGACAGGCGAGTGAATAGGTTGAAGAGTAGGTCAATTGCTTTGACTTACAATTTGATGGGAGATCACAGGACACCCACCATTGGCAGGAAGAAACAGATCACCTAAGGTCCAAAATCCAGAAGGAAAGATCCAGTTCGGCAGGAGCCTATTCAGCCGGAGCCTCCACGAGTTGCATCTCCCACGCCATTGGAGACACGTTCTCCAAGTATACAGGAGGTTTCCTTGTTTGCTGATCAAAGAAATGCATTGAACCAGGTGCAAGTGGTACAGGAAAATAATCAGCCTCCACGGAGAGAGTCAGTTGGCCAGAGTGTCAACGCACCTAGTAGAGTTGATCAACAGACAGATGAGGGGACTACTACTGACCCTCAGTTTCAGCAAGAGTTAGAGGCGGCTATGGAGGATGATGATGATATAGTTTCAGGAGACACTCAGCCACTTGAGGACGATGAGCCTCACCAGAATGATATAGAGGTTGAACAAGTTTGAGAAGTAGAGGCACAGGAGCAACAGCCCTTTGATATACAGTATACAGTGCCTGATTGGCTCAAGGATAGGATGAGAAGAAGCCCTAGTGAGGAGATTGATCCAGCAGTTGAAATGGAAGAGTTCTTGAACAGAATCAGTGCACCTCCACAGAAGAAGAGAGCACGAAAGTTTTCGAAGATATCAACTGATGAGGATGGCTCTCGCACCCTTCACGTTGCCGTGCCACAGGTTGATTGTGACTGAGATGAAGCAGTGCCAGAGAATTACGTGGTCACAACTTTGGAGTTAGGACGCCCCAATGGTGCACAGATTGTAGAGGAATGTGATAATTCCTACCTTGCCCTCAAGGACAGGTTATTCAAAAAGGAAGGAAAGTATAAGAAATTGAAAAGAGAGCATAAGGCTCTAATTGGATATGTGCAGCAGTTGTCTTGTTCTCGTGGGCAGGAAATTCCAGTGATAGAGCTTCCACCTGAGATACCTAGGGAGTCAATCAGTGGCTTGTTGGAGTTAGGAAAGATGGCACAGGAAGCGGACAAGTGGGTCACAGGAGTTCGTGCTGAGACAAAAAAGTTTATGGAGGACCTTGCTTTTGCTTTTCAACAGGCTTCTAGTATTTTGGCACGGATGGTGGCAGTTGATCATGCTTGGGGAGATGCTTTTGTCTATCGGAGCAAAGTTATTCAGCGTCTTGAGGCATTGAGGCATGTTACGTTGCGATTGCTGATCGATGGAGGCGTCATTCAGGAGAATGACATATATGATTTCTCTAGATGATATTCTTCAGCAATCATGGGACGTGGTTTCTTCGACGCAGCACAGGCGGATTTAGCCAGGATACGGAAGGCTATGGCCAATATTATTGATGGAGTTCAAAATACTTTCGAGGCCATATTTGCTAGGCGGTTGAATCCGGATGAAGTTAATGTTGATAATTTGAGGGGTAGGCTGGTGCCTTTCTTTTCGGAGGTGAAGACCTTCACACAGGATGACTTTGAGAACACCTCCACTTTCTCCAGTTTGATTCAGAGCACACAAGATTCCTTAGCTGCTTGGAGAAAAACTTGTGCACGGCATGAGACGTCAGTCACGGTGCTAGAGTTCCAGCTAGATTGTGTTCCACCCATTTCAGTTCAGGAAGTTGAGGCCGTACTTGGCAGGTTCGTTGAGTTTGCAGCTAGAGAGAAGGAGAATGGGAATGCACTGCTGGACGAGGATCTTCTAGAAGACTGATTGTGGCATTTATTACCTTTATTATTTTTGGGAGTGAGTGGGAATCTTTGTTCATTTATTACATCACTCCCCATTCTGGCGGTTTTTAGGGTTAGGGCTGAGGTGGCTTAATCTTAGCCACTCTTTTGATTGTAATCTTAGCCGTCCATTGGACTGGGCTACCTATATAAGGGGGAGTCCCCCTCATTTGTACATCATTAGACAGTAGATGTTGGACATTAGCATTAGAGCTAGAGATTGGAGACTAGAGAGTAGAGCATAGTAGACATTTTGCTTAGCATAGTGTGGAGAAGAAAGAAAGTTTTCCCTTTGAAAACTTTTGTGGAGATTGTTGTCTAACACTTTCATGATAAATAGATCTTTTCATTGATGGTGGAATTCGTCTTTGTCATGAATAGCTAGCAAGGTCTCTTCTTCCTTTCGGATCCAAGTAGCTTAATTTTCATTTCATGCAAGTAGTTTACTTTGATGTGTGGCGTTTTATTGAGGTAGCTTCTTTTCATTCCATACCACTAGCGACTTGTTGATGATAAGCTCGCCTTGCGTGGTCGACTGGAAATTATCTTGAGTTTAACTTTGATTGTGATTTGTATACTTGTATGTGTCGTTCTGATGGTATACGTGTGCTAAATTATAATCTGAATATCTTTTGCTATCCCTTTGAAGATTGCACTAATTTTGCTGAAGTTGTCCAACGTGAGGCTAGGTGAAATTCGGTTGAAGTTTGCCGAAATTGAGCTCCACATGTCCTGCATTTAGAATAGAATATAAGTTTCTTAGGCCTTACACTCATTTACTTTCCGCACATTCCTGGTTAGCTTTAGGAAAACATACCTTATTGCCAAATCATACGTGCAAAATCCCCTTCAAACCATCCATTTGTCGTCAACTGCAAGAATCTTGAACAATTGTGTAAGTCCCCTCGTAAGAACACAACAATTCACATCAACCAATTGAGGGTATTCTAAGTACTCAGAACCTTGGAGTTGAATGTGTGATCTATCTCGCAATCTTAGCACACGGAATACTTTGCTCAAGAGAGAACGGAGTAGCCTTCGGACAACTTTGTTCTTCGGCTGATTGGTGAGGTCACAAAAATCACATCAACACAACCCGGGACATAGAGGAGAACACAGTGCCTCCAACCAGCATGATGGACATGCTGCTCAGCCTGTTTCAAACAACACATACATTTCTTCCAGGCCATTCAAACCCACCTTCTTGGCACCAGTAAACACTCAACCTGATCCAGAAGAGAATACTTCATTTGTTGAACAGTTGAGACTCGGCCGTGCTGAGTATGACTCTCTACCTGATGAAATTAAGATGGACATGTCTTATAATGATTTTATGGATCATAAAAGGAAGAATAGGGGACAAGGGAGACCATATGAACAAAGAAAAACAACAGTACATGGGGATTTGCATCAAGCTGTCAACAAGGTCATGCTTCCACATTTTGATGGGAGTGACAACAGCTCAGCCAGAGCTTGGATACAAAAGTTAGATAATTATCTAGCTCTTAGACCCATGGCGGAAGAGGAGGCAATTAAGTTCGCTACGCTACACCTAGATGGGGTGGCGCACGAGTGGTGGTACCATGGCTTAGTCACCTTGGGTCATCGGTCTATCACTACCTATGATGAGCTCACCAATAGGCTCATCGAGAGATTTGAGAAAAAGGATCCTGAAATACATTTCAGAGAATTGGCACAGCTTAGGCAAATATGGCACAGTTGATGCCTACATAGCTGAGTTTCAGAGACTCTTAGTCATGGTCACAGGAATCACTGAGAGGAGTTTGGTGATCCTGTTCAGTGAAGGATTGATGGAGCCACTCAAGGGTTGGATTAAAACTTTTGATCCACCCTCCCTACAGGAGGCAATGAAGAAAGCAAGAAACATGGAGTGGGCTGCTCCTAAGGCAAAGTTTCAATCCAAGCCATCCTTTCACAAAGGGGATAAAGGAAAAATACCTCATCAAAGACCTCATTTAAGACCTCAGCATAAGGAGTTCAAATAGCATAATCCTCATGTCACAAGATTGAATCCAGAGACACTAAACGAACTCAGAAGAAAGGGGTTATGTTTCCGGTGTAGAGAAAAATGGTCTCAAGATCATGTTTGCCCAAAGGGAGTCAAATTTCATCAGATTGAGTACTATTCAGCAGGTGAAAGCAATTCTGATTTTTCTGACCAGCAGTCTGATTTTGATGATAGTGAAGTGGAAAGAGCTCCAGAAGAGTCCGAAGATGAAAAGGAAAGTGGAGGTATGTTGGCTCAACTTTCGAGCTTTTAAAGGAATGAATCCTTCAAAGTTCGAGGGATGATTAAGGGGCAGCGAATAGTTGCTTTGATTGACACCGGGGCAACACATAACTTCATTGATGAAGTTGTGGTGGCAAAGAAGGGGCTGCAAACAAAAGAGTTTGAAGGCTTCAAGGTCATGGTTGCTGATGGGTTCCACATCTCATGCACCAAGAAGATCTCAAACATGACTATGCAATTGGGAAATTATGAAGGATGACTTCTATGTAGTCAACATTGGAGATATGGATGCCGTTCTAGGCATTCAATGGCTGCGTTCACTTGGAGAGATCTCCTTAAATCTGCAAACTATGGAGCTCAAGTTTCAATCCGATGGGAAGAGGGTAGTACTAAGAGGAATGTCCAATGGGGGTCCTCGGGTTGTGTCATTCAAGAGAATGGCAAGGCTGATTCGTCATGATCAAGCTGAGTGGGCTGCAGAATGTATGATTCTTCCTGCTAGTCCGGTTGAAACTAAGAGAGACTATCCTTCTGATATTCAGTCTTTACTCACAAAGAAGAGCAAGGTATTTGCTGATTTACCTCCTAGACCACCACCTGAACGGGGTTCAGAGCATATCATAGAGCTCAAGGAAGGAGCTAAACCAGTTATTACAACTCCATATCGGTACCCTAAGAAGCAGAAGGATGAGATTGAGAAAAACATTCAGGAACTCTTGGAGATGGGCTTCATTCGTCCAAGCAAGAGTCCCTTCGCTTCAACAGTTGTTCTTGTGAAGAAGGATGGTACCATGCGCATGTGTGTGGACTATCGTGCTTTGAATCAAAGCACCATCAAAAACCGATACCCCATTCCGAGGATAGATGAGCTCATTGATGAGCTACATGGAGCCAAGTTCTTTTCAAAGATCGATTTGAGATCGGGCTACCACCAGATTCGGATGAGAGGATCTGATGTTGAGAAAATAGCTTTTAGATGTCACTATGGCCACTTCGAGTTTCTAGTCATGCCATCGGTTGATTCATCGCCCTGCTTACCTTCCAGCCTTGTACATGAACGGTGAAATCTTCGTAAGCAGCTTTGAGGAAGCTTGTATTGATAGTTTTGATGACACTGATTTTCAAGAAGACATGGGAAGAACATCTCAAGCACTTGGAGGAAGTGCTTAGCATCCTAGAATCTGAGAGCTTGTTTGCCAAAGAATCCAAATGTGAATTTGGAATGAAGGAGCTACTTTACCTTGGTCACATAATCAGTGCTGAGGGAGTGAAGGTTGATCCTGAAAAGATCAAGGCAGTTGTTGATTGGCCACCTCCTGAGAACTTGACTCAATTGAAAGGGTTCTTGGGTCTTTGTGGATTTTACAGAAGATTTGTGAAAGGCTACTCACAGAATGCTGCTCCTCTTACTGATCTCACGAAAAAAGGGGCTTTTTGTTGGTCAGAGAAGGCTCAAACTACTTTTGATAAGTTTAAGAGGATCATGAGCTCTTGTCCGGTCCTGGCCATTCCAGACTTTTCCAAGCCTTTCGAGCTACAATGTGATGCATTCAGTGAAGGAGTTGGGGCTGTTTTGATGCAAGACAAACATCCCATTGTGTTTGAGAGCAGAAAATTAAGAGGTGTTGAGAGGACCTACTCTATCTATGACAAGGAAATGCTTGCCATAATGCATGCATTAGCCAAGTTCAGACAGTATTTGGTGGGAAACAAGTTTGTGGTCAAGACTGATCACAATAGTCTCAAACACTTCATGCATCAGAAGGATTTGAACGAGAGGCAACAAAAGTGGGTGAGTAAGCTTCAAGCTTACGATTTTGACATTGAGTATGTCAAAGGAAAAAATAACATTGTGGCTGATGCTCTATCTAGGAGACCCCATTTGAGCTCATTGTGTGAGCTTACTGCTGATTGGAAGGACATGTTGCTTGCTGATTATGCCAAAAATCAGTTTGCAAACTGTTGGCGTTTAAATTAGCACCTCTGGAGTGCTGATTGTAAACGTTCAGCTATTTCAAATGTTTTGCAACACTTCTTCGTTATTTAAAGAGGAGAAGTCTCTCTTTGCTGGGAGCAATGCGTAAGGAAGGGAAATGTAAACTAAAGTTCCTATCTTTTTATGCTTCAGCGGCAGGACACAAGGGTGCACAAACACAATGCGCTGTAGCTAAGCTTTTTCTCTGGTTTCTGCAGATCTCAACTACGACTAATCTAGCTTTTATCTATCCAATACCTTCAAGGTAAACAAAGCATGAGGGTAAAGGAGCGGGAATGGGTTGGTTGGATCACCTGAATTCGTCATCTCCTGAGAATATGACCGAGGCTCTGAACTCTCGGGTATACACTGGGATAAGGTTGGTACAAGCAAACACTCTTTACGGTAAACTAGATATGAGACCTGCCAAGGAGGAGGGACTCCTATCCGAGGTATGGGCTAGGAAATAGTTTACGAGAAACAACAATTTTACGATGCCTTGGCCAGCGAGCTTGCTAAGGAGGAGGGGCTCCTATCCAAAGTATAGCTTGGAAGTCAACACATTAAACAACAACGAACGATAACTTGTCAATAACAAATGTCCAAGGAGGAGGGACTCCTATCCGAGGAGGGAAATGAGACAATGAGCTATTAGACACAAGACGTGGAAACAACTCAAAAAGATTGACCAAAATGCAAGCGCCTTCTAATATTCTCCTTGAAAGCTTCATCAACGAATTACAAAGGTTGGGAAAGCAAAGGCACGAAATCATGCACAATTACAATCGACCAACGAACTCTCATCCAAGAGTGAACAAATATCCGCTTTCAAAGCTGTTGGCAACAATGGCGAAATAATTTTGTATATAGCAAGTAAAAGTTAACAAACAATGAGCCTAAGGTTTTATTTATAGAACTCAAAGGAGTGGGCAACCCCAAAAAATCTCCCTTTGAGTTAATATCAACAATGAGTTCTTGCCAATCAATTAGCAAGATTTATTCCTAAAAAGGGGAATAAGCGCTAATCGAAAAACTAATTCAAGAATCGAAAACTAATTCGCGAATCGAAGTAAACAAAGAGTCAACTGAAAACTACTTCAATTGACTGAAAGTAAACTAAAGGCGAACTTTAATGAAAGTATCCCTCCAAAATAGACATCCACATTTAGTGGAGATCTAAGATCCACAAATCATGGAAGCCAATTAGACATCCTTAATTAGTGGGATCTGACAATGCATGATTTAAGGGATATGGAGTTAACTTGGAAAGGGACATCAAGTTAACTCCAACTACATTTAATGCCTTCTTGAGTTGACTTGGAATGAAACATCAAGTCAACTTCAAGTATCATAAATGCCAATTGGAAGGTAGGACGTCCTTCCTAGGTGTCTTTTCACACTTCACCATTTCTGGTCAACGGCTCCTTGATCCATGTGTTGACTTCTGTTTCCGGATAGTCAATGCTTTGATGACACGCATCTCTTCTTGCGTAAGCTATTGCTTTTGGTAACTTGGGCGGCTCCGTGTTTGGAATGACCTCTTCGCAGCTGGCAAGCCAAGGTGCTTACTGCCACGCGGGAGGTGGTAATGTTGGTGTTTTTTTTGCAAGATCAACCTTTCTTTCTTCTTCGTCCAGAGTAATTGCTGCGGCTCTCCACTGAGCGGGAGATGTATTCTTTTCAAAGATAAAGATCCGCAGATTGCTGATGATGTCTGTTTGCTCTCCAGCAATGTGTGTAAGATCTCAAGGTTGGAGTTGTCGGTGCAAGGTCCGGGTTGTTCAATTGATCCTGCTGACGCTTCAAATTGTCATTTCATGAAGAAGAACTCACTGTTGATCAGAAATACTGCATGTGTGTTCGTGACAACTTTGAAAACCCTCAAAATAGTGCTCCTCGCTAAGAAGTATTTTTCCGTAGTAATTTGGTACATGGGTTTTGTTTGTGCTTCAATGTCAACAAACCCAGCCTCTAATTTTGATTCAAACTTTTTCGAAAACCCCAAAATAGCAGCAAGTTTGCTGATTCCGAAAATCCGGGCGCAGATGGGTTTTACCGAAAATTTTGGTCAATCTACCTTGATTAGATTCGATGTAGTTTGTCGCCAGGACATGCAAGAAAACCCGAAGATAAGAAGAGAGGAATAGATAGAAGATGGATTGGAAGTTTTTATCTGACTCTCTGAGAAAATCCGTCTCTGAATCCAACCTCAGATTAGCAATCTTCTTCTGCTTCAGATCTGCAAGAAATATCAAAGAACGGATGAAAACCTTGGCCAGATCTGTAAATGGCGTCCTTGAGAGCTCATGGCTGTTCTTGATCATCAACCTGCAATGAAATAATGAAATGGGATGCCTATACCTTGATTACATAGACTCAAGCCTTAGATCCACAAGTTTGGGGACCTAACTCATGATCAAAAAGTGGTTTTGGCTTGATTTGAAGTTCAAAAAGGTGATTTCCACTGATCGTGGAGTGTTTTAGCCAAGTTTAACTCAAAATATCTTGACTTTAGTCAATAACTTGGCCTTTGACTTCTTCTAGGCATCCCTTTTGAGTTTTGCAAGTTTTTACATTATTTTCTCTCTTGGATGACTTCAATTTGATCCTGAATCTGGCTTGATTTGTTGATCCTGAGATGTCGCTAACACATTCACTGCGGAGCTGGATCCATACTGAAAAGAAGTGTGGGAAACATGATGATGAAAAGCTGAGTTTAGGGCTTCAAAAGAAAGGGTTCCTTTTCCAAGAAAGGGCTCTTTTGCTAATGCCTTGGTGAATTTTCAATCTTCGTTCTTCAGCCTTTCGAATTGACCTCTCGTGCTTTGATATGGATTTTTCGTTGATCGGAGAGTCAGATGATTTTGCTTGATATCTCATCAGGTAGCCAGCTCTGTTCTGCCAAAGATGAATGACTTTAGGAAACTTGGATTTCATTCTAGGGTTCCTTTATTCAAGGGCGCCCCTCCTTGAAAAGGGTGCTTTTGTCTTTTGGCCTGATCATCTTCATCTGAAATGTTGCCTACTTTGATCCCAATTCTCTATTGACTGCCCTGTCAGATGTCTGTGCTTTCAGTTGTGTTGTTGAGATCTACCTAGGCTGAGAAAGTTATCCTAGGAAGCCTTTTGTCATTTATCAGCATCTGGAGGTCTAAAAGGAAGGGCGCCTTTCTTTTGAAAAGGCTCTTTTTTCTTTAATTTCCACCTTTTACAGTCATTTCCTAATATTTCTTCAACTGCCTCTTTTCACTTCGTTAGCAACTGCTTGTGATCTATTCCTCATATGATTTATCTGTTTGTTTCATTGTCGTGCCAGCAAGCAAATGTCAAGGATGATTTCCTTGGAAGATTTGGGTGACTTCATTTGACCTTAAAAGATCATGGGCGCCCCTGCTTGAAAGAGGCTCTTTTCAACATGTGAACTATCTCTCCTTCGTAACATTTCCAGAGTTAGTCAAATTTTGACCTTTTTGCTCTCTTGTGAATCTCCTTCATTTAAGATCACCATTTCTTCATGTCTCACGCTCATCGTATATGTTAGAAAATGATTCATGCATTTGATCGCATATCTCCTCTTTGGTAGCAAGGCGCAGTATCTCCGTGACTTAGTCAATTTTCCGCGATTTTTCATTTGTTTTTGAAAATCCCATACTTAGTCAATTTCGATTTTCATTTTGAAAGTCCCTTCACGCAGAGCATCTTTTCAAGCATTTTCGACATGGTTTCTTTGTTGAAGCTTTTGAAGCTTAGCTTTCAGCATCTGGTACTGGCCAATCTGCCATTAATGGCTGTGGAGCTTCTAACTTTGTTCCTGAAAAATAGAAATAGATCCATCAGAGTAGAACACGTCTTTTGATGATTTTGACTTGACCAATGTGATCGTGAAGCCTTTTAATCCTATCAAAATCATTTTCAATCATTTCTGGGAAGGTCCTATTTTCGGGGGTTTCCCTGAAAATAGGGGCGAAAAACCCTAATTTTCAAATTTTCAAAATTTTGCACATGTGTTCCTTGATAGAAACCCACAAAGACCCTATATTTGGTTTGACCTAAAATAGACTTTTGACGGCATTTTAACAAGATTTAGCTCAATTTATACAGAATGCCAAAAATTTATGTTGGGTACAACACAACCAACATCATTGAGGGTACTTTTCACGACGAAAGGTACAAGGTGATTGAAGGGCTGATACACTACAAGGGTAGAATCTTTTTGGTGGCTGATTCTAAGCTCAAAAAGAAGATTTTGTTGACATTTCATGACATTCCGCTTGCTGGTCATCAAGGATTCTTTAAGACATATAGGCAGATCCGGGAAAGATTTTCTTGGAAAGGGTTGAAAGGGGAAGTTCAATGCTACATTCAGGAGTGTCCCACTTGTCAAATGAACAAGAATGAGCATACTCTACCAGCTGGTCTGCTGCAACCTCTCCCTATTCCCAATAAAAAATGGGAAAGCATATCGATGGACTTCATCACGGGGTTGCCCAAGGTCCAAGGGAAGGACTGTATCTATGTTGTAGTGGATAGACTAACAAAATTTGCTCACTTCTTCGCCATTACCAATTCTTTTTCAGTAGCCCAAGTTGCAGATCTGTTTTTTCATGAGGTGTTTAGGTTACATGGGTTGCCAAAAAACATTGTGAGTGATAGGGACAGCAAGTTCCTAAGCACTTTTTGGCAAGAGGTCTTTAGAATGAGTGGTATTGTGCTTACTCCAAGCACTAGTTATCACCCCCAAACAGATGGACAAATTGAAATAGTGAACAAGTGGTTGGAAGGCTATTTGAGAAACTATGTTTCGGAGCAGCAAAGAGCATGGGTGAAGTGGCTTCACATAGGCGAGTACTGTTATAATTCTTTTTTTCACATGTCAATAAGGATGTCACCTTTCTTGGCTCTTTATGGTTATGAAGCTCCTAGCTTTGCTGATTTGGTGTTTGGTGATAGCAAAGCCCGTCAAGCCAAGGATTTGTTGCAGCAGAGTCAAGATATCATGAAATCATTGAAGAACAATCTTCAAATTGCACAAAATCAGCAGAAGATGTATGCTGATCAGCGGTGTGTTGAGCGCTCTTTTGAGGTTGGAGATATGGTTTATCTCCGACTACAGCCTTACAGACAGTCTACTCTCAAGAAGAGTGGAGCTGAGAAGCTCGAACCTCGTTTCTATGGGCCGTTCAAGGTTATCAGAAAGGTGGGAGCAGTAGCTTATGAGTTGGAGCTACCTTCGAACAGCAGAGTACACAATGTCTTCCACGTGTCTCGCCTCAAGAAGGCACTTGGACACAATGTTGTTGCTTCATCACGGTTGCCACCTTTGGATGAAGAGGGACAGTTGGTTTTAATTCCAGAGGAGATTCTTGATGCTAGAGAGCACTTTAAGAAAAAGAACAATCAGAGAGTACTTGGTGAAGTGGAAAAACTTGCCTATGAAGGATGCGACTTGGGAGAATGAGGAGATTCTGCAGCATCCAGGCTTTCGATTGCTTGAGGACAAGCAATCTTGGGGAGGGCGGACTGTAATGTCCCTTTCTCGAGCATGATCTTCCAGCTGACTCTGGTCTATTCCCGACCAGAGGCTACTTGGAAGGTGAAATTAGGGTTTCAGGTTTTGAAGGATGCTCTTGCTCGAGGTTGGTTGATTTAATACGATCTTTCCTAATTTTAGAGAGCTTCGCAGTATGTTTTTCTTTGGCATTCGAAAGCATCTTCGTGAATTTACTATTTTAGTAAATTCTAATTTTAGTAAAGGGTCCAACAAGATCACTCTCACCAATCCTTTCTCTTCCTCAAGTACCATTGGGTAATTTCATTTCTTGGCTTAAGGGGTTCATTCAAGATATAAGTTATTTTAAGTCAAATGTTTATTTTTAAATACCCCTTGGCTCTTAGTTATAACTTAACAAAGCTTGTTGTAAAGAAGGACTTTGAGGGGTATTTTCAAAGGAAGCCATTTTAATATTTCTCAAAAGTTTATAATTGCCTAAGGAAATGGACGTTCTTTGAAGGAGATTATATTTTATTTAAAAGTGAGTTGGATTAATATTTCACAAGGAAGGTACGACATTTTGAAGAAAGAGTTTTGGTCAAAGATTAAACCTAAAAGCAGCTTGGGATTAGGGCGCACTTTCTAGAAGCCTCCGGAGTCTTCTCTTCATTCTATAAAGGAGGTTCCTTCTCTTCTTTTGGATTATCTTTTGTCTATAGGAATGTTATGCTGCCGGATTGGTTGTGGGATTGCTTTGAGGAATGTAAGCCTCCTAGCTTGGCATTGCTTCTTGCTTGAGAGATAGCGACTAGTGATGAGGTAGTTGTAGTTTGAGTGATTTGTAGTGAGTTTTCTGCATTGTAGTCATTGTGTGGCTTTGTAGTTCAGTTTTATGCATATTAGTGAGATTCTGGAATTGCATATTCTTTATAGCTGATTGTTGTTTTTAATCACAAGTCAAAAAATACAAAAAGAATCATTCTGGGTATTGTCTTTATCTGTTTGTCTATGAGGGGCGACCCTTCCCTCTAATTTGCAGATTTTTTAATGGAGTCTTGAATTTTTAAAGGCAAATCGCCCTTCCTTGAGGGCCGTACCATCTGGGATTGTCTTGAAATTCGTGCATAAATTAAATAGGATCTTTTGGGTTAGTTTTGTGATTCAATCTTGGGCGCCATCATCCTAGGATCATTATGCATTCTGTCTCGTGAAATTTGAGTAAGTTTGGAGTGACTTGTGAGCAAAATAGTGAGTTTTAGGGCTGCTGTTCATGCATGTGAAAAACAGGACTGTCAAAAATCAGATTGTCACGTTGGTCTTTAGAGTGGAGTTTCTGATCTAAGCTTTATGATCCAGTGAAGGAGATTCATTATATTGTTGCAGCACTATTTAACTCTTGATTCACGTTCGTAGCAAGGCATTCTCTATCATGTTGTAAGCTGAATAGTAGTACTGTCAGCATTTCTCTAATCTTGCTTATCATGTTTTGTAATGAGTAATTTTACATCTCCCTCGGGTTACCTTGTAATTCTTTTTATTCTCCGCCATATGGTCGCCTTCATTTCCATAATCGATCGGGTAGCACATACTTGGTGTTGAGTTTTCGCCTATTAGATAGTAGGATCCCTCGACTACAGCTCGCTGCTCACGGTACATTTTGCCAGAGTTCTTGTATCGAAGATTTTATTAAGATCCTTCCTCACCATATGCTCGCCATCACTTGGCGGCATTCTTGGTTAGAGTTCATTCTAGCTTATTTCCTCGATTCGATCCTCGAATTAATGCCTCACACTCTTGCCCACATCGATCCCGCGTACATCTCCGTTAGAGTTAAGCCTAACATCGCTTTGGTTTTAGAGCAACTCCAACGCATCATACGCTCGCTTATGGTAATTGAAAATTTGAAAAATTTTGGGCTTAAACATTTCAAACCAATGAGATTTCAGCGAGAGCATGGGTTCATAGGGTGGATACATACTTCAAACAAAACCTCATGCCTGAAGAAGAATCCATAAAATATGCTACTATGCACCTTGATGGAGTTGCACATAAGTGGTGGCATCATGGGATGATCATAATGGGGCATGCTCAGATTACATTTTATATCGAGTTTACTAAGAGACTCATAGAGAGGTTTGACAAGAAGGAACCAAAACATCATTTTAAGGAGGTGGCAAAGTTGGAGCCATACTTATTCAATTAAGAGCAAGTGGTTGAAGAGAAGTTCATAGCAGAAAAATCAGATGAAGTGATTGATTTGAAACATGATGAATGTGAGACGGAGCTTCGGGATGACTCTTTGGACATGCATGCAACTGCTATGGTTGAGTTTGTGCATGAAGGAATTGTCAAAACAACAGCCTTATATACACCCTTAGAGCTATCCAATGAAGTTGAGACACCTTTAGATGTTGGGCATTTTGAAAACAAAAGGGATAATGTCTTCAAATCAGCTAATAATAATGACTCTTTACCTCATGTTGGTTATGATGACATAGGTGGCATTTGGTTTGACTTCCAAACAAAGCCTATGGAGAGAGATGCTTATGATGATTTCAATCCTAATGA
Organism: Sequoia sempervirens; assembly: GCA_007258455.2. Lineage (NCBI taxonomy): Eukaryota > Viridiplantae > Streptophyta > Pinopsida > Cupressales > Cupressaceae > Sequoia > Sequoia sempervirens. The sequence continues at coordinate 758,865,267 of VDFB02000003.1, forward strand.
GTTGGGGAGTGACTTACTCATAAAGACAAACTATTCATGAAGAGCACAATGAGCACTTAATCTTTGATCAAAGTGATCAACCTTTCTACATATGAGATCTAGGTGTGTTGGCACCAAAGTATGATAAAGATCCACTTCGAGATGAATTTCCTTTGGTTTGTAATGATGTCCTTACTACATTCTGGGAGCCATGCCAAGAGGATGGCATCGATAGTGATGTTTTCAATCTTGAAAAGGAATCTGATTTCACATTGCAGGAAGCTGATTTTGTGATGTTTTCAAGACCTTGTAGGAATCTGATTTCACATTGTAGGAAGCTGATTTTGAGCAAGACCTTGTAGCTTGATTGATTTGGATTCATAGTCCACTATTGGGAATGATAAGGGAGAGTCTTAGGTGATATGGGAGGCAACCACTAAGGGGATATACATTGAGCATACTCATTCAAAAAGAAAACATCAACTTATTGGCCATGGGATCCAGGTGTTTGGGGACCAAAGTATGATGAAGGATCAGTTTGGGAGGAATCTTCTTCTGACCAAGCTGCTGTTCCAACCTTAGAGCATCGAGAATGTAAAGAGGAAGCCTTAGAGGGAATTGATTTTGAGGGGCATAATCTCGAAGACAAATCAGAAATGTTTTTGCTTGGGGCTAATTTTGATCGGAGGCCTAGTGATGAAGAAGAGGCACATGAAATTTGGGACAGTCATGGAAGCTTTGATGACAAGTGTGAATTGATTTCTGATTTTTACATGCCACATAACAGTAGTTCATCATTTTTGCTTGATCATGATTGGAAAAGACAACTCTTGGTATCCGCTGAAAATGAGGTGCACATTTTATCTAGTTTGGACAGCAAACGTATGCATGTGGAAAACTTAATTTGAAATGCATCAATGGGACAAAGTGAGCTTAATATCTCATTTTCTGATTTACATACAATGAAGAGCTCCATGGAAGAATTTAAAACAACTTACTTACACATGATGCATGATAGAGATATAGCCACCAAGTTTGCAGATGAAACTTTGTCTATGTCTAAGCAGTTAAGGGAAGAGGTTAGTGAGCTCACCATCGAGCTTAATTCCACAAGGCTTGGTTTGGAAAGTGTCCAAGAGGCACTTCGCTTTATTAATAATCCTTTGTTTATGGTAGATGCTGATATGTCGTATGACAATCCGGCTTTTGAGTTGGATGATGGGATTACTCCTAGTTGTAGCATTGCTTTGGGCTAAATTAGTAAGGTTTTGGGACCTGGTGTAGTTTCCATGAAGAGTTGTCTCAAGATTGCTTGGATGGATCAGTGACATGATTTGATCCTTGGTGATGATTCTGTTGCTACCTCCATACTCATCTCTCCTATGTTTTCAGTGGGATTTCAGTTTGAGTACCGCTGCCCTCACTTTCTTTCGTTGGTTATGATGACATCTTTTGATGAGTAGACTGATTTTGAGTTTGGGTAGGCTTTGGGCACTTGGCTATGATTATCTTTCCGCACATAGCTTACCCATTTGTTGTTTCCACTCTAGTGAGTGACGCTTGCTGCAATTACTTTATGGAGATGATATGCATTATTCTAGATGATGTCTTAATGATTGCAGTGCTTTGGGTGTGTTGGTGTGTTTGGGACCATTCTTTTGACACTTGGAGGTTGAGTGTTGATGTTATTATTTTGGTTTGCGTCAGCATAGGCTTAACCTGGTTGGTAGATTTCAGAAATATGGCAGTGATTGACTTTCTCCATACTTGGGGTATCTTGAGGTGTCATGCCGGGGTTTATTTCTTATGGTTGAGCAGGGTTTTTATCATGTTGTCCAAGATTGTGATTGATCGTGAGTTTGTTGACGTAGTCTTCTTTGAGTTGTTTTGGCAGGATATTTTTCATAGCATTGACTTCAGACCTATCAGGTTTTTCATTATGGGCTTTGATGATTTTTATTCCTTGGGGGTCCAGGATGGGGGAGTGCAGTTTGGGCACGTTGGTTTATTTATGATCAATGTGGCATGACGTCAGTATGGTGGTTCCTTTCTAAGACTAACTTGGAACCCGAGAATCACACTATGTTGTAGTTCAACTACCGTTTGGGATGAGAGAGCTAGTGTTGATTTTCTTGAGTTTACTCTTGTGGCATATCAATTTGGTACTCTCAAGGGGCATTCTTTTGAGGAGTTGGTCGAGTCTGTGCAATATTTGATGAGGCTTAATACAGGAGGTTTTCAGGACTCGTGTTGGTACCTCGCAGGACAGAGATTTGAGCAGTTGGTGCTACAAACCTCCTAGATTTACTTGGGACCCTGGGATCATTTTTGGTTTCAATGTGAATCAGATTGTTGGTTGCAGGGCTTTACTTACATTGCTTGAGGACAAGCAATCTTTGGGAAGGGTGGACTATAATGTCCCCATTTTTGATGTCCTCTTTCGGATTAGTCTGGTTCTAACACACTATTTTTAGTAAGTGCTATATTTAGTAACTAGTCCGACAGGCAGAGCAGTGTAAGGTTTTCTATCTGGACAATGTGTGGAAGTTGTCCAATGAGCTTTATTACTTGTGCTAGTCCTTTTTGTGGGGTTTTTTGGGTGTTTCAGTGGGACTTTCTATTTATAGCAGTGGCCAGCTTACAATGCTTACTATTCTTAGTAAGCCACAGGGCATCTCAGTGATCTTCAGTTTTGTACTAGTTGATGTTTGGTGACTACTTACTATTTTTAGTAGTTGCTATTTATAGTAAGTCCATTTCGGGAAACTGGTCTCAAGCCCTTTGTGTTCTCAACAACTTTATTTCTAAGGTGGCATTGGAGAGCCTAAGGTTGAATTATTTAATAGTTGTTGTTAATCTCACTTAAGTCATTTTATAAAATAACTTCATAACTTAAGTGAGGGGGTAAGTGGTCATCAAAAAAGTAACTTGGTGCCTAACTGATAACTTTAAGTCATTTTAGAAGGCTACAAAAGTGCAAATAGTTTCCTTATGAGCAGGATGCCCCTTTGAGGATTATTTGATAATGTTTTAAAGTATAAAGCAAAAATATTAAAAGGTTTTTGGAGGCAAAATGATTCAAAACCTAAAGTTGCCCTAATTTCCCTCTCACCTTCTATAAAGTGACTTTTTGGCTCTCATTTGCTCATGGATGTTTTGGCTGCTTATTGAGATGTTGCTGGTTTTTTCGCCAAGAGGTCAGATAAATGGAGTTGAGGACGAAAACCCTTGATATCTAAGGCTGGTTTCGGCAGTGCAAGATTTGCCCTAGCCCGTGGAAGGGTGATTTCATCTAGAAATCCCATCTGGGCTTCAAGTTGTAGATCATAGTCTTGAAAGATGAAGATATTTCAGTTCTTTTGAGGTGATTCATTTGATTTTTGGCTTGCGATGGTATCATCTCTTTTTGGCGTTGCTTTAGGGAGTTTTGGAGTGCTTTTCTATCATTTTTTGGGCAATTGAAAACTGGACCTGAACCTAGTTTTTTACTCAACTCTTTAATGGCTTAATGGATTCATGTGCGTATTGCTTCTATGAATGGCTCTCTCCAAGGCGTTTCCAGCAAGCACAAGATTGTAATTTTTGAAGAAGATTGAGAATTTATTTTGCTGGCTCGACCCCCAGCTGCTAGTGCCCCTTTCTGAGTATCTCCATGATTGCTGGTCGTCCACAAGGTGCTGCAAGCTGTTATTTCTGTAGCTATTGAAGAGGAGTTTAAGGCATTTTTGGCTTGGAGTTTGATAGCTCTCATCTTTGGTGGAGGTGTGCTTGAAGGGTTTCCTATAGCTGCTGCTAGGAGCTTTAAATCATTGTAATTTGTAACTTCTGGATTTTGATTGTGTTATAATTTTTTTCATCAACGTTTCGGATCACATTTCGTGATCCATCATCAGGATAATAGAGAGCATAAGGAGATGAATAATAGTTAGATGCAGACCCAAAATGCTTAAAAAGAAGAGAGGTGAGAAGTGGAGGTGGGGTTGGACACAAAAACCTGTTGATGTGATTTTCTTGACCGCACCAACACAGAATAAAGTTGCCAACGGCTACCCTATTCTCTCTTGATCAAAGTATCCAACACGCTAAGATTGCGAGAGAGTTCGTGCGTTCAACTCCAAGGTTCCTTCCGTGTGATAGAATACCCTCAGTTGGCTCGATGTGTTTTTGTTGGTATTTCAAGGGGACTTACACAATTGTTCGGCAGCTGTTAGCAGACAGCAGATTAAGGGCTTTCATGTAATTCAGATGATTTGGTAGGTAAGTGCAAGTTTCCTAACGCTAACCAGAAATGAACTGAATTTAAAATGAGTGTAGGGCCTAAGAAGTTTATGTTCTATGTAAGGACGGGACGTGGGATCAATCTCGACAGACTTCGACCAGACTCTGCTCCGCCTCACGTTGGACAACTTACACAAAGTCGGTGCAATCTTCAAGGGAGTGACGAGAGGTTTTCAAATTACGACTCAACATGTAAGTACCATCAGAACGACGCATACAAACACATGAATCACAATCGAAGTTAAGTTTGCAATGCTTTCCAGTTGACCACACAAGGCAAACTTGCCGTCAGCAAGCCGCTAGTGGTATGGATCGAAATGAAGCTGCCTTGACTAACACCACGAATCTACAACTAACATCTACTTTCATGAAAATGAAACTACGCTACTTGAAGTAGAAGGGATGAAGAAACCTTGCTAGCTGCTTATAACAAAGATGAATTCACCATTCAATGAAAGATCTTTTATTATAATAGTTTTCACAACAATCTCTTACAAAGTTTTCAAGGGAAAACTTTCCTTTTCCTTCAAACTATGCTATGCTAAGCTATTACAACTAAAGTCTCTCTGCTCTACTCGCTAGTCTGATCTAGTGTCTAACTCTACTCAGGTACAAATGAGGGGGGACACCCCTTTATATAGCTGGCCAAGTCCAATGGACGGCTCAGATTACAATCGGTTGGATGGCTCAAATCGAGCCACCTCAGCCCTAAACAAGATTCACCCTAAAAACCGCCACAAAGAAGAGGGGGAATAAATGAGCAATTAATGGCCACCATCTTCTAGAAGATTCCTGTTTTGAAACGCGTTCACACTGTTCTTGTTCTTGACTGCAGACTTGATCAAACAACTTCAACTTCTGGCATGGCATGCACGTTCTCATTTTGAAATTCCAAGACTGCAACCTCATTCTTCTGCTTGATGATGATTTTCCTCTTTAATGTTGCTCTTCAACCTTGAAGTACTTGAGGATCATTTCTAACCTTTGGGCCTTCATCTTTTCCAATCCTGGACTTGATCATTTTTTCCTCGCCACTCGCTTGATTGCGTTGGGTGCACATTGGGTCTTTGAGGAGAAACTCCAACACTTAGCCATTTCTTGCAACTTTTCTTCTTTCATGTTTTGGGTGCAACCGAGATCTCGCGGAAGAGCTCAAAACTCATAACTTTATCTCCCTTCGAAGGTTGTAATATCATCGTGCTTCATCACTTCAAGTCATCTTGCTCTGGCCTCGACGTTCATCCAACTTTGGCTCGAGAAAATTGCTTTCATTAGGAACCTGATCAAAAATCATCTAGTCATTCAATTTCAAATTCATCACTTAAGGCATTTTATCTTCAAAACATCATTTATTCCTTGCCTTAGAAATTTTTTAAATTTTCCCCTTAGAAAATTTATCTATCTGGTACCCATCAAAAATCTTCACCACGGAATCCTTGGCAAGCTGTTTAAGACCTTAAAATCCATTCCTCATCGCAGACGTCCAATACCTAGAAGAAAATTCCCTTCAGAAGGCGTCGAATCCATGGGTCTACAAACGAAGGGGTACATTTAATTTTTTGAATTTCAACCTTAGAAAAAACATTTTTTATCAAATTTAATCCAATTCTTCACCCCTGGCCGTATTTTCTTGCTTTGTCATGAAAATCTTCATCAACCTCACGTTGCTGACATTTTCTGACTCATCCTTGCCAACTTTATTCATGCCTAAACAAATTTCATCATCTTCTCAAGTCTGGGCGTACCTTCCCTAGAGGTGAAATTTTGATACTTAGAAATTTTTTTAGCATGTCATCACCAACTTGGGCGCATTTTATAGGTCCTCCCTTCAATTCATTCAGGCCTTAGAAAATTTCGCCACCTCTCTCAGGCTTAGGCGTATTTTCTTCATCACACTATTCTTGGGCGCACATGGGGAGTCTTGCTGACATTTTCTACCACTTAGAAACCTTTTCAACTGCTTCCTAGGCGTGGGCGCATTTGCCATGTCTTACTTCAAGTTTCTACACTTAGAAAAATTTCAAACTTCTTCTTCAACCCCTAGGCGCATATGACCCTTCAAGATTTTAGCTTCCAATACTTAGAAAAATTTTAAACTTTTGATATTACCCCTTTCATGCCAGGCGCATTCAACATGGTGGATTTCAAGTTTTAATTCCTTAGAAAATTTCACCTCCACTTCTCTTCAATCTTGGGGCATACCATCCTTTTTTACTTATAAATTCCTTGCCTTAGACAAATTCCAAGGCATCTCCAAGTCAAGGCGCAAATGGCGGCAGGAGCTTTCATTTTACCATACTTAGAAATTTTCAAATCACTTCAATCTTTCAAGGGCGCGTTTGGCATGTGCTACTTTTAGTTTCTATGCCTTAGAAAATTTTCTGACCTCAACCTCTAGCTTAGGCGCATATGAGGGGTCATCCTTCAAGTTTTTCATACTTAAAAACTTTCAGCCATCTTATCTTGGGCGCATTTGACAGGGTGAGCAAGAACTTCTTCAGACTTAGAAAATTTCTCATCTTGCTCGCCCCTGATTTACTATATTTAGTAAGTCTTTTGATTTTCACCCTTCTGAAGCTCGGATTGATTCGAAATTTTAACCACAGGATCCTCATGACCTACTTAGCCTGTTCACACTGCCATCCTGAGCTGACCTGCTAAAAATAGCACATTTCTGAAGGTGGTTTACTATTTATAGCAACTGCCTGTTTCTGAGACCTCCACAACTCCGTTTGACTTGAAATTTGAATGACGTGCTCCTCATCGGATGACTTGCCCGTTCACACTAGCGCCTGCTGCTGATTCACTATTTTTAGCCAGTTTCTGTAGTGCCTTACTATAAATAGTAAGTGCTCCGATTCCGTTCAAATTTTACCGATGGATAGCTTGAAAGATGCTGATCGCAGTGGGATACACTGGTTTTCGAAAATTCTGACATTTTACCCCTCATTTTGGGTCCCGAAGCTGGAAACCCTAATTTGACTTGCATGTATATCAAACGACCTTCGTTTGACCTCGTTTCTGTTGCACTTCACCTTGTTTGTGGTTCTGATGCGTTGGGCAGTTGCTGGAATGCACCTGCTAAAAATAGTAAGTCTCTGAAAACTGATCATCTCGCTTTGCATGTCACATCACTGCGTAGCTCTTGAAAAACCCACAAAGAATCACTCGACATGCGCTGAAAACTCTGACATGCAAACCCTAAAAATAGCCTCTGAAGGCTGAATACTGAAAGTCATCGTCTCATTTTGCATGTTATATCACTGCGTAGGTTTCAGAAAACCTAGAAAGAGTCTCCCGACATGCATTGAAGAACTTCACATATAAACCTTAAAATCTGCTCCGGACGCTGAACTTACTAAAAATAGACAGTTGTTCGTTCTGGCTCAAAACTTGCAGACGAGCAGCCTGACATGTCCTGGATGTGGTGTGACTGAGAGAACTTCAATAGTGCTGAAAGAACACCCTAAATTGCACACTTACTAAAAATAGTAAGTAGTCGGAATTTGATGAAATTCAGCTGGGAACCTGCTGGAAGCATACTGACTACAACGTGAAGCTCAGATTCCAACTTATTCACTCCATTTGACCTCAAATTGACCAAAAAACTCAAAACCCTAATTCTATAGACTTAGCCAAAATCTCACGTTTAAGCTCAAAGGCGGGCACACCCCGAAAAGACAGACAACAAAAAGAGAGACAACGAGAGAGAGACAAAACCAAAGCCAAAAGACGAGGAACGGAGCAAAAATTAGGGGGTCCCCATTTTGAATGGGGTGATGTGTGAAAAGGTCACAACAAAACCAAGGAGAGAGAGATAAGCAATAATAATGTTAATTGAAAACAAAAAGTGAGGAAGATAAAAGGGGGAGATAAGACATAATTTTAAATTAAATTTTGAAAGAGAGGTAAATAATTGAAAGGCTGAAATCTAAAGAAGGAGAAGAACGCCACCATAAAGAATAAACAATATGAGAAATAAGAAAGAAAAATTTTATCTCTTTTTTGATCTTTGTTATCTTGTTCCCCTAAAATTTTATCTCTTCTTTTGCAATTTTGATTTTATTGCTTCTCTATTGTCTCTTTTTATTAGTTTGTTCTTTTTCTTTCATTTTTCTTTGGATGATTTTTCTTCTTTTTTCTTTGTTTTCCCTTTTTTCAATTTATTTAGTTTCCTTTATATATATATATATATTTGCTTCTTATAATATTATTATTTTTATGTATTTTTACTAGATTTTGGTTTCTCTATTTTCCATATTTAGTGCTTCTTAATTAGTTTTCTATACACACACACACACACACATATTTACTTCTTATATTATTATTATTATATATATTTTTAGTAGATTTTGTTGAAAATAATTTTTTTTTGGTTTTTCTTTTTTCAATTTTCTTTTTGCTCTTTTTATGTAGTATTGTTCTGTTTAGAGTTTGGTATTAATGTGGTTTCATCTTATTTCATTTTCATATAATTCCTCCTGTTCTTTAAATTTTCTTCTTTTTCTTATTGCTTTATTAATTTATTATGCTTGTATTTTATTTCTTATTAAGATTTTTAGTTTTCTTCCCTTGTTTTGTCTTGTTCATTTAAATTCTTTTACTTAGTTTCACTTTCTCCTTCATTTTTTGCTTATTGCATATTTCAATTTATCTTTGATCGTTTTATTCTTTTTGTGGTTATTATATAACCTCCCTCGCACTCGCTTATGCTTATTTCTTTGGTTCAATTTGATAACACTTTCATATCTGTGGGTTATTTATTTATTTTTTCTACTTTTATCTTATCTTATCATTTTAATATTTTGGATTAATCTTTTATATCTTTTTCTATTATATAATTTTCTTAGCCTTCTTTCAAATTTAGCCAATGTTTTGGTTATTTTAACCCTTTGCTCTTCAAATTTTTTTCTTTCTTATTTCTCATATTGTTTATTCTTTATGGTGGCATTCTTCTCCTTCTTTAGATTTCAGCCTTTCAATTATTTACCTCTCTTTCAAAATTGAATTTAAAATTATCTCTTATCTCCCCCTTTTATCTTCCTCGCTTTTTGTTTTCAATTAACTTTATTATTGCTTATCTCTCTCTCCTTGGTTTTTGTGTCCAACCCCACCTCCACTTCTCACCTCTCTTCTTTTAAGCATTCTGGGTCTGCATCTAACTATTATTCATCTCCTTATGCTCTCTATTATCCTGATGATGGATTGCGGAGTGTGATCCGAAACGTTGATGAAAAAAATTCTAACGCAATCAAAATCTAGAAGTTACAAATTACAAGCATTATGGATTGTGGAAATCTCATAGCATTAAGCTTTAAATCAGTCATTACAGTCATTTCTAGTTTCAATCTGCTCGCCCAGTTTGCTGCTTTTCAGTCATGTGGAGCTGACAGAGTGAAGTTTTGGTGTTGGTTATGGTTAGGGTTTGATGGTTCTTACTCTTGGAGTCAAACGTAGCAGATTGGAGACATATGCTTGCTGTTTGTGCTTCATTATATCAGGTCTGGAAGTGTTTCTTAAGTCTGAAAATTGTATTTTGAAAGGACTGGAAATTTCTGTTATTATTTCTGAGAAATACAATCTGAAAGTAATCCCTTGCATCAAGTCGTTCAATGTTATTTTCTGTTTATATGCATCTATTCCTTAGTATGTTAAATCATTGAATGGCATATGAAAAAAAAGCAAACAACATCACATCAGAACCAATTAGCAAACAAAAAAAAATATTTGGGGTCTCATATTACAACTTTGGCTCCTATTGGTAAGATGGTAATATTTTGGTTGCTTCTCTCTATAGTTACTCAGTTTGGTTGAAAGGTGTATTAGATGAATGTCAAAAGTGCCTTCTTAAATGGAGACTTGCATGAGGAGGTTTATGTGGTGCAACTTGAGGGTTTTTAGGTTCCTATTCATGAACATTTGGTTTATAGATTTATTAAGTCCTTGTATGGGCTTAAATAGGCTACTCGAGCTCGATATCTCAAAATTGATGAACAACTAAAAGACTTTGGATTGAGAATTTATTTTGATCGCAACTTTTATGCTAAAAGAAATGGTAATGATATTGTGATTGTATAGTATGTGATGATGATCTTGCCATCACAGGAAGCATGTACACTACTGTTCAACAAGTGAAATTAGAATTGTGTGCGGCTTTTGACATGCCTGATCTAGGCCTTCTACATTATTGCATAGAGTTAAGTTTTGATAGTAAGATTATTTCACTTCATGGTTCAAATCAAATATGCCATAAATCTTTTGGAGCATTTTGAGATGACAAAACTATAACTCATCTTCTACACCTATGGAAGTTGGGCTGAAGTTGTTAGCATCTAATAATTCATCATTGGTTAATTAATTCTCTACAGACAATTGGTGGGCAGCTTGATATATCTTACATTTACTAGATCAAATATCTATTTTTGACTTTTTTTGGTCAAAACTTAAGCTCTCTTGTTGGATAACCGCATTTTGTTTTATGTTGATACTCTTGACTTTGCAATACAAAATTTTGGGCAGGATTGGTTAATATTTGATGGTCTACTACTGGTTACATCTTCTCCTTGGCTTCAAGAATAGTTTCATGGAAAAGTAAGCTTTAGCAAACCATAGCTCCATCCTCCATTGAAGTTGAACACAAAGCAACTATGAGTGCTAGTTGTGAAGTAGTTTGGTTATGAAGTATTTTGACTGATTTTAAGCTTCTTCCACATGCTTCTATTCCATCTTTTTCGTGATAATCAGGGAGTATTGAAGCTGGTGAAGAATCTACTATATCATGCTTGAACCAAACACAATGAGATTATTTGACAACTAGTGGATTGCGAAGACATTTATTTTTATTTCTACATTTCTCAGGAGCAACCTGCGAATTTAATGACTAAACCTCTTGGTCATGTTTATTTTCTCAAATTTAGGGACAATCTTGATGTTGTTTCTTGTTTAATCATTAAGGGGGAGGGGTTATTAGAATATTAGTTTAATATGATAATAAGGTGTATGTGCACACTTGTTTGTACCAGTGTTACAAGACTCGGACTTGCCTCAGACTCGGCAAGCCAATTTTTGACTCGGACTCGAACTCGGAGCCCAGACTCGGCGCAGACTCGACAAAGACTCGACAAATAGAAAAAACCAAGAAATTCAGAGATTTTTAAAGATTTAAAACTTGTTTCATGCACCCTTTAATAAATAAACCTTAAAGACACAATAACATCATCAAATAGAAATTCCTATGATCCCATACACAAACATACATCGATCACATAAGTATAAACGCAAATTTTAGCTGAAGGAAATAACACATTCAGATATATAAATATTGTCAAATGTATACAAAACTCATGGAATATGAAATCCATGGCATCAAAACAAATATCAAAACTACAAATATAAGTCTATGGCTCAGAAGAGCTTGCATTACTCATCCCAACATCATGACAAGTCATGCGCTAGTGTCTAAGATAGGTCATAGATGATGATGTATCCATGATATTTGCTTGTGTCTCAATGATTGGTGTGTATATTCAAGTGAGGAATTGATTATTAAAATTTTATTGTAGCCTTCAAGACTGCATGTTTTGTTGTCTAATGTATGGAACAAGATAATCCTTGATTATGGCTTTGACTGCGAAAGATGCAAAGATTTGCAACAGGGGATATGTATTTTGTAGGTTTAATGATCATGATTCATCATTGGCCTATAACATGCTTAGACCTATAGTTTGATGAGGGTTTGGGGGAAACACCCCAATAGGGTTGAGGGGTAGTGCCCCTCGTGGGGTTCAAGGGGCAGCGCCCCCATTGGGGTCAAGGGGCAGTGCCCCTCGCGGGGTCCTAGGGCAGCGCCCTGGGCGTGCTCCCAGATGAAGACCTTCAAAACCACACAAACCTTCATGGCGCACACGATTTAATTAAAAAATTTGTAAATGAAAGATTGAAATTTTTTTAAAAAAATTTAATTAAAATGGCCGAGTCTAAGGCACAAAACTCGGCGAGTTTGCTGAGTCTGGTGAGTTCGGTGAGTCTCAGCAAGTACTTGGCAGCTGAGTCTCTGGGACTCATTTAGGGTCACTCGCCTCAAGACTCACGAGTACTCGCCGAGTTTGGGTGAGTCTTGTAACTATGGTTTGTACTAAGTTGCTAGTTGTAACTATTATCTATTTTTGGTATGTAACTGTGGGGAATATTACATAATTAGGTGTTTTAATTATGGTTTGTTAGTTTGTTTAGAGTTTACTTGTTTGGGTGAATATTTGTTCTTGTTTGGTTATACCCATAATTATTTGTTTTTCCAAATATGGGAGTTGTTTTCGGAGGTTTCCTATAATATAGGATATGACATTCCTATATATATGCAATATGTATTATTGAATAGATAGTGAAAATAAAGTATTACTTCTGTGCTAATATATGATATGGTATTAGAGCAGTAAATGTCTATGGATTGACTCCATCATAAAGGTGCTACATGACATTGGTGCAAGCGATGTGGTCTGGAGGATTCCTATGAACAAGATAAAGGAGCATCATAATTGCCTAGAGATGTTGGAGTAGATGATACTCTTGCACGTAGCTAATGTGTTTGGCTTCAATATCATGGGAAAGGAGTGTTATTCATGTTTGTTGTTAGTGAACCACTGAAATAATCTTTATTATGATTAAATATCTCTTATTCTAGCTGCCATACGACGTCCCAAAGAGATCACAGCAGCATAAAAATTGAATCACCAAGCTTATGCTTTGAAAAGGGATTTCTAGTTACAATTAGAGGTCATGGAGGAAGTGATAGATCTGATGCAAAGAATGCTGCCTATATGGAGATGTCATCAGAGTGGAGTCTAAAGAGAAGTTTGGTAGCAGTGGGGAGTTTCCTGTATAATGCTTCAAAGGCAGGTATAAATATATTAACAATGTTTGATGAAATCACCACCAAGGCCAATGTAGATTATGAGCAGATTGTACGAAAGACCTGCAAATAAATTGGCTTTGTTTCCAATAATGTGGGTATGGATGTTGGTAATTGCAAGGGATCTGTACCACGGAGGGGTCATCATATAGACTTGAGGGACATCACTTCATTTATATCTGTCATCCCACGTATGATCACAATTGCTGCTATTTCTACTTGAATTTAGGAGAAGCAAATCATATATGAGCCATATCATATGTTAAGGTTAGCACAACACTTTAATATGCTAATTCTAGCCATTGCATCAATTAAGATTTTTGCTTCCTTCCAAATACTTTAGTCCTTGCATGCCATCGTGCATATTGGTCAGTGCTATAATATGGATATTCTCTAACATAAAAAATAGTGCAAGTGTTGCTTGATGCTTCAGCTCTTGGTAATCACTGTGTAGTCCTTACCATCTCCCACCAATATGATATTTTTCTTGGTTTTAGGGAGACACTCTCACATAGTAGAAGAGATAACAAATACTAGCAGGATATGTTTGATGAGAGTTATCTAAAGTAGCTGCATTGCACCACAAAAGAGATCCAAAATAGACCAGGAGGTATGAATGATAGATATCAATATTGGAGTACAAAATTGTCATATTGCTGCCTACGAAACTTTGTAAGAATATTTTTGATAGCTAGTTTGGTATTGTAGTTTGATGATATTTAGTGCTTGGTGAGGTGTTGTAGCAGTATTGTTAGTCCACAGATGGTTGTCACTTAGGCAAGTGATTCCCATTCTCAGACAAGTTTTATCATTTGTTTAGAATAGGGTCCATTTTTTATTCTTCAATGCATGGGTCGTTAATTGTAGTGTCATCATAAGTAGTCTAATAAAATCTAAAAGTGTAAAACAATTATGAAATAAAAATAAAAATCACCTCAATTGTAATTGGAAACACTATCTAGTTAGGAGATATCTGAATCTAGATAAGGCCAAGGATGCAGTTTTGTTGCAAGAGGTAAAAGTTGTAAATTTTACCCTTGAAACTAATCTAAAGTTCATTTGGAAAGAATCAGCCCATCTTGCCACTAAACATGACAGGGGCAAGGATGGCTCTGCCATCTTACTGTCTAATAGATAGACAAAATATGTGATTGAATTTGGAACCTCCCTGTGCAATAGAGCAGTATGGATAATTATTGAAAAAGATAATTAAAAATTTGGGCTCTTTTCAGTGTATGCTCCAAATGAATATAGGGAGAGGATAGGATTGTGGAAATGGATTTACAACCTACAATACATCCCATGGATTGTAGGGGGAGATTTTAATATGATTGAAAATAGTGAATACAAGTTCTATGGTATTGAAATGGGGTGGAAAGGGGATGAGAGATACTTCTGGTACAAAATGAAAAGAAAACTCAAGCTTTTTGACCCTATGGAAGGATTGAAAAATGAATGCAAAAATATGTGGTTTTCATGGTGTAATTACTAGAAAGGTAATAAAAGGGTCTATTCTAGACTTGATAGATTTATCCCTTATATTTGTTCCCGCCCCCTTGGTTTATCCTAGGGTTAGGGATTTGCCAGGGAATGTTTGGATTTGAGGTCATTGAATTTACCCTTTAATTTAGGGCAATTCCTTGTAACATGCCCTTCCATTTTGCACAAAAAGCATGCATTGAGGCCACCCATAATCTCTATTCTACAGGAATTTTTTTTTTTTAGAGTTTAAATTAAATTTCTTCAAGGATGTTTACCCCTGGCAAAAGAGAAACTAGTAGCCTTGCATCCATGTGCAATAAAGTTGCTCTGGTCTCCTCCATCCTTAACACATTTCCTAATGGTGAAAGCAATTGAGGCAAAAATGCCTAGATTGGTGGCAGAACATCTTTTACTGCGACCCATCTAGGGTATGATATTGCCAAGATTTCCTCATTTAAATTTTTAGTAGACTAGATTATTACACGAAACAAAGCGTTTCCTATGTTCCAAAATTCTTTCGAGGAAGCTTTTTCTTGCATTGTGTGGTTTTAAAAAAAATCAAGAATAGATCCCTTTGAATCATTTTGCAAAACAAAATTTGGATCCCTAATTTTTTACACCAAACATTGTTTATCCACTCGTCAAGATATTTTCTTGTAGGCAATTTTTAGCTATCAAGAGCAATGAGAAAAATAGCAATTTCCTTTAACCTATTTTCCTCCCTAGTCATAGCATCTTCCATTTTTGAGTTTGGAATCACAACTAATTTCTTAGGTTCTACCAGAGGGTGCTTACCGTTTCCTTTGCCTTGCTTCCGCTCTCCTCGACACCCGCCATCATCCATCGTAACAAACTTTGCCGACTTCGAAATCCTACACCTTTCTTCACCCACCACAATGTCTTTAAACGATCTCTCTCTCTCTTCATTAATGCCATTAACACCATTTGTTCCTTCTGCATCATCAGGGGGGTCTTCGGACGCCAGGTCATCAGCCATAATTAACTGCGAATATCCAAATTCCTTCCACCGTAGTGTAATAAATGCATGGTAAGGATTGACCACACAACCAGTTTGAAAGCGGGAAGTTTTCTTTATACAAGCCAAAATAAAATTTAAAATTTAAAAGTTAAGAGTTACGAATATAAATTAAAGAGCAAGATTTTAAATGCAAAAGAGGAATGAAGGAAAGGAAATAATTAACAATACACAACAATAAAAGAAGGATCCAATGTAAAAACATGTAATGCCCAAAATTAAATTTTTTGCTTCATTAAGGAATTTTGTAAAGGGTAAAAAGTCTTGTAAAAATTGTCATCAAAAGTCAAAATTTCTAAAAATAGAAAGTTTCTATTTTTAGAAAGTTTCTAAAAATAGACTTGAGTCGGGGTTTTATGGGTTTCTTCTCAAATGGATATTGGCAAAAGTTTCTAAAAATAGAATTTTTGTTTCTTTGGGCTCAAACTGATTTTGATTGGTTGAAAATACTTTTCGATCAGGCTGGTCCAGTCAAAATCGTCAAAAGATCAGTATTTCTCTAGTGGGTCTATTTTCTTTTTCAGAAGGTAAAACATGAGATCCAAGGTCATCAGTGGAGGATGGTCAACTGCCAGGTCTCAGATTCAAAGTTTCAATGCTGTGTAGATGGCAAGAAATGGCGAACATGCACGCAGAACAAAGAATGAAGAAGGGAAAAAGTGAAAATCTTGAAAATTGTGAAATTTTTTCTAACACTGGAGATGCTAGGCGCCCCTGTCTAGTCAAGGCACCTAGCAGTCAATGCCTTAGAATATTTTTCAGTCTCCATTTTATGAGGCATGCAAAATGGTGAATGCAGTTTGCAAGGCGGTATACGAGAGACGAAAAAAGTTGAAAATCATAAAATAAAAAACTAACTCTAGTGATATTGGGCGCCCTTGACCAAGACGGGCGCCCAAGTGCTCTTGCCTTAGAATATATTTTTGTGTTTCTCAAAAAACGTGCAAATCCTTCCCATTAGCCCAACCTAGATCTGGTCAAAAGCAATTTTAGGGTTGGGAAAAGCTGGAGATCACCTCTGTTATGTTTAGGCTCTTCAGTGAATCCATCATCCAATTTAGAGGATTAGTTAGACAACAGATATTGCAGATTGAATGGAGGTAGAAACAAATAAATCGAAGGTCAAAAGAAAATTGAAAATGCCAGAATTTTGGCTAAGTTTGGTGACCTTGGGCGCCTCATTTCAAGGAGGGCGCCCAACTTCTCATGCCTTAGTTTATTTTTCGCGTTTTTTTGAAAACGTTCAAAACTTATTCGTCGGCCCTGTTCTGGCTTTTAGAAATTCGTTAGATGCAATGATAAAGGTTGGCAGATGGTACCATTCAACTCAGATATGATTAGGCTTGCCACGATGATTGACTTTCAGACTCTGTTATTCACTGGTTGTACGAAAACGAAGATCAAATAGGGGTCATTGGCTTCACACGAAACAAAGAAAGTAAAAATTTGAAAATCTCAAAAAAATGGCTAACACTGGCAAAGTTGGGCACCCTAGCTAGCCAGGGATGCCCAACTTTTCATGCCTTAGAAATTTTTTAGGTTCTCTAACATGCTTTCTTCCATTCTGGCCTCCGTCAGCAGTTTTCAGCACATGCAATCACGTTCAAATGACGTCAGATCCCAGTATGAAGCTGGGGATCACTTCAGTAGTGGTCAAATATGAACTTGCCATGGTCAAACAAATTCCATCAGTTGGCAGTACCAGATTCTCAGCCCGTCAAAGTTGGAGGCAGGTCTCCCTGGGAGCAGAAACAAGCAAAAATTGAAAAACGTGAAAAAATGGCTAACACTCGGGAGCCTAGGTCCCTTATCCAATCAACACTCCCAGGAAATCATGCCTTAGCCATTTTTTAGTTTTTGTTATTCGTCGTTCGAAAATGTGTCTACATTCAATGTTTCTGTTTTCGGATTGACTTCAAAGTTTTAAAGCTTGGAGAATAAAACACTTTTTCATCCTTGAACCCTATTTAAGAAGGCTTTTGCATCCATTATTCAAATATTTTGTAGGTTAGCATCCAAAGGAGGAAAGACAAATTTTTCTTCACATCAAGATTTGGAGGCTCAAATATAGTGCTTTTTCAGTGTTCTTCGTGGATTCGGGATTGGGAAGCATAGAGGCACGTTTTTCATGCTTTAAATTTCTAGGGCATCACATTTCAGAAAAAGGTGGTCATCTTTTTGAATTTTCATCGATCTAGGTCCGCTTGCTTTTTACTCCTCTTAAAGATTGGAAAATTTCATATTTTCAAGAATTTGCTTTTTTCGTGCTTTTTTTGGTAAACCCTCAGCTTTTTTTGAAGTTTGATCAACTGTGTCTCTTCAGAACATGATTCTCTACAAAACCCAGACTCTAACTTTTTTCGAGAATCCGCTTTTTTGGAGAAAAATCAGCAATCTACTTTCAGCAGTTTGCGCAAAATATTTCTGAACATAGGCTTGTTTACAGTCAAAATTTGAGTTTTTCAACATGCAGTATTCTCCCATGGAATTTAGAACCAAATCAATGTTGTACCACAATTTCTTGAAAACATTTGAAACTGATTTGCATCAGGTGAATCTAGTGTTTGATTTGCGTGCTTTGGAAGACGCTGAAAACATTGTAGTTAGGAATTTTGTTCAGTTTGAGTCGCTTGTAGCAGCTTCAATCCCCGTCTCAGTACAGAGCCTTGAATTCTGTTGTACCCCAAAATTAAAAATTTTGTTAGACTTAGACATTTTGAAGAAATGAGTAAAAGTCTTGTTAAATCAGTCAAAAAGGTCAAAATTTGGGCATGCATGTCTTGCATGAGGGGTTAAAATGCAAAATTTTCAAAATCTGACGATCTGGGTCTGCTAAGAGCAGCTTAATCAACAAAACCCAGATCTCAATTTTTCATCCCTAAATTTTAGGAAAACTGCTATTTTTAGAAATTTTCTAAAATTAGTAACGTTTTCTAGGTTTTTCTGGGTTTCTTTGGAAATGGATACTGGCAAAACTTTCTAAGAATAGAAAGTTTCTAAAAATAGAAAGTTGGTCCGACAGGGTCCGAATTGATTTTGATTGGCTCAAAATACGTCCATATCAGGCTGGTGCAGTCAGAATCTTAAAAAGATCAATTTTGCCCTACTGGGTCTATTCTGCTTTTTCAGAAGCATACCAGGAACTCTGAGGTCATTAATGGAGGTCAGTCAGCTGCCAGGCGTCAGATTTAGCATTCAGAGCTTTTCAACAGAAGGCAAGATGATAAACCAACACGGAGAACGAAGAGGAAGTTGAAAAATGAAATTTTTTTCTAACAGGTACCATGGGCGCCAAAAAACTGTTGGCGTTTAAATTCGCACCTCTGGAATGCGTATTTGAAGCGGACAGCTATGCATAGATAAACTGCTCTTCAAATTAGGAGGGGAAGCTCCCTCTTGCTGATGGTGTTTGAAAGAAAGTAAACTAAACTAAGTTGCCTATCTTTTTGATCAGCTTAGAGCACAAGGTTTATTAAACACAAGCGCCGCAGCTGAGATTTTCTGATTTTAAAACTTCAACTACGACTAACTTAAACTAAAGACGTTTCTAGCTTCTCAAGTAATAGCAGAGCGAGAGAAGCTAGAAATTACAAGGTAGATTTTCCGACAAAATACTTCAATGAACTATCTCTCAACAAACACCTACACACTTCAATGCAAGTTGAAATCAAGATCATAAAAGTAAAACATAAATAACGGAAACTTGAGATTTTATATCAAGGCAAAGGAGGCTCGTGATTTTATTACTCAAATCTCTAGAACAAGCTCACTTCTAACATGCCCGGAACAAGAAATTGCAGCTAAAGAGGCTTGCAATCTTGCTCTTCACACAATAGAAACAACAATTACACTAACTCCTTGTTGGCTAAAGAGGCTCAACAATTTGCTATCACAACACAATTGAACAATGCTTGAATTATGCAAATAGAAGGCTGTGGAAACCGGTTTTGTTCTCACTAGCGTAGTTCGGTATTGTTTGTAAACAAATATTGAGCTCTTTAACAACAAGATTAGTATGTATTCTTCATTTCTATTATTGAAGGCTAGATACACAAACATAAGTGAGCTTGTTCTAGAGATTTGAGTAATAAAATCACGAGCCTCCTTTGCCTTGATATAAAATCTCAAGTTTCCGTTATTTATGTTTTACTTTTATGATCTTGATTTCAACTTGCATTGAAGTGTGTAGGTGTTTGTTGAGAGATAGTTCATTGAAGTATTTTGTCGGAAAATCTACCTTGTTAATTTCTAGCTTCTCTTGCTCTACTATTACTTGAGAAGCCAGAAACATCTTTAGTTTAAGTTAGTCGTAGTTGAAGTTTTAAAACAGAAAATCTCAGCTGCGGCGTTTGTATTTAATAAACCTTGTGCTCTAAGCTGATCAAAAAGATAGGCAACTTAGTTTAGTTTACTTTCTTTCAAACACCATCAGCAAGAGGGAGCTTCCCCTCCTAATTTGAAGAGCAGTTTATCTGTGCATAGCTGTTCGTTTCAAATACGCATTCTAGAGGTGCAAATTTAAACGCCAACAAATTCGTAATTGCTTGTGTTAAGCATTACAATCTAACAACACGAGAAATCTAATCAGCAGATGGGCGTACTATTTGTAGCCTCAGGCCGGACGATGTTGAGAAATGCTTTTCAATACCACCATGGGCAAAAAATTTCGTCATATCAATTGAAGAGTGTGAGAAATTGTGGTATGAGTAAAAGGAGAAATACTGGAAAAGAGTTGCACAAAAGTGGCTAAAAAAGAAGCAGAATACTTTGCCAAAGAATGTTTGGCGTGGTGAGTTCAAGGAGGAGTTTGCAATCATGATTACTTTGCTCAACCGAGTCATAGGTCAAGCAAAGGCAAATAAATTCCAACCTTGGATGTTTTACATCATTTCTCAAATTGTTGATAAGACAAAACACTATGATTGGTCAACTTTGATCAGTGATAGTCTCCATTGTCAGATGACAAAATTTTTCAAGATCCATGAGTTCCACATGCTATCTTACCTCGTATATCTAATGGCCTTTCAAGTCAAGTTTAGAAGTTTGAATGTCACTGGAACCTTGGGTGTTGAGCATGTATATCATCATTACATGTAGCTGGAGTTTTCAGAATCAACACATCATTACAAGCGGGTGAATGATGCATTCATGATGCATATGGTGTGAGATTTAGACAATGAGTTGCATGTACAAATTTCAGCAAATGCCAGATTGGCAACGGTGGAGTGGGCTGATTGGTTTATCCAATTTCCCACATTCTCCTACTTCAGTGTTCGGCTTCTCAGTGTTGGCGTTTCAATTCGCACCTTTGGAGTGCATATTGGAAACAGATAGCTATGCACAATATTAACCGCTCTATTAGGAGAGGAAGCTCACTCTTTTGCTGATATGTGTAAAAAGTAAAGTAATCTAAGTTCCTATCTTTTTGACTCAGCTAGTAGAGGCACAAGGTTATAAACCAAATACATTGCAGCTAAGGTTTTCTCTGGTTTTTGTAGATCTTAACTACAACTAGGCTAATGCTAAAACTATCCTATCTCCTCAAGTAAAATTAGAGCAAAAGGAGTTAGGAGCAATTGGGAATGGTTGACGATAAACTCTATCTTAGGATTCCCAAGGAGGTGAAACACTCTATCCGAGGTGTAGGCTTAAATAAAGGTTATTGGAAACAAACATGAAACGGCAAGCTAGTTCTCAGGATTCCCAAGGAGGTGGAACACTCTATCCGAGGTGTAGGCTGAAAAGAGGATTACTAGAAACGACATTAAACGATAATCTTTATCTCTAAATTCCCAAGGAGGTGAAACACTCTATCCGAGGTGTAGGCTTAAATAAAGGTTATTGGAAACAAACATGAAACGGCAAGCTAGTTCTCAGGATTCCCAAGGAGGTGGAACACTCTATCCGAGGTGTAGGCTGAAAAGAGGATTACTAGAAACGACATTAAACGATAATCTTTATCTCTAAATTAAAAGAAAGATTATTGAAACAGCAATGGTAAATCCGGGACAGCAAATTGCATAATGAAACACACACAATAGACAATCAAACCAGCTTTATATTAAACAATGTGAACAAATACTGAATAGCAATATTGCAAGCAAGGTGGCATAGCAATATTGCAGGCAAGGTGGCACATCAATTTGTTATCACGAGCAAAAGTTAAAATACAAGGAGCAAGGGTGCTAAATCTCCTTGAGTTAACATTCAGTCTTGCCATCATGCAAGATTTATTGATATTCCTATGTCTAAATGAATGCAACCTAATGGTTAACTAAAAAAACCACTTCAGTTAACTAATTCTAAATTAAACTAGAACTCCATATTATCTCCAAAATAGACATGCACGATTGGTGGGACAACGAGTTAACTTGGAAAGAGGCATCAAGTTAACTGCTGTGTCTAATGTCTATCTTGAAAAGGTGGGATGTCCTGACTTAGTAGTTCACTAGATGCGATCACAAGCAATTAACTCCTCCAAGAAGTTGTTAACTGCGTCACCATCCAGAGGACGTCACATGTCTCAACTGCCAGTTTATTGCCTGCTAGCTACTTGACAATCCTAGAAATATCTGCACACTTCAACTGGCAGTTCATTGTGTCGTACCCCAAATTAAAATTTTTGCTACACTTAGGCATTTTGAAGAAATGGACAAAAGTCTTGTTAAAATTGTCAAAAAGGTCAAAATTGGGAATTTGTATGTCTTGCATGAGGGTCAAAAACTCAAAATTTTCAAAATCTGACGATCTGGGTCTGCTTAGAGTGACCAAGTCCACAAAACCTACATCTCAATTTTTTGGCCCTAAATTTTAGGAAAAATATAACTTTTTTTTGGGTTTCTTCTCAAACGGATGCTGACAAAATTTTCTAAAAAATAGAAAATTTTTAAAAATAGAAAGTTTGGCTTCTAGGTTTCAAATTGATTTTGATTGGTCGAAAACACTTCCTCATTAGGCTGGTCTAGTCAGAATCATCAAAAGATTAGTTTTTCCCTAGTGGGTCTATTCTGCTTTTTCAGGAGCTCCAAGGTCATTAATGGAGGTTAGTCAACTGCTAGGTGTTAGATTCAAAGTCTTAGGCAGTGCTCAGATCAAGAAACTGCAACGGATGATCGAGTGATGAAGAATGGAGAATGGAAGTTGAAGAATCATGAAAATTGCAAAATTTTGGCTAACTTTGGAAAGTTCAGGCGCCCCTACCCAGTCTAGGCACCTAGGGTTCTGTGCATTAGAAAAAAATTCATCTCCAACAGTTGAAGCAATGGCAAGCACGTGGAACAAAGGGAAAAGTTGAAATCAGCAAAATAAAAACTAACACTGCCAAGCATGGGCGCCCCAGGAGGAGATAGGCACCCGGTCTTTCAAGAGGTCAAATGATAGAATCAGGGTTTGCTCATCCTAGACAATGTTGCTCAGAATCCTCCTAGCTCCGCAATGAATCCATCAACACAATCATCTGATCAATCAGTCATCCAGAATTGAAGATCGAACAAAGAGGTCTCAACAGAGAAACATAATACAAATCATGAAATTATCAGAAAATATTCTAACTCTGGAAATTCTGGGTGCCCCAGGTAGCTAGGGGCGCCTAGGGTTTTGGAGGCTCAAATCCAACAATTAGGGTTTCTAGATCAATCAATCTCTTCAGAATTCTGTCAGCTTCGCAATGAATATCTTAGCCCGATCAACAGACTCGTCAACTACTGGAAAATTTAGATCGAGTGGACGACACAACATGAGGTTTCAAGTTTGAAGGTTGAAAAAGAGCCAAAAATGATAGGCTGGAGATCTTGGGCGCCCTAGAAGGAGATAGGCGCCCAAGCTTTTGGGTCATCAAATGAATAAATTAAGGTTTGGCATCTCCAATTGGTTTTCTTCGGAATTGAACCAACTATCCAACGCAATCACCAACAAGCTCATTAGAGTTGGCAGTCAACATATATCAAAGACAAAGCAGAGGGATGAAGTCAAATGCAAAATGAAAATCTCAAGAAAATTCTAAGTTTGGAAGCCATGGGCACCCCAGGTAGTTAGGGGCACCCAAGCTTTTGAGGCCCTAAAATCAGTTTTCAAAAAATATCACTCTCAGGAGACCCCCTTTAGAATTCATCAGGCTATCCAATGAGTCCAGCCATCAGTTCATTAGACCACTTGATCATCCAGAAACGAGAATTCATCAGAAGATCATAAAACAAGCAAAAGTTGAACATGAAAATGGCTAAAACTGGTAAGCTTGGGCGCCCCAGATAGCCAGGGGAGCCCAACATTTTGAAGGTCAAGATGATGTTTTTATCCGAAGCAGCCTCTAGGATGATCTTGTCAGATTCACATAGGCTCCGTAATGGATTAGTTGGCTAGTTCGCAGCATCAACCTATCATTTGGAATTCAAAGTCAAATTGAGATCAAAATCAAGCTAATTTTAGGAAAATTCAAAAAATGGCTAAGTCCTCCAAGGGTGGCGTCCAAGCTTTCATGCCTTAGAGAAATTTTCCAAAATTTCATCTTTTAAAAAAAAACACAAAAAGAAAGCATCCACATGCATGCACCTGTTTTAGGGTTTCACAACTCTAAATTTAGGAAGCAAGGCAATTCTCAACCTAAAAACTTATTTAAGGCAGCTTTGTGCATTCATTCTTCATAATTGTTTTGCAGGTGACTTCAAGGCAAGAGAGGAGAAACCAAGAATTTTTCCTATTTTAAGATTTGTAGGGTAAAACTTGGAGATTTTTTAGAGTTCTTCATATTTTCCAAATCAGCTCACACAAAGGCTCCTTTTTCTATGCTTTATTTTTCTAGGGCATCAATTTTCAGAAGGAGGTCATCTTTTTCAGTTTTCAGCAATCCGGGTCAGCTTGGTTCATGATTCTCAACAATTTTGGAAATTTTTTCAATTTTCAAGAACCTGATTTTCTCATGCATGTCCAAGAAATCTTCAAAATTTTCAACATCTGATCATCTAGGTCCATCTCAAACGTGATTTTGCACAAAACCCAACTCTCACTTTTTTTTGAAAAAATTCATAAATCAGGGTTTCTGTTTTACAACAAGCCATCAACAATTTTCAAAAACAAGCAATTTGGGTCTTCTTGCAACGAGTTTCTCTACAAAATCCATATCTCAGATTTTTTTTTAAAAATCTACCCATTTGAAGAAGAAAAATCAACAAGCTAAATTTAGGGTTTGTGCAAAACTTGTCCAAACATAGTCAAGTTTACAGTCAATCTTCAAGTTTTTCAGTATGAAGTACTCTCCCATCGAATTCAAGACCAAATCAGTGCTATATCATGATTTCATCAAAACTTGTGAAATTGACTTGTATCATGTCAAACCAGTGCTCAATTTGCGTGCTTTGGAAGACGCAGGCAATGCTACAATCAAACACCTTGGTCATTCAGGATTGCTTGCAGCAGCATCAATTCCCGTCTCAATACAAATTCTAGAGTTTGTAATTGCTTGTATCAAGCATTACAATCCTGCAACACGGGAGATTCAAACAACAGATGGAAGAGTGGTTTGTAGCCTCAAGCCAGACATGATTGAAAAATGCTTTTCGATACCACCTTGGTCTGAAAGTTTAAACATCTCTATTGAAGAATGTGAAAAAGTGTGGGACATGCACAAGGAGAAATATTGCAAGAAAGTTGCACAAAGATGGTTGAAAGAAAAACATAACACTTTGCCAAAGAACATCGGGTGTGGAGAATTCAAGGATGAGTTTGCAATAATGATTACTTTGCTCAACCAAGTCACTGGTCAAGCAAAAGCTACAAAATTCCAGCCTTGGATGTTCTATGTCATCTCTCATATGATGAAGAAAACAGAATTTTACGATTGGCCCACCTTGATCAGTGATAGTCATCACCAACAAATAACTGAATATTTCAAAATCCATGAGTTCCACATGATTTCATATCTAGTCTACCTTGTGGCTTTTCAAGGCAAATTCAGAGGATTGAATACTGTGGGAACTCTGGATGTACAACATGTTTATAATCATTACACTCAGTTGGAGTTTTTAGAATCAACACATCACTACAAAAGGGTAAATGAGGAGTTCTTGATGCATACAGTGAGAGACCTAGACAACAAGTTGCATGTATGGATTTCATCAACTGCCAGGGCAGCATTGGCGGAGTGGGAAGATTGGTTCATCCAGTTTCCTACATTCTCCTACATCAGAGTGTACGACTTCTCAAGTGCTCCAGTCATGTTGCCAAGATATCCTTCAGAGGAGGTGGTTTTCATGGAGTTTCTAAGGCAAGTGTCCAAAGTTCACACGTTCTTGCGAAACCGAAAGAAGCCTGCTTTCAATTTTCCATTTGAGTTGGGAATTTATAAATGTAGATCGTTGGTGGATGCTAAGTTAATGGGTGATGAGTTTTCTAAATTTGGTCTCAAGCCATTCAGCGAGAGACGATCATACGATCCTCATGGTGTCTTCGCATTCTGTCTTGGTAAGAACTATGCTCATGTGCCTGCACTTGAAGATTTTTGGGCTAAGTGCAGAGATGAGTTTGAGGTATGAAGGCGCAGTAATAACAGGCTTACACTCCATTAGATGAAAGATTGCTTGTTAGAAGATATTGAAGGATTGTTCGATGGTGATGGAGATGTACTTCCTATGTACAACTGAAATAAAATTAAGCAACAACCACTTCCACAAGTCAATTAGTACAACGAAGAGTGCATCTCTGTTGAAGAAAGAATGAGCTGAATCATTAAGAACATCAAGATTTTCTTAGGCCTTGAGAGGAAGAAAGTTATTCCAATAGCAGAGCCGCCAATAGTATAGTCATCTCTTCCTTCTTCTTCCAGACCACAACCAAAGATGAAGGCAATGAGTCATCCACAAGAAGGTGTGAAGGGTAGTAGAACAACAAAGAATGTAAGAAGATTGGACTTTTCCAATATAGTTATACAGGAGCAGCTAGCAGTTGTAGCAGAGGTTCCTCCAGAGGAGCCCACACCACATGAAGAGTTCCTTTGACACATGATTCTCCACCATCGCTGAGGTCTTCTCCGATTCATATTGATTTAGAAGATGAAGAAGTTGATGAAGCTGCAGCTGAACCTCCTAGAGAAGTTAGTAGAGACACCTCGTCTTGGCTTGCGAACTCCCTAGGAAGGAAGAAGAGTGTAATGTCCCCATTTTAGCCATACGCTCTTCTGTGTCTGATAGCCTATTTTTGGAAGCCCGTAGGCCAGTCAGAAGCTGAAATTAGGGTTTCCACTTTTAGAGGAGGTTTTGAAGGCTTGCATGTGATATTTTCTGATGCATGTCTAGTGGAGCTTTCTGGGTTTTTGGAGAGCTTCAGGATGTGGTAACATGCATGACGAGATAGTGACTTGCATTTTTTAACTGTTTCTTTGGCAGTTTTGGAGGCTTGCATGTTGGAGTTTTATAGTTCTGATTCTGGATTCTTTCTGGGTTTTCAGAGAGCTTCGCGATGGTGTGACATGCAATTGAATCAAATAACTTTTTCAGACTTACTATTTTTAGTAAGTTGCGATGGCTGCCCAGTTTGTGCTCAAAATGAGTTTGGAACAACTTACTATTTTTAGCAGTATGCTATTTTTAGTAAGTACTATTTTTGGCAGTGCTATTTTTAGTAGCAATTTAGCAGTTTTGTGTAGTGGCTATTTCTGGCAGGTTAGTTTGAGCAGTTGGTCATTCCAGCATTCTTGGAGTTATTTTTGGTAGGTCAGAGCTTGAGATAGGCGCTTCCTTTGATGAAGTAAAATATTTTAATAAAGTGAAATTTTTGCTAAGGCATGATGGACGCCTAGCTTGGAGGGATAAGCGATTTTAATTAAAAAGACAATTTTAAATGATATTTCACTTTATTATTCTGGACGCCTTATTGAGGAGAAAAGTTATTTTATTAATATATTCCACTTTATACTTTGGATGCCTAACTTTGAAAACTATTTGGAATTTTAATAAAGTTTATTTGTCTTCATGTGTTGGACGACTTGGGAAGGAGGTGAAATGAAATGCAATTTGGAGATTATTTAAAAATGAAAGTGAATTTGAGTTTGGCGTCCAATTTGGAGGGAGTTTGAAATTTGAATTTGGAGACTGAAGGCTATAAATAAGAGTGCTGGGCTCTTTGTTTATTATCCATGAAGAATTATATCGAAATGCTGCCGAAATGGTGACTGGTTTGCTTCGAGGAATGCATACCTCCTAGCTTGGACTTAGTTTTTTGCTTGAAAGATAGCAACTAGCTAAGTGAGAAGGCTGTTCTTTACTCAAAGGAACAGATTGAGCTTATTGTAATGGAGTCTTTTGATGTTTTCTCATGTCTCTTGGTGTGTTTTGTCAGTTTACAAGTTGCTGGTTTGGTGTGGCTGAAGTAGGTTTTTACTCATAACACTCTAGGTGATTTTTGTTTGGTTTTGGGTAGTTGATAAATCATTTCCTTGGCTAGGGGAGCCCCTTTGTGCAAGTTTTGAGAGTTTATTGTGGAGTCATTGTTTTATTCTTGCAGGTTGTCCCTTTTCCAGGTCGCACTTTTGCCTAGGAAGTCTTGGAAATCTTTAGAAAAATAAATATCATCAGTTTGCAGTTGTTTCTTAGTCCTAGCTTGGTCGCTATCTCTCTAGGGGTCATGTGCATTTCGTTTCATGTCATTTGGAGTGGTTTTGAGCGAGTTATGAGCATTTTAGTGAGTTTATTAGTTGCTGGTCTGTAGTTTTCAGTTTGCTGGTCTGATATTTCAGTTTGTAGAAGTTGGAGTTTTTGGGGTGGTTTTTCATATTTGGTGAGTTTTTGAAGATTGGAGATCAAACAATAATATTGCAGCTTCTTGGACAGCTTAACCATTGGCTTCTTGTAGGATTTATTCTAATTGTAAAACTGTTTCAGTAGTATTGATCAGCTCTTATTTATATTCTGCAATTTCCTATTGTATTCCCACTTTTAGTGTAAGAGGCTGGCCTCGCCGCCTTGTTTGCTTTTTGTTTAAGCATTATCATTCCCACGATTGGTGGAAGAGATAGGTCTCCCCATCTTTGCATATTGTACATGGGTCGGCTTGCCGCCCTTCTTTACTTTCAGTACTTGCATTGCTGATTGGCTGAGCCGTCAATTTACTTTCTGTACTTGCATTCATATTGCTGATCGGCTGTGCTGTCAAATCACTCCCATTGAATAAGTGGTCAAGTTGCATTGTAATTTTCCAACTTTCAGTTTACAAGCTAACGATCCCTGGTGACATATGCTCACACCTCGCCCGTCATTGGGATGTTGGTGTACATTCTTGGTGTAGGGTTACATTTCCAGTGCTGGTTTTGGTTTTGCTAATGCTGATGGGTGAAATTGTTAAAGTTGTTGCAAAAATTTGAAAAATTATAAGGGGGTCATTTCAAGGTGGCCTTTATATCAGCTAAAATTTGTAGAACTTGACAACATTTACCAAGATGCACCTGTGAAAAGACCAAAGAAACAAGTTCACTTTGAAACGAATCCAGAAGGTGAGATTATCATGGAGACTGCTACGCCTCCAGAAGATAAAAATATTGATGAAGTGGAGGTTGATGATTTCATAATGGTTAAGGCCAATCTTGGCAAAAGCACTAGGCACATAGATGTAAATCTCTTCAATGTTGCAGC
Source organism: Sequoia sempervirens (assembly GCA_007258455.2). Taxonomy (NCBI): domain Eukaryota; kingdom Viridiplantae; phylum Streptophyta; class Pinopsida; order Cupressales; family Cupressaceae; genus Sequoia; species Sequoia sempervirens. The sequence continues at coordinate 758,894,566 of VDFB02000003.1, forward strand.
AAAAAATCTTAAGGATAGAGTGCTCAAAGATGGAGAGGATATAGCAGCCCTCAAGGCTGAAAATCGACAACTCAAGCAATATATTTCTAATCTTATTCACAACACTTCACAAGCTACTTAGTTGCTGCCCGAGATTCTAGAGACACTAGCTGATCAACATCAGTTGAGACAGTTAGTAATATATGGGAAGCATATGTGGGATTGGATCGAGGAATTCATCACCAGAGGCAGAGTTGTCTTTGCATAGATATATCAGCTAAGGTATAATGCCCATGACCTGGGCCAAGGGATTCAAGGATTTGAGCAATGTATAGCAGAGGTGAAACCAATACACAAAAATTTCATTGCAGATTTGAATACTGCATACGACTTAGTGGTTTCAAGAGAACATAAGAGACAGATCCTTGCATGGAAAGAACATCACCTCTTCAAGGTGAGAACTTATGAAAGAATATCTGAAGAATTGGTTGTATACAGACAAAGGGTTGTTGAGGCTCTCCAGTTCATAAGTGAATTTGTTTTAGAGATCCCTTGTTGGTATCGTCATGGTGATGGTTCTTTCATTGAACTTGATGAAGTACAAGCCGAGTTTTAGAACATTGTTCGTAGCAGTGTTAGCAATGATCCTATTGCTGAAAGGGTGAGTCAGATTGCAATGATGTCAACAAGATTCGAGAAAGCAGTTGAAGATGTGAAAGATTCCCTAAGTTCAATTGCAGAAGGTGAAGAGATCCTGGAAAAGCGGAATTTTGCTATAGATAGTATTGAAGCTCCTGATAGAGTTACAGTTTCCCGATTTTTGGCGGATGTGGTTGAGATTTAAAGCAACAACTTTCTCCCAGCTTTCTTCCCATTCTTATCTCACGCTTTCTTTCTATTTCTGTCTTAGGCTTATCCATTCTTTGAAAGAGAAAAGAAATCAAGATGTAATAGTTGGCACTTTCCTATTTTTATGCTTTCATAGGTTGTTAGATGCTGATCTTGTTTTAGTTTTAGAAATAAAGCTTGCATGTTGGCAAGTCTTAGTTGTAAAAGGAAGGAGATTTTAGGGTTCCCTACTCTGCTTGTGTATAAATAAGGGCAGCCTTGCCCGTTTTTCTTTAACAGTTATTGAAATAGCAAATTGCTGAGCCTACTTTGTCTGCAAGTTGTTGTTCAGTTTCAGTTCATTTAGTGTAAGAGCAAGCTTGTATGCCTCTTTTAGCTGCAAGTTATTGTTCAGTTCTTGTGTTACTTGTGTCAATGTATTCTGGTTGATTACTAAGCTGTATGCCTATTTTGCTACAATCTTGCTGTCCCAGAAGTGTAATCTTTTGTTCTTGAGATTTGAGAAAATAAAGTCTTGTGCCTACTTTTCTTCCCTAATATAATGTCTCAGATTTTCGTTTTATGTGTTATGCTTATATGATCTCTATTTCAGCTTGCATTGAAAGTACAGTAGATGTGCGTTGGAAGAAAGTTTATTTAAGTATTTATGTCAAAGAATCCTTCCTTGTTCATTTCTAATTCTCAAGCTCTGCGTTTACTTGAGTAGTTAGAAACGTCATTATAGTAGGCTTAGTCGTAGTTGAACTTCTAAAAGAGAAAATATCAACTACAACGCTTGTGTTTTATAACCTTGTACTCTTAGCTGAACAAAAAGATTGGCAAATTAGTTTTAGTTTATTCTTTAATCAACATCAACAAAGAGGGAGCTTCCACTCCTAATTCGAAGAGCAGTTTATTTGTGCATGTCTGTTTCTAATTCGCATTCCAGAGGTGCGAATTGAAACGCCAACACACTGATTGGTAACTTTGGCGGCTTTGTAACTAGAGTGATGACCTCTGTTTCTTTTGTAGCTTTACACTTCTGACGCTTTTCTTGATTTTTCTCAATGGAAGAGTTGCATAATGAAACCGTGAAGTTTGATTGCGAACACTCTAGTTGTGAGAAATGCCAACGAACTCGCTGCACATGCAAAGTTCCAACGGTATTCAACCCTCTAAACTAGCCTTGAAAGGCTATCAACTATATGAGGTATGAAACCATATGGGATCCGTGGACTTGGAGCGTCTACGCCTGTCAATCAACCCCCGAATGTACTCGATGTCCTAAAGTGTGGTTTGGTCTATGCCTTCCAAAGCGTTCAAGTCAACCTCCGGATGCACTTGATGCAAATCTGTGTCAACTGTTCTGATGAAATTGTGAGTCAAGACTAATTTGGTCTTGAATTTAGTTTTAGTGAATTGCATACTGAAAAACTAGACTGTTGACTATGAACACAGATATCGGACAACTTTTCCGGTGAGGCTAAAAATAGCTTCTGGTGAGGCTAAAAATAGCTTATCGAGGGGCAATTTTTACAAAAAATTCTGACATGTGGGTTTTGTAGAGAATATATTTCTAAGCAAACCCACAACGTTAGAAATTCGAAAAAGCGGTTTTTTCCTTGACATGCAATGACTTCTTGGAGTAGAAGCTATAGGGGGCAGCGGGGGCTCCAAAAGCTTTTTCCTCTTGAAAAATTCTGGCACATGGGTTTTGTCAACGCTTGAGAGCTGATCAAACCTAGTTTCTCCGTTTTTTTGAAATGATGACTTTTTTCAGAAACCCTGAAAATAGGCGGCAGTGGGGCAATTTTCTTGGAAAATTTTCACACGTGGGTTTTGTTGCCAATACTGTACTGAACATACCCAGATGGCCAGATCTGTGAAAAACTGTCGTTTTCTTGGACATGCAAGAGAAAAACTAAGACAATGATAGAAGAAATGTGAGGGGGAGAAGATAGAAGTTATAAACTGCCTCCTTCAATCCTCAAAAAAATCACCTCTATATAATCCCAATCTGATGAATTCCTGGCTAGAACAAACTGAAAAGATGAAGCATGGAAAAATATTCCTCTGTGCAATCTGAACCTGGAGTTGCGAAGAACACCGAAAATGGCCTCCGTTTGCTCCTTCAAAATGCGTTGGAGAGAAAATAGCTGATTTTAGCTTCAACCTACAAGAAATAATGAAGTTGTGACGCCTATGCTTGAATAAATAAGCATTTTGGAGGTGGTAGTGCCAGTTAGGTGTGCCAACCCTAATTGAGGAGTTATTTTCCATGCATGCATTGCTAACTGAAGTTCTGTAATTTTAGGACGCCATATACAAGAGGAAGCATGCAAAAATCACAACTACAAGTCAACTGGGCCCACTTTGACTTTTGGCGCCCAAGTTTGAGGGAGTTAGAAATTTTTTAAAAAGATTTTCAACTTCCGCTGTGACTAACTGCCAAAGTTTGACCCTAAATTCTGGATGCCCGGTTGATCCTGAAGCTAAGCTGACAGATTCATCACGAAGCTGGATCAAGTTTGAAGAGATGTTGCTGGGAGCTACAAACCTCAAAAATTAGTTCTGATAGCTTGAAATTTTGGGCGCCTTTTTCCAAAAGGGTGCTTTTTTCACTAGACAACCATTTTTTGGATGTTTTTGAATCTCGTCAATTTGACCCTCCATGCTTCAATCTGTAGTTGCAGGTGACTGAAGACTCCCGCGAACATGCCGAGAGATGGAACGGAAAACCAGTTCAATTTTAGAGAGAATTACTGGTATTGCAACGTCTGAAGGTTGATTTAAGAAGCTCAAATTCAAGGGCTCCCCTGGCCTGCAGAGGCGCAATTGGGTCTCTGAGATACCCTTTGCAATTTGTAACCTTTGATGAAATGCTCCAGTTTGACCCTTGTTGCCGGGAGTTTGACTACTCCGATGTTCGTGCTGATGATCTCATTGTGGAGATTGAACTACTATGAAGAGATGTTCTTGGGAGTTACGAAGTCAGAAAGCTGCATTTGAGGCCCCACGAAGTTGGGCGCCTTTTCCAAGAATGGTGCATTTTTCTCTTGACAACCAAATTTGCATGTTTTTCAACTTGCTTTCGCCTCCAGTGTTTTATGCTTGATCTTCATTCACGGGCGTTTGATAGGTCCTGAGAGTTGACCGCTAGATTCATCGCGTAGCTAGAAGGATTTTGAGCAGATCTCTTGAAGAAGACAGCTACCGAAAATCTCATCTGGTTGACCAAAAGTCTAGGCGCCCCTGGCCTGTAGAGGTACATTTTACATTTTGACTTTTATTTTATCCTTAGTTATACGTGCTTGTTGGATCAATAGCTACTGTTGTTCGACACATCTTATGGATTGGTGAACTAATTCATCGTGAAGCTGAGTTGAATCTGAAGAGATCGCCTGGAGATAACAAATCCAAGAACTGACATCTGATGACTCTTATTCTTGGGTGCCCCTGAGCTACAGGGGTGCAATTTCCGTAATTGACTGCCATTTTGGGTGTTTGTTGACCTTCCACATCTTCCGCCTCTGACGTCGTTTGCCGGTGTTAGACAAATCGGATAGATTCGCTTGATGATTCACTGGAAAGCCAACAGAATTCCGGAGATGACTATTTTTGCAAACATTAACAACTGCATTTGGGCCTTCAAATTCAAGGGCGCCCCTGGCCAGCAGGGGTGCAATGGGTTCCAAACTTGGTGATTTTCTGATGATTTTCAACTCTTTGCGCTTCGCGATCACCGTGTTACTAGGTTAAGTTGACTGCATTGAAGCATTACTGCTGTTGACGCGAGTACATGATTGCATTCACCATTATTATGTGTACGGACACTACAAAGTTGACTTGGGCGTTGATTGCACAAGCATCTCCCTTGTAGCAAGGCATCATATTTCCAAATTTAGAATATTTCTTACATTTTTCACCTTTTGAAAATTCCCTCCATTGCGAAGCATCTTCTTGAGCATCTTTCGCCATAGAATCTTCGCTGAAGTGTTTGAGGCTTAGATTTCGACACTTGGTACTGGCCAACTGCCATTGACGACCTGGAGGTCCTAATGTTTCTCTTGAAAAAGTGAAATATACCCACTAGAGCTAAACTGACTTTTTCTTGATTCTGACTTGACCAATGTGATCGTGAAGTGAAATAAGCCAATCAAAATTATTTTCAGCCATTTTTGGAAAGATCCTATTTTTTAGGGTTTTTCCTAAAAACAGGGCTTGAAACCCTAATTTTCAAAATTTTCAAAATTTGCCAATATCCTTTGAACAATAAACCCATAAAAAGCCCATGCTTCGTTTGACCTAAAACTGACTTTTGACGACAATTTTACAAGATTTAGACCATTTTAATCAAAATGCCTTATTGAAGCAAAATTTTTATTTTGGGTACAACACTCAGGTGATCCAGTCATGCTACCAAGATATCCCATGGATGAGGTAGTGTTCATGGATTTTCTAAGGCAAGTGTATGAAGTTCACACATTCTTGCGTAACAGGCACAAAGTTGCATTTAGTTTTTTGGTTGGGATGGGCATCTAAAGATGTAGATCATTGAGTGATGCAAAGTTGATGGGCGATGAATTGTCAATGTTTGTGTAATATCCCTTGCTGATATAGATGTGACAAATGAAGTTTTGCACCCAAGGAATATTGTCGAACACTTCTGATGCAAACTGAATGCTTGCTGGTCTGTGGTTTCAGTCTGATATATTGGCTTTAAAAGTAAAGACAAGTATTCTAATTGCTTGAAAATGAACACTATAATGTCTAAGCTATATTCTAAATGCATCAATGACTCATTTTCATCTTTTACAATGCACATATATGACTTCTATATGCAAGCCTAAGTTACCGGATTCGCTCAGGAAGGCCCTGGGTTTGAGTCGGGTTCGATTCAGGTCTGGTTCGTGGAAATTCGCTCTGGGTCCGGCTTTTTGACTGTGGGTTCGGCCAGGGTCTGGACCCATGACTGTGGGTCCGGACAGGGTTCGAAAATTTCAAACCCGGTTCGAACCCGGGTTCTATTCCGCGCCCAGGAGCATTTTTTCACTTTTTTTTTCATTTTTTTAATACTTTTTTGACTCGTTTTTGACTTTTAATGACTTTTATTCTTTCTAACCCTAATACTTGCCTCAAAAACATGAAATAGGTAAAGTGAAACTCATTTACCAATCTGTGAATGAGGAAAAAGGATTTTTTGCCTCCATTGCTGAATTTTCTCTTTTGCTTGCGCAAGCTGGAATAGACTTGAAGGCTGATCGCAGATTGTTGTGCTATTCCTAAGCACTTGCAAGTGTCTATTCGTTGCTAAGAAGATCGTAGAGCAAGATTTCTTCAAAAGAGGTAGGTTTTTTGAAGTTTTTTGATTATTTTTTTTACATTTTTTTTCACAAGTGAACTTCAACTCTTTTTTTTTGTTTTTTAGTTATTGTTTTGTTTTACTTTTCATTCCTCTAAATGTCTATAACACATGTTCAATTTTTTCATTTTTTTGAAATTAATTAAGTCTTTTAGTTTCAAATTCAATGAATCAATACCAAAATTTCAATATGTTGTGCCTTAGGTATTCACTATTCCATATTACAATGGCAACCGATACCTCCTCAGGCTCAATCCAATCTCGTTTCAAAATAAACCCAGCCTCTCCCCTTTGGAAATATGTAGAAATGGTTCAGCAACTTCCAGGTGGTGGAGGATATGTTTGGATTTGTAGTCATTGCAATGTTCAATATTCGAGCTCATACAGTCGAGTAAAAGGGCACTTGTGCGGGATCCCTGAAACAGGCATCAAAAATTGTCTAGGTGAAAACAACAATGGCATTCCAAAAGATATAGTGTTGAAATATATTGCTGAGCAAGAAAAGGCAGACCAAAAAACAACCAGTGGTAAAACAAGCCATCCTTTGAAGAAAGGATCTCGATCCATGAAACCCCCTACACCACCTTATTTTCCACCTATAGAAAGCCATCCATTTATGGACATCCCTCAAGAGCAAACCATGCCCTCTTCAAATAAAAGATCTAAGGGACCGTTGGAAGCTTCATTTCAGAATGAGGCAAGAGAGATTGCTGATCAAGACATAGCAAGATGTGTCTATGCCAATGGATTGGCATTCAATGTTGTTCGTTCACCATATTGGCAAAAAATGGTGAAATCTATTAATGAGGCTCCAAAGGGGTATAAGGGCCTAGGTTTTGAGAAGGTGCGTTGCACCTTATTGGAGAAAGAGGTGAAACATGTAGCAGACTCTTTGAAGCCCATAAGGGATTCGTGGATCGAAACAGGGGTGACCATAGTTTCTGATGGATGGAAAGATGCAAGAAATCGCCCATTGATCAATGTTATTGCTGTGTCCCCTAAAGGGGCAATGTTTTTGAGAGCAGTGGATTGTGAAGGACAGGTGTGAAAGATGGTCCATTTATTGCTGACATCCTTTGCCAAGCTATTGAAGAAGTGGGCCATCAAAATGTTGTGCAAGTTGTAACCGACAATGCCAAAAATTGTAGGGCTGCTGGGTTATTGGTTGAGGAGAAGTATCCACATATTTTTTGGACACCTTGTGCTGTCCACTCCCTCAATCTAATGCTACAAAAAATTGGATCCAAAATTGAATGGATCAAACAGGTGTATGCCGAGGGCGAAGACATCCAAATGTTTGTCACCAACCACCATATGACGCAAGGAATATTTAGACAATTCTCAAAATTGGAGTTGTTGAAGGTAAGTTAATTCTCAATATTTTTAAATTTTTGAATTTTCTTTTAATTTTAATTTTTAAATTTTGATTTTGTATATTTAAATTATATTTTAATTTTAATTTTGATTTTCAAACAGGTTGTCGAGACCCGTTTTGCCTCCAACACAATTGTGTTGAGATGACTTATAAAGGTTCGTGAGGCACTATGTGCCATGGTAATCAGCCCTAATTGGGTTGTATGGAGGCAATCTAGCAATGAAAGGGAAAATAGGATCAAGCAAAGGATCCTAGATGATGGTTGGTGGGATCGTGTTGAGTATCTCGTCAGTTTCACCGAGCCCATACTGAGCATGATCCGTTACACTGACTTGGATAGACCTTGTTTGGGCGAAGTATATGATGGTATCGACTCAATGATTGAGAAGATGAGATCCATCATCAATGCAAAAGAGGAAGATCCTGAAGAAAAATTCTTCAAAGAGCTACAGGAAATCATGGTTGATAGATGGAACAAAATGACCACTCCCTTGCATCTTCTCACTTTTGCATTGAGTCCCAAATATTATAGTCCTAAGATACTTTCTGCTTCATCAAGAGTTGCTCCATATAGGGATGGTGAAGTGGCCCAAGGGTACAAGGCAGCAATTCATAGAATCTTCACTGATCGTGACCAACGTGATCGAGTGAGGGCTGAGTTTATGGCTTTTGCATGCTCTGGGAGTGTTGATTAGAATATGGATGCTCTTCGAGACAAGTGCAGGGTGGATGCTCATAGTTGGTGGTACTTCCATGGGCAAGAATACATGCACCTCCAACCTATTGCAATAAAAGTTTTATCCCAAGTAAGTTTTATATTTGTAATTTTAATTTTAATTTTTAATTAATAATTTTGTTTAGTTAAATTTTGTAACTCTTAACTATTTATTAATTTAATTTGGTCTTAATAGTGTTGACGTGATTTTCGTGATCGCACCAACACATAATAAAGTTGCCAACGGCTACTCTATCCTCTCTTGAACAAAGTTTCTTGCATGCTAAGATTGCGAGATAGATCATACATTTAACTCCAAGGTTCTTTCATGCAATAGAATACCCTCAGTTGGCTCGATGTGTTTTGCTGGTATTTCAAGGGGACTTACACAATTGTTCGACAGTTGACAACAGACAGTGGATTAAGGGATTTATGTAATTTGGATGATTTGGCAAGTGAGCACAAGTTTCCTAATCCTAACCGGGAATGAACTGAATTTAAAAGAGTGTAGGGCCTAAGAAGTTCTAATATACTCTAAGGCGTGGGATATGGCGATCAATTCTCACAAGCTTCAACCGAGCCTTGTTTTGCCTCGCTTCGGACAGCTTCCACAAAACCGGTGCAATCTTCAGAGGAGTGGCGAAAGGTGTTCAAATTATAACTCAACATGCAAGCACCATCAAGATGATGCATACGAACACATAAGTCACAATCGAAGTTAAGTTTGAAAAGTAATCCAGTTGACCACATAGGGCGAACCCACCGTCAGTGAGCCCGCTAGTGGTATGGACGAACGAAGTCTTGTTCAAATCGAGCACCACATTCCACAATTACTAAGTACTTGCATGGAAATGAAAACTAATCTACTTTAAGCTACTTCAAGTTACTACGTGAATTGGAAGGACGAAGAAGCCTCGACAACTAGTCATAACAAAGAAGAAATCACCATTAATGAAAATTCTTTTATTATGAAAGCATTCACGACAACTTCTTACAAAGTATTCAAAGGGAAGACTTTCCTTCCTTTTCAATCTAAACTATACTATCAAACTATTCTACTTTCTACTCTATAAATTTCTCTCTACTCCTTTGCTATCCTAACTTTGATCTAATGAGATACAAATGAGGGGGACTCCCCCTTTTATAGATGGCCAAGTCCAACGGACGGCTCAGATTACAATCGGCTGGATGGCCCAGATTGTGCCACCTCAGCCCTAAACAAGATTCACCCTAAAAACCGCCACCAAGAGGAGTGGGGTAATAAATGAGCCATTAATGTCCATCATCCTTCTAGAAGATTCCAACTTTGAAACGTGTTCACATTGTTCTTGATCTTCTTCTTGACGTTGTTCTTCAACTTCTTCTTTGTCACTTGACCTGGGCACATACGAAGTTTCAACACTTAGCCATTTTTTGCAACTTTTCTTCCTTCGAAGTTGAAATGTCATCTTGAATCACTTAAGTCATCACCGCTTGGTCTCGACGTTTCTCCTGCAAAACAAGCAAGGAGAAGAGCATTAGAACACTTCATAATATAAATTCAACTTACTTACCAGGATTTTCACGCTCTAACTTCCAAGCGTTCATCGTCTTCACTAGCCAACTTCGTGTTCAAATTCTTCATGCCTTAGCCAAATTTCCAACCCATCTTGTATTTTGCCTGGCGCACTTCACTCTGATATTTCATCCAACTCAGACTCGAGAAAAATGCTTTCATCAGGAATTTGATAAAAAATTATCTAGATGCTCGATTTCAGATTCATCCGCCAAGGCATTTTATCTTCACAAACATTTCTTTCCTTGCCTTAGAAAATTTCTCAAATTTTCCTTAGGAAATTCATCAACCTGGTGCCCATCAAAATATTCACCTCGGAAGGCTTTGGCAAAGCGTGGAAGACTTTGAAATTCATTCCTCATCGATAATCCTTAATACCCAGAAGAAAATTTCTTTTAGAACTTGTCGAATTCATGGGTATACAACGAACAGGTTCATTTAATTTTCTTGAATTTTGAACCTTGGAAAAATAATTCCACATCAAATTTATTCCTGCTCTTCATTCCTGGGAGTTGTCCTTTGCTCTGACTTGAAAACTTTTAATCCATCCTGCAATGCTAGCATTCTCTGACTTCATTTATTCATGCTTCAGGAAAATTCCCCATCTCCAAGTCCAGGCGTGATTTTCTTAAGGAAGAGAATATTTTGTGCCTTAGAGAAATTTTAAATCATTTAACACTTTTGAATTTTTCCTTAGAAATTTTATTCAACTTCATTCATCTTGCCAGTGGTGAGGAAATTCTTATCAATTCACTTAGAAGATTTTTCTATCAAACGCCCTGAGCACACTTGTATGTCCTTAAGAAAATATTTTCCTTTCTCCCAACGCCTAGCACATTTTCATCTCCCCCTTTACCTTACCTTGGCGCACTTTATACAGGTAGGAGGATATTTTTTTAACTTCAACGCCTAGGCAACTTTATTTCACCACCTTACCCCTACCTTTTCAACTCAACATCCACTCCTTACTTGGCGCCATTAGCATGTGTAGGAGGAATAACTTTTACTACGCCCAACATGTGACCCTTGAGCTTCCTTATTTTGTCTTTATATGCCCTCATTTGGGCGCATTTAAGCATGAGAAGGGGATAAAATTTCCAACGCCTTGCCTTGTTGACCATTGACCTTCTTAACATGGGCGCATATCATATATGAGGGAAAATAAAACTTCAATGCTTTTGCTTTGACTCTTCTTCCTTGCTAATCTTGGGCGCATTTTGGCATAGGAGAAGGATTGACATCTTTGACTTTCCTTTTGACTTTCTCTAGCTTTCTTCTAACTTTGGCGCATTTCTTATAGTGAGGTGGATTTCAAAATTCTGTCTTCTTCCTTGTCCTTGCATGGGCGCATTTTGCCATAGGAGGAGGATAAGCATCTTTGACTTCCCTTTTGACTTCTCCTTGAGCTCCTTCTAAACTTGGCGCATTTAGCATGTGAAGAAGGATAAAACTTTTACTTAGAATATTTTAATCACCTTGACTTGTTGAAGAGGGCGCATTTGGCCTAGGGTGGAGGATAAGGCACCAACACTTAGAAACTTTTTGCATGCTATTAGCTTGAAGTGGGCGCATTTCACCTATGGAGGTGGATGAAACCTTTTAACTTAAATTTTTTTTTGCTTGACCTGAGGTGAGGGCGCAAATGAGAGGTGGTGAGGGATATCTCATGCCTTAAAATTTTTTTTTAACTTCTCCACCAACTTGGGTGCATTTGGAGGTGGCAGGAGGATGAAGTTCCAGACTTAGAATATTTTTCAATCATCTTGAAGGCAAGCTGGGCACATTTTCAAGTTCCTGCAGGAAGTTCAACACTTTGCATTTTCTCAAGGTCTCCAGCCGAAGTGGGCGTATTTTCAAGGTGATGAAGGACGAAGTCTCAGACTTAGCCATTTTCCTTTCTTCTGCCAGAATCTCCACATCCTGCTATTTATAGTAAGTCCTCTGATTTCCATACTTCTGAAGCTCAGAACGATTTGAAATTTTGAACACTGAATTCTTATCACCTTGCCAGCCTGTTGACACTGTTATTTTGAGCTGGCCTGCTAAAAATAGCATATTTTCGAAGGTGGTTTGCTATTTATAGTAACTGCTTGCTTCTGATACTTCCACAACTCCAATTGACTTGAAATTCGAATGACGTGCTCCTCACCACGTGACCTGCCTGTTGACACCGGCGCATGCAGCTGACTTTCTATTTTTAGCCAGTTTTTGAAATGACTTACTATAAATAGTAAGTGCTCCGTTTGCCTTCAAATTTTACCAGCTGATAGTTTGAAAGATGCTGATCGTGGTGGTATACATCGGTTTTTGAAAATTCTGGCATTTTACCCCTCTTTTTGGGTCCCGGCTGGAAACCCAATTCATCTTGCATGCATATCAAATGACCCCTGTTTGTCTTCGTTTCTGTTGCATAGCGATCAGTTTGTGATTCTAAAGTGCTGGAGGTGGCTGCCGGAATGCATTTGCTAAAAATAGTAAGTTCCTGAATGAGTGATTATCTCCGTTTGCATGTCACATCACTGCGTAGCTCTCGAAAAACCCATAAAGAATATGCAGACATGCAAAGAAAACCCTGACATGCAAACCCTAAAAATAGCCTCGGAAGGCTGAATTTTGAAAGTCGTTACCTTGCTTTGCATGTTATATATCCGCGAAGGTCTCAGAAAACCCAGAAGGAATCCTCAGACATGCATTTGAAAAACTCTGCATATAGGCCCTGAAATTTGCTCCGGAAGCTGAACTGCTAAAAATAGTAAGTTGTCCGTTTCAGCTCAAATTTTGCATGCGAGCAGCTTGATGTATTCTGGATGTGGTGTGATTGTCAAAACTTCAAGAATGTTGACGGAATGCCAGAATTACACACTTACTAAAAATAGTAAGTAGTCAGAATCTGATGAAATTTAGCTGATAGTCCACTGGGAGCATACTGACAGCAACGTTAGTCTCAATTTTCAATTTATTCACTTCATTTGACCCCGGAGTGACCAGAAAGGTGGAAACCCTAATTTTCAGACTTGGCCAAATTTTACGTTTAAGCTTGCAGACGGGAACGTCCCCGGAAGGCAGATAATCAGAAAAGAGACAGAAAGAGAGAGGGAGACGAAAACCAAAGCCAAAAGACCAGAATGGAGCAAAAATTAGGGGTCCCCATTTTGAATGGGGCGATGTGTGAAAAGGTCACAACAAATAGGTTGCTAGTTCATCCTCTTTTGAGAGGAATTGGAGCACATACTCCTTCATCCACTCAATAAAACGCAATAGGCTACATTCAAAAAAGGTTGAAGACTTGGTGTATGTGCATTCAAACTTGCGCCTCCTTACATACAAACATAGTTCCTACAAAGAAGGAGACACACGGAGGTGGGATATTGAGCCAGAGCAGCTTGACTTGGATGCTTCCACAAGTCACTTAGCTGCACCTGATGATGACTATCAGCCTGAAGCAGCTACTATTGAGCATGAGAGCGGTAGTGTTAGTGCTAGTGGCAGTGCTTGTGCGAGTGCCACTAATGCTATTTGTGGTTCTACACAAAATGTAGCATCTAATGATGCTGATGATGCTGCTTTTTTTTATGACCCATATGATTCAGATTGATCAATGATCAATAATTAATAATTATTAATGGCTGATTGTAAACACTTGACATTTTTATGTTTGAAGTTTGAACTTTAATTTATAATTCTATATCATGACATTTGACTTTTGAGTATAAAGTGGTGGTGTATTTTTGCTATGTTATTTGACTATTAATATGGTGGTGTATTCTGAACTTAATTACTGCTGCAAATATGTATATATTTCTGATTTTTATATGTTTTTGTATTACCGAACCCAAAACGAACCCAACCCCAAATTTTTTTTTCCCAAACCAGGTTCTCGAACCCAAACCCGAACCCAAAACCAAATCGGTAATTTAGATGCAAACTAATCACCTACAGCCAAGTGACATTTCGTCATAGAATTGGCATGCATACAATTGTAAAGATATGAATATGCTATTACAAAATAATCTGCAACTAATGACTCTTATTGAAATGTGTCCATTACAATGCTGATATGAGAAAGCCAAGACTCTTGGCAATATGATGAGAACCCTGCAATAACATGAAATCTGATATAAATGTCTACCTACAGCTGCAACTAATAACAGTGCCAAATCTGATTGCAAAGAGCTCCTACAACAACTTAATGCAATCATATGCAACTATAGATGACTGAAATTACAATGCTTCAATGACTGAATTTGCAATACAAAATATGTTGATTAAAGACCAACAACTTGAGATACAAATGTCTGAAGTAAATCTGGAAATGATGGCTACCTTGATAGATTAATCCGTTTCTCCTTGAGCTTGATGAATTGGCCTCTAATAGAGCAGCACCTGGCCTTCTAATCCCTCAACGATGCCTCTTGAATTTATTTAGATTTTTTTTAAGCCTTCCTTCTAGAAATCGACCCTCCTTGCTTAGCCGCCCCTGCCTCTTGGAAATCAGACTTATAAATAAATTGTAGATGCTGCAAATCTCCTTCAAAATGCATGAAACATTATCTCCATTACCATAGAATGTAGTGCTGCAACCTTCTTGGAGAATCGATGCCAAAAGAAGAAGATATATGCAAAATCGTGGCTCCAACTAGCTGGTATGATTGTAAATTTATATCAAACTCTTATTTATCCTCCAATCTACAAATGCAAACCTCCTATGAACTCTATAACTGAATGCAAGCTATCTCCAATAAACTCAATCGAACTAATCACCAAAATTGGCCCTTGGCCACACTTTGAGCACCAATGAGAGGACTGATTTATCCACTCCAGATCTACAACCCTTTAGAGGATATTTCACCACTTCAGTTATGCTATCAATGGGAGTTTTCGTTCCCAAAGACAATGAAAAGAACTGCAGAAACCCCAAGGCTCCACAATGGACCTGTCAATATCAAATAACAATCTTTGGATGATGAGACAATGGCTGCCCTCACCTATTTATTCTTTTTCACCAAGAGGTCGGCCCACAATCTAGAATCTTCTAGAAATAATATAATATTTTTTTATATTTACACTTAATTATAATAATATAAAATATAACTCATAAAGTGCAAATATGATATCCAACACAATATGTTATCCAATATTATGTTTTCAAACATGTTATGTTATCCAACATCCAGAATATCATGAGAAATGACTATCCAATGCATCCGATGAGCCAACCAACGCTTGGGTAACTGCCAAGAGGACCCTCTAACCATGCCCTATTAGCCTGTGAGGATCAAGAATAGGCTAATTCTTCTAAACTCCAACGCTCATGAAAAAGGGGACATTATAGTTCGGCCTCAAGTTTTTCAATGAGAGGTGTTCATATGATCCTCATGGTGTCTTTGCATCCCGTGTTGGTTAGAACTATGCACATGTGCCTGCAGTTGAAGATTTTTGGGCTAATTGTGAGGATGAGTTCGAAGTGTGCAAGCGCAGCTATAATAGATTTACCCTTCAACAGATGGCTGATTTGCTATCAGAGGATGTGGAAGGATTGTCAGATGATGGAGAAGTCCTACTTCCCATGTATACCAGAGATCAGGTCGATCAATGGTCACTTTCACAAATTAATTGGTCCACCAAAGAGAGCACCTCAATTGAGGAAAGAACGAGCCGGATTGTCAAAAACCCTAAATGGCAGAGCAAGACCCCAAATGCGCCCATCATAAGCAAGATGGTGTAAAAAGATTCTAAGGCGCAAAATTGCCTGACCCCCTACCAAATGCGCCCACCAAGGAAGGAGTTGAATTGTTAAGTGAAGAATTTGCTAAGGCAAGGGAGAAATCTAGAGGCACCACCTGTGAAATGCGCCCAAGCTTCAAGGAGGCATGAAAATTTGCTAAGTGATTGAAAACTGGAAGCTACACCCCCCAAATGCGCCCTCAAGCAAGGTGTAAGGAGGCATCAAAAAAGTTTCTAAGTCTCGAAATGGAAGCAAGGGGTCTCATATGTGCCCAAGGGAGAAAATGTAAGTGAAATTTTTTCTAAGTCAAGGGAAACAGAAGAAGACCCTCTTGAATGCGCCCAAGAGAGGAGGGGTCATATGCGCCCATGAATGAGATGGAGGCTTGAATTTTTTCTAAGGTACAAACTCAGAGCTGAAATATTCCCCCTTGATTTTTTCCCCAAAATTAACACACAAATCAGCAACCAAACACTGATTAGCGTTAGCCCCAAATGCAAATCAACAAAGAAGATAACTCTAACCAAGAATGTTCACCAAGATCCCAATGTGGGTGAGGTGATAGCATATGGTCAAAGGATCGTTAGGCATAACCAAAGCTGAAAGTACAATTCATCTGCTGATGCAGGCATCCACAAGCGGTGGGAATACTCCACTTATTCAATGGGTGAGTTTATAACAATTATTAGGCGGCAAGCCAGCCTTTAAATCCACTCTTCCACTTATTAACGTGGGGGGAATACTATCCACACAACCACTTATAATGTGGGGGGAAATTACAAACAAGAAAGATGTTTATTCTAAAACTCAACCACTCAATTGTGGGAGTGTAAAACTAATATAAAATTGCAGCAAATAAAGAAAGAGTTGTTAGTACTACTAACTAGCTTTACAAAGAATAATAATAGCTGCAAACGAAATAGATAAGCTTCCAAAAACATTAAACAGTTAGAGTAACACTTCCTCTAACATTTACAATGATATAAGATGAAGAATTGAAGCTCAAACCAGCAAGTACAATTATTTAATAAGTCTGATATAGAAACAGAGTTAACAGAAAATCAGACCAGCAATGTCAAACCTCATAGAAATGGACGTAACTTCTCCGAATCAGCTCGGAATGCTCCCAACCCACAGCCAAATGATAGCTAGGAGCTAGGCGCCCAAACACCAAGGAGATATCGAACCATAAACATCAACAACAGTAGGCACGATTCCCAAGGTAGCAAGCATGAAAGGTACGACCCTCTTGAAGAAGTCGACCTTCTCTAGAAAAATCAGCAGTCAGAAATAAAATCCCAAACTTTGCAAAAAGGGTCGCCCCACACAGACATACAGTTCGGACGAATACCCAGAATGATATAAAAATCAGTGGCGAAGCTATGAGTATAAATTTGCTTCAGCCAATTACAACAGCAGTATAAACAGATTATAAATCAACAATCTGCTTGTAAATAAAATCACCATTGAGCACTATCCACACTCCTGAATGAAGCATGGTCTTCAGAAATCTTCCTAGGAAGCCATAGTTTCAGGCCCAAAGAAAGAATGATTTGCTAAGCTTCCCCTTGGCCAGGTTCTGGATTCATTCCAACAGCGTAACTTTGCTCTTCAAAAATATGCATTTATCAGCGCATCATAAAACATCAATATATAGGCTTCAGTTGGCAAATGAAACAACAAGAGACTCTTCAAATTCCAAGAAATTGAATCACTTCAACTTCCAAAAGGGACGCCACTTTAAGCATTTCACTTTTTGAAATATTAAAATATCATTCAACTTCCCTTTTAGGCGTCCATTTCCATATTGCAACAATAAAGCATTTATTAAATAATTAAATGCTCACTTGACCCCTTAATGTCCCCTTCTTTAAAACAACTTGAAGTCATCAAGCCTAGGCGTGGGGTACAACTTCAAGACATGAAAATTGACCAAGTCTGAAACTCAGTCCTAGGAGATAACCAAATACAATGCCCAAGCTGCAACTGATGAATTGCTAAAATAGCAAACTGACAAATGCCAAACTGAACCAAGTTGATGATGATGCTTCTGCCAAAAATGAACTTACTAAAAATAGCAAATGCCAAAAACAATAAGTTAACTTCAAAACCATCAGAAAGCCAAACTGAACAACCAAACTAAATTGCAACTGATTGAGCTGCTGCTAGAATAATACTGCCCAAAGATAGACTTACCAAAAAAAAGCAAACTGCTATAAATAGTAAGTTTGCAAAACCTCATTTGTATGCCAACTGAGTAGTAATCAAAACTTACTAAAAATAGTAAGTGTTTCCAAATATCATTTGAGCACAAATCGGGCAGCCATTATGATTTACTATAAATAGTAAGTGCTCAGAAAGGATGTCAAAATTAGATGCATGTCACATCACCCTGGAGGTCTATGAAAACCCAGAAAAACCCAGAAACCTTTTACATGCAAACCCTCGAAAAAGCATCTGAAAGAGGAAACCCTAATTTTCTGCTTCAGCTTAGCCTACGGATTTCTGGAAATAGGCTAAATCCAATTGAAGAGCATAGGGCTAAAATGGGGACATTACAAGAGCACACCCTCTCAAATGTGCACTAGGGGAAGAAGGTGTAAAAAGTTTCCAAGGCATTGGAACGAAAGCAACAACACTCAAATGCACCCAAGTCACCAAGGTGGAGATACAAAAAGATTTTAAGTGATTGAAACTGGAAGCTAGACCCCTAAATTGCGCCCAACTTAGAGAAATTAGTCTAAAAAGTTTCTAAGGCATTAAAGTCAAATCATAAGGGTCCAAATGCGCCCATCATAGAGAGGAGATGAGAGATTTTGGCTAAGTTATGAAATATGAAGTCAGACCTCCCCAATGCGCCCTAAGAGAAGCAAAGGAGCATGAAATTTTGCCTAAGGCATTGAATATGAAGCAAGAGGGGTTAAATGCGCCTATCATGAAGAGGGGGAACATAAAATAAATTTCTAAGTGAAAATCAAAGTGACACCCCCCAAATGCGCCCTTGAGAAGAAGAAGCTGGATAAAAGTCTCTAAGGCTGGAAATTTGAACACCAAGGGGTGAAATGCGCCCTAGGAGAATCAAGGTGGCATGAAATTTGTTTAAGGCGTGGAAAATGAGCTGGCACCTCTCAAAATGCGCCCAAAGAACAAGTGCGGATGGAAGATTTTTCTAAGTCATGAAAAACATGGAGCTCAACCCATCAAATGCGCCCAACTCAAATGCCTAAGTGGAAATTTTTCTAAGTCATAAGAAGTGGAAGTTGCCCACTTAAAATGCGCCCTTGACAAGAAGTGAAGATAGGAAGTTTCTTCTAAATCATAAAATGGAAGCACCACATCAAAATGCGCCATAGAAGAAGCAAGAAGAAAGAAAATTTTTGAGGCAAGGAAAAATGAAGCAGGTGGAGTCAAGTGCGCCCAGGAGAAAGATATTGGAGAAGTTAAAATAAACATTAATAAAAAATTATTTTCAAGGGTGAAAATATCAAATCAACCCCTTCAAAGTGCGCCCCATGAACAAATTAAGTTAGGAAATATTTTCTAAGGGGGATTTTTTTTTAAAATTTGGGGGTCTTGAAATTTTTTCTAAAGGGGAGAAATATGAAGTTCAAGATGTGATATGCGCTCAAAGCAAGTTGAGATGGAGATGAGCTAACATATGATATTTTCTAAGGTTGGAGCCTTCATATGCGCCCTCCAGATGAAATAAAACTCAAACATCATGCTCCTAAGGGAAGATGGACAAGATAGGTGAATAAAATTGCTAAGGCAAGAAGATGAAAACATGAAGATGATATGCACCCTAGTGTACAGGTGTTAATGCGCCCATAATGAAAATTTGTGAAGAAAGGAAAGTTTGCTAGTAAAAAATGGACTCTATCAGATCCAGAGATCAATCTGACCTTGGAAATCAGAACATGGAGATCAGGTAAGTGAAGAGAATTTATATTATAAAGTGTTTTGATGCTCTTCTCTTTATCTGTATTGCAGGGTGAACACTGGGGCCAAAGCATGATGACTTGGGGTGATGGAACAAGTACTCCAGGGCAACATTACAACCTTGAAAGGAGAAAAGTTACATGTTTGAAGCTCCTCCATGATGTCTCATTTGTGCCCAAACCATGAAGGGAGATGTTGGAAGAAATGACTAAGAGTTGGAATTTCTCCACAAACTCCTACTGTGCACCTAACTCAGGGAGGCAGGTGGCAAGGAAGAAATGGACGAGTCCAAGACAAGAAAATCCTTTGGGATCAGGATGAAGGAAAAAGATGAAGGACCAAGTGTTAGAGATCATTCTCAAACACTAAAACTGAGCAAAAACTTTAATGCTAAAGAGTGATAGCAAGATAGATTGAAGAGCAAAGTAGAGGAATTCTTCTTCACCCAACCCAAGATGTAGTGGTAGCAAGGGGGAAAATCATCATCAAATGGGAGAAAGGAGCCGCCATCTTGGAGTTTTAGATTGAGAACATCCCTGCCATATTAGTTCAAGAATTTGAACCTATGTTTGCTAGATTCGTCGAGTTCGCAGTCAAAGAGAAGGAGAATGGAAACGCCCTGTTGGATGATGACCTTCTAGAAGATGATGGCGGACATTAATTGCTCATTTATTACCCAACTCCTCTTTGTGGCAGTTTTTAGGGCAAAATCTTGAATAGGGCATATGTGGCTCAATCTGGGCCCTTCATTGTAATTGAATCTGAGCCGTCCACTGGATTTGGCCATCTATAAAAGGGGCATCCCCCCTCATTTGTAATTCATTAGAGATTAGAGATAGATCATAGAGTTGAGAGATAGAGCATAGAGAGGCAGATAGCTTAGATTGATAGCATAGCTTAGATTGAAGAGGAAGGAAAGTTTTCAATTTGAATGCTTTGTAAGAAGTTGTTGTGAACACTCTCATAATAAAAAGAGTTATCATTGCTTGTGGTTCCATCTTTTGTTGTGAGTAGCTAGCGAGGCTACTTCGTCCTTCCAATTCGCATAGAATCTTAAAGTAGCTTAGAGTAAAATAGATTTCATTTCATGCAAGTAGATGGTAGTTGTGGAATGTGGTGTTTAATTTGAGCAAGCTTCGTTTATCCATACCACTAGCGGGCTCGCTGATGGTGGGTTCACCTTGCGTGGTCAACTGGAACATTGTGGACTTAACTTCGATTATGGTTTACATTTTGGCATTCGTCGTTGTGATGGTGTCTTCATATTGAATCGTGGTCTGAATACCTTTAGCTACTCCTTTGAAGATTGCACTGGTTCTGTGGAAGCTGTCCAAGGTGAGGCAAAGCAGAGCATGGTTGAAGTTTGCAAGAGTTAATCTCCACGTCCCGCCTTTAGAGTAGATCATAGCATCTTCTATCCCTGCAGCCATTTAAATTCAGTACATTTTTGGTTAGTTAGGAAACCTGCACTACATTGACAAATCTTTCGAATCCCGTGAAAACCCCTTTCTCTTTGAGCTTCGATTGAACAATCATGTAAGTCCCCCTTGAGATACCAGCAAATCACATCAAGCCAACTGAGACTATCCACTGCATAAATGAACCTTGGAGTTGAATGCATAATCTTTCACAATCTTAGCATGCAGGAGATTTTGATCAAGAGAGGATAGAGTAGCTGTTGGGAAACTTTATTCTGTGTTGGTGCGGTCATAAAACACCCGTCAACAGATCCTTTAAGGGGTTGGGTCAAGGCCCTCAATCCTACTACACTTGAAGAAGCCATAAGGAAGGCTAGAGATATGGATTGTAGCACTACAAAGGACAAGACTATAGCTAAAGGTTCCTCATTCCAAAGGGACAAATCAAATACCAACCAAAGACGACCAAATTCAAAGGTGTGGCTTAGGCAGAAAATGGATGAAGCAACTAGAGAGGAATTAAGGGAAAAAGGACTTTGCTATACTTGTAGAGAACGTTTGGGTCTAGGACATAGATGCATGGGAAAGGGAAAAGTTCATTACATAGAAATCATACCTGAAAGCGATGAAGAGGACAAATCTGATGTAAGTGGTGAACATAATGAGGAGGAAGAACCACAAAAGGGAGACGAGGAGAAAAAGGATAGCATAATTGCCACCATGATGGGAACCGCAAGATTCAATTCATTTAGAGTTCGTGGGGTATTACAAGGGCAAAGAATAACAGTACTAATCAACAGTGGAGCTACCCACAATTTTATTGATTCCACATTAATAGCCAAAAGAGGCCTCCCTACAATTGAGCATGAAGGCTTTAAAGTGAAGGTTGCCGATGGTTATGAAATATCATGTTCAACCAAGGTACCCAAATTGAAGATTACCGTTGGAGATTACACCGTCGTTGATGACTTTTATGTTGTGGACTTAGGTGAGACAAATGCAATACTTGGAATCCAATGGATGATGTCCATTGGAAAATATTGACAAAATTTCCAAACCATGGAGTTTAAATTCAAGGTGGATCGTAAGAAGGTGATATTTAATGGATTATCCGATGGAGCTCCTAGAGTTGTTTCCGCCAAGAAGATGGAAGGTATATTTCGACATGGAGACATAGCTTGGGCTGCACAATGTCTTGTCATCCTCAAATCATCAAGCAGCAAATCTAAGCAACACCATAGTGATGTACAACGTATTTTGGACCAACATAGCATCATTTTTGGAGACCTCCCACCAAGAAGACCCCCTCATAGAGGATTTGAACATATAATTGAATTGGAGGAAGGTGCCAAACTGGTTATCACCACCCCATATAGGCACCCCAAAAGATTTAAGGATGAAATAGAGAAGTGCATGAAAGAGTTACTAGAAAAAGGTCACATAAGACCTAGTTCTAACCCATTCGCCTCTTCCGTGGTTTTAGTAAAGAAGAAAGATGGAACTCTCTGAATGTGAGTGGACTATAGAGCACTAAATAAGAAGACAATAAAGAATCGTTATCCCATACCCCGGATTGATGAACTAATGGATGAACTTCATGGTGCCGTATACTTTTCCAAGATTGACTTGCGTTCGGGGTACCATCAAATAAGAGTAAGAGAAGAAGATGTACATAAGATTGCGTTTCGTTGCCACTATGGCCATTATGAATTCTTGGTTATCCCTTTTGGCTTAATCAATGCACCAGCAACTTTTCAATCTTGCATGAACCACATTTTCAGGAAACAAGTACGGAAGTTCTTGCTCGTGTTCTTTGATGATATACTTTTTTATAGCAAAATATGGGAAGATCACTTAAAACATTTAGATGAAGTGTTGGGAATCATGGAAGCCGAGTCCTTATATGCCAAGATCTCTAAGTGCGAATTTGGAATGACTGAAATATTATATTTGGGGCACATCATTAATGCCAAGGGAGTGTGTAGTAAGCCCTGTTGGCTTAACCCTCTGTTTCCCTTCTGAATTGCTGGTATAATTTTCTGACCTTTGTTTTTTGTTTGTTTTCTGAGTTTTTTCTTTTTTTTTGGTTTTTTTTGATGCAATAGATGAATATAAACAATGCTTGAAAGAAACTAATCTATAGCAGCAATAAACAACTTTACCATTTCTTAAACCAATGCAATACTAAGACTCCAGAATGGCTGCAAATCAAAGATATATTATTGTGGCTAATATATGCTTTCAACAACATGAAGAAAATATAAATCCGTTTTTGAATGAACCTGGTTACAGCTGGTGAAACCCCTGAAGATGATGATGCAGCAAATATTTCCAGATTTCCCCACCCTTTTAATGTTGCTGAGTGTCATACTATCCCAGCCGCCCACAATGCACCAAGAAACAGCCTCAAAGCCTAGGCGCTTTGACCAAGAAGAAGGACCCCTTGACCAGCAATCAGATAAATCTTCAATCTGCTCTTCAATATCAATAATATCTGCTCTTAGATGATGAATTTCAAGCTCCTCAAAGACAAAATCGATTTCAGACCTGAGCAAATTATTTTCTCTTCACAAAACTTCAATTTTATGCACAAACAGAGCTCCTGTGTGAAGCCCTCTTGAAGCCAAGATTCAGTGGATCTTTCAGCACCTCAAATCAGCTATCCCATTGAAGAATATGCAGTCTCCAATGGCTATGAAATTCTGAAACCCTTGCTCAAGAACCAGCTCTCCAATTTGCAAAGTCAAGTATTCATAAGAGAAGTCAATTTTGCACAAAGAGGAATATTTATACTTCCAAGAGGAAGTTCGATTTCTCCCATGTAGCTTTTTAAATATTTGCAAATATCTTTTGTTGCACACTTGACTTTGGTTTATAATTTAAATATATTTTCATGTGCTTTAAGTGAAGTCTAATTCACACGACTTAAAAATGGCCCCACTTAACATAAAGTCACATAGTGACTTTATATTATATCTTTTAATTAAATATTATATTTAAAGCCCTTTGCACATTAAAAACACAATAAATATTGAATATTTCAAGACGCCACCCAATGGAAGTCAACACTGCCAAAGTCAAGAGTCTTGGTGCCTTGCCAAAAATAGTGTCCCTGAAAATGTGACTTACTATAAATAGTAAGTCTCTCAAAATGAGTCAAGTAACAAATGCAGTGGCCTAACCCTGAATTTGGAATGATCTCTGGAGAGTGGTAATGTCCCGACTGCAAGGAGTAACAACTACAACTGACCCTCAAATCATAAATGCTAGCCCATGAGGGTCAAATGATGGGCTAACCCCTCGTCATCTGAGACTGACTAAGGAGGGGACATTATAGAGTGCAAGTACATCAAGAGAAAATCCAAGCCATCTTAGATTGGCCCCCACTTAAGACCCTCATTGAATTGCGTGGTTTCTATGGGCTGTGTAGCTACTATAGAAGATTTGTGAAAGGATTCTCTCAACTTGGGGCTCCCTTAACAAGCCTCACAAAGAAGGAGCTTTCAATAACAAGGCACAACAAGCATTTGACAAGTTGAAGGAAAGCATGAGCAGCTGCCCCGTCCTTGCCCTACCGGATTTCAACCAACCATTTGTGATAGAATGTGATGCATCAGGAGAAGGGATTGGAGTGGTGTTAATGCAAAAGGGAAACCCAATTGCTTTTGAAAGTAGAAAGTTGGAGGATAATGAAAGAATATATTCCACATATGACAAGGAAATGCTTGCTATAATGCATGCATTAGCCAAGTTTAGACAATACTTGGTGGGTGGAAAGTTTGTTGTAAGGACATATCACAATAGCCTTAAATATTTCTTGGAGCAAAAGGACCTCAACGAACAACAACAAAAGTGGATCAGCAAAATCCAAGCTTATGACTTTGATATAGAATACATTAAGGGGAAAATAAATATGGTGGCAAATGCTCTCTCTCGTAAACCCTCCCTTTGCTCTTTATCCGGAATCTCCACCGATTGGAAGGCACACCTACTAGAAGAGTATGTAAAGGACCCCTTTGCAAGCAAAGTTTGTGCCTTTAGTCATCCATTTTGTGCGCTAAGTAATACAATAATCTCTTACTATTGTGCCCTTCATACACATATATATAAGATAGTATCATTCAAAGATAGTGAGGACATATTTAATTCTAATACGTGTTCTAACTCTCTTGTTGAAAAACAATATAAACTCACATATCCAAGTGTATACCCTAACCCTAGGGAATAAATCGATCTCAAAGATAGAGTCTACCTTGTACCCGAGTCTAAACTAAGGGAGAAAATCTTAAAAGCTATGCATGAGGCCCCTTTGGTAGGACACCCAGGATACTTCAAGACCTATAAGCAACCTAGGGAAAGATTCACTTGGAAAGGCCTTAAGGATGATGTTCTCCAATTTGTGCAAGAATGCCCTATATGCCAACAAAACAAGACTTGACATACTTACCCTGTTGGATTGTTGCAACCCCTACCCATTCCTGACCAGAAGTGGGAAAGTATTTCAATGGACTTCATCATTGGACTCCCTAAAACCCATGGTAAAGATTGTATCTATGTTGTTATAGACCGATTGACCAAATATGCCCATTTTTTTGCCATTTCATCCGAATATAAGGTACCCCAAGTTGCCGAACTATTCTTTAAGGAAATATTTAGACTCCATGGGCTTCCAAAAAACATAGTAAGTGATCGAGATAGTAAGTTCCTAAGCATTTTTTGGATTGAACTATTCAAGCTAGCAGGCACCAAATTAACCCCAAGTACAAGCTATCACCCACAAATAGATGGGCAAACCGAAATAGTGAACAAATGGGTTGAAGGTTACTTGCGTAACTATGTAGTAGGACAACAAAAAACATGGATCAAATGGTTTCATTTAGGGGAGTATTGCTACAATAACACCTATCACATGTCAATTGGCATGAGACCATTTAAAGCATTATATGGGTACGAGGCAACATCTTTTCTAGACTTAGCCCTTGGAGAAAGTAGAGCACCAAAAGCCAAAGAGTGGATCCAAGAATGTCAAGACATCCTTAAATTCCTTAAGGATAATTTGCATCATGCACAAAACCGACAAAAGTTATATGCGGATAGACATAGAGTTGAGAGAAGCTTTGATGTTGGAGACATGGTATACCTCCGCCTACAACCCTACCGTCAATCATCCTTAAAAAGAAATGGTGCTGAAAAGCTAAGACCAAGATTCTATGGACCTTACAAAATAATCAGACGCATTGGGGAAGTAGCATATGAGTTGGATCTTCCCGAGAATAGCAGAATACATAATGTATTCCGTGTATCATGCCTTAAGAAGGCCTTGGGACATAGGATTATACCATCCGTTGAACTCCCACCCTTAAACGAAGAAGGTAAATTGGTGTTGGCCTCTGACAAAATAATTGATACCCGGGAATGAATATTGAGAAACAAGGTCGTGAAGGAGTACTTAATCCAATGGAAAGGGTTGCCTATGTGTTGGCATTTAAATTAGCACCTCTGGAGTGCTGATTGTAAACGTTCAGCTATTTCAAATGTTTTTGCAACACTTCTTCGTTATTTAAAGAGAAGTCCCTCTCTGCTAGGAGCAATGCGTAAGGAAGGGAAATGTAAACAAAAGTTCCTATCTTTTTATGCTTCAGCGGCAGGACACAAGGGTGCACAAACACAATGCGCCGTAGCTAAGCTTTTTCTCTGGTTTCTGCAGATCTCAACTACGACTAACCTAGCTTCTATCTATCCAATACCTTCAAGATAAACAGAGCATGAGGGTAAAGGAGCGGGAATGGGTTGGTTGGATCACCTGAATTCGCCGTCTCCTGAGAATATGACCGAGGCTCTGAACTCTCGGGTATACACCAGGATAAGGTTGGTACAAGCAAACGCTCTATACGGTAAACTAGATCTGAGACCTGCCAAGGAGGAGGGACTCCTATCCGAGGTATGGTCTAGGAAATAGTTCACAAGAAACAACAAATTTACGATGCCTTGGCCAGCGAGCTTGCTAAGGAGGAGGGACTCCTATCCGAAGTATAGCTTGGAAGTCAATACATTAAACAACAACAAACGATAACTTGTCAACAACAAATGTCCAAGGAGGAGGGACTCCTATCCGAGGAGGGAAATGAAACAACGAGCTATTAAACACAAGACGTAGACACAACTCAAAAAGATTGACCAAAATGCAAGCGCCTTCTGATATTCTCCTTCAAAGCTTCATCAACGAATTACAAAGATTGGGAAGGAAAAGGCACGAAATCATGCACAATTGCAATCAACCAACGAACTCTCATCCAAGAGTGAACAAATATCCGCTTTCAAAGCTGTTGGCAACAATGGCGCAGCAATTTTGCATAGCAAGTAAAAGTTAAACAAATAATGAGCCCAAGGCTCTTATTTATAGAACTCAAAGGAGTGGGCAACCCCAAAATCTCCTTGAGTTAACAATGAGTTCTTGCCAATCAATTAGCAAGATTTATTCCTAAAAAGAGGGAACAAGCAGTTAACTGGAAAACTACTTCAGTTAACTGAAAGTCAACAAAGAGTCAACTGGAAACTACTTCAGTTGACTGAAAGTAAACTAAAGGTAAACTTTAATGAAAGTATCCCTCCAAAATAGACATCCACATTTAGTGGAGATCTAAGATCCACAAATCATGGAAGCCGATTAGACATCCTTAATCAGTGGGATCTGACAATGCATGATTTAAGGAAAGTGGAGTTAAACTTGGAAAGAAGCATCAAGTTAACTCCAACTACATTTAATAGCATCTTGAGTTGACTTGGAAAGAAGCATCAAGTCAAACTCAAATCTCATGAATGCCACTTGGAGGGTGTATGGCGTCCTTCTTTGGTGCACTTATAGTTCGCCACTAATCAGCAGTGTCTCTATCCATTGATTGACTCCATCAGCTTCTGGGGAATTAATGCTCTGTAGGATGATGACGTGGCGTCGTAGCATGATCTCACCCGTTGTGAGCTGATTTCCGAAGTCAATACACTGAGATGCTGCCTCTTCTAACTTGGTTGATAAAGCTGCTACCTTAGCCAACTTGCAACCATCTGGATCATCAAGAAAGGTACTGCGGATGACATCCCTGAACTGGTTCTGTACAGTAACCATCTCGACGTATTCTCCTCCCTCACGCTGATATTCCATGCAAGGGAAAGATATCACCAACATTCTTGCGAAGTTGATAATAGTGGCAACCACCCGTCTGTAATCAATCAACTCTACTGAATGAGCGTCGTAAGCTTTCACCTTGTACGCCAATTGTTCCTTCCAAGCAAAAAGATGTTGCTTGTTTTCTTCAGAGTATACTGATTGATATGCCAATTGCAAATCTGCAATTGTGCTTTCGTCTTCAAGCCTCTTTTCTCAATCCTTTGTTCTCGATCTGGATCTCGCACGAAGTCCATGTGCTCTATCCCGTAACTGGTATAGGTTTGCCAAGATACATCTACCCTTGAGAACAAACTCTTCCTACTTGATCTCTCTGTTTGCCAATGTTATCAATTGCCGATGATTTTGTTCTGGAGATCTAGTAGTCCCGGTAGGGTGAGACGTTTGCTGTGCCATGTATCACGCTGGTTATGTAAGACCTCAGTTTCTGATTTTCAGCCTTTAAGGCTGCCTTTTCTTTACCATCCTTTGCCATCCTTTCTTGTGCGCTCACCGAAGCTATTCCAAGAAGGTCTGCCTCCACCTGTCGTGTAGTCTTCCCGAGGTTAAGTTGAGACAAAGTGTAGTCTTCTACTTGGACCTCGTGTATGCTTTTCTCTACTGGTGGAGCGGCAGTCTCTATGATGATCTCACACTCTGCATTCCTTTCTATGTGAACTTGTTTCTTTAACTTCTTCGCCGACGTGTCTTGTGGGACGTGGTCGAATTCGGTAAAGTCAAGTTTCATACGAGGGTTTTTCCCTCTTTCTTCCTAGGAAGCCTTCAAGCCAAATAGAATCTCGGCGAACTTCGCTAGGAGGGACGTGAGGCCCTTGAATGCTAGATGTGTGAGACTGTGCTGGAGCAATGTCTCTCGGTGGCGAATCCAAGTTGATGAGGACTTGTGTCCGCTGTGATACTGGTGATATTGGCGGCTCTGCTTCCATAACAGGCACCGTTTCTGCTGCTCCTACTATTGTTGCTTCTGCCATTGGCTCAGCCACTGGTTCTTCAACAACTACTGCTGCTGGTTCCTCCGTGATAACTTCTGCTGAATCAGGGGTAGCAGTCTCTACTCTTTGTTCTGGGGCAGCAATACCCGTGATTATTTCAGGACTATGTGTGGCTTTCTCCACTGGTATCCTCTATGTTCTAGGCTTTGACATCCTCATCCCTCGGGGAGGATTGCACCATTGCTTCTGCCTAGGCTTCCTTCTTGAAGTGGAAGGTGGTGTAGACTGAACCTGTGGCGGCTCTGTTCTGTGAGGTATCACCTTCCTTGATTTCTTGCTGTCGAGATAGAGTTGGCTATTTCTAACCACTCTACTCGTTCTTTCTTCTATAGAAGTGTCTTCTTTGGCATACCAATCCACTCTCGGGAGCGGTTGGGAGTCAACTGAATCTGCAAAGAATGAGGGGAGAATGACTTCCCCTTCATCGTCGGAGAGGCCCTCAATGTCTGCTGACATAAAATCAGCAATCTGTGAGAGTCTGAATCTGCTGTAGTTCCTTCTTCGCACTTCATACTCGTCTTTACAATTTACCCAATAATCTTCCATAGAAGACTTATGTGACGAGTGTTGCTCGAGGTGTGCTGCATAGAGTCCTCTGGGATCATAGGATCTTCTATCAATGAGATACTTGAGGTTAAACCTCGCTGTTTCTTGACTCATCATCTTAGCATCTGCCGCGAATCCACATCTATATAGTCCCATTTCAACGGGAAAGTTAACAGCTGTCTTCCTCTTCAAGCGCAAGTAGACATGAACCTCGGACAACTGTCTCAGGAATTCCATGAAGACTACCCTATCTGAAGGGTATCTTGGTAGCATGGCGGGGTGGCCAATGTAGCCATACACGCGTATGTAGGAGAACGTAGGAAATTGGATGAACCAATCTGCCCAATCCGCCATTGCCTCTCTGGCTGTCTGTGAAATAAGCACGTGCATCTCATGGTTAAGCTCACGTACTATGTGCATAGTGAAGTGATCACTTGTTTTCTTGAAGTGTCTTTCCGCTTGAGTAAACTCAAGACGTGTGAAATGTTCGTGAACCTTCTGCACACCTAAGGTTCCCACATTGTTCAATAACCTGAAATCGCCTTGGAAGGCTATTAGGTATACTAGGTAAGAGCACATGTGGAACCTATGAGCTTCCAGATACCCAGTGATTTGTCGGTGGAGTGTGTCACTAATCAAAGTGGCCCAGTCATAATATTCCCTCCTGCCAATGATTTTTGCAATGATATAGTACATCCATGGCTGGAACTGACGACCATCTTCTTCTCCAGTGATTCTATTGAGTAGAGTGATTAACACTGCATACTCATCTTTATATTCTCCTCATCCCAACAATTTAGGCAAGCTTGCCTTTGTCACTTTTAGCCATTTTTCAGCCATAACCTTTTGATATTTGTCCTTAGCTGTCTCAAATGCCTTCTCACATTCTGTCACTGATATGACTTTGCGGTTAGGACATGATGGAATATCAAAACACCTTTCGATATCCTGAGGCTTTAGACTGCAAACAATTCTTCCATCTGCTGCTTTGATGTCTCTGGTGGTAGGATTGTAATGCTTGATACAAGCGATTACAAGCTCTACGCTTTGTAGTGTGATGGGAATTGATGCGGCCTGCAGCAACCCGGATTCTTCAATATTCTGCAATGTGATTTGATTCATGCCTTCTAGCTGCTCCAAATCAACCACTGGATTTACTTGGTGTAAATTTGTGTCAACTGTTTTCAAGTAATCATGGAGTAAGACCGTCTTGGTCTCGTATTGTACCAGGAGTACTGCATCTTGAAAAACTTAAAGATTACTGTAAAGCTTGACTTTGTTCGGATGATTTTCGAAACCCTTAAAATAGCTACCGAAATATTTTTCCGGAAAAATCTGGCACATGGGTTTTGTTCGTGCTTCAATGCTGAACAAACCCAGTTCCTCAGAATTTGGATTCTGAAACTTTTTCGAAAAACCCCCAAAAATAGGGGCAACAAGTTTGCTGATTTTGGAAAATTTGTCGAGATGGGTTTCTCTGGAAAATAATGCTGAATCTACCCAGTTGATCTGATCTGATGTAGCCTGTTGCCTTTTCTGTCAAATGCAAGAAAACCTAAGACCAGAAGAGAGGAAATAGACAGAAGATGGATTGGAAGTTTTATCTGATTCCCTGAAAAAATCTATCTCTGGGTCCAATCCTCAAAATAGCAATCCTTTTCTGCTTCAGATCTGCAAGAAAAAATGAAGAACGGATGAAAACCTTGTTCAGATCTTCAATGGCGTCCTTGAGAGCTTGTGGCTGTTCTTGATCTTTTATCCTGCAATGAAATAATGAAATGGGATGCCTTCACCTTGAATATATATGTTTAAGCTTCAGATCCACAAGTTTGGGGACCTAACTCAAGCTCAAAAGGTGATTTTGGCTTGATCTAAAGTTGAAAAGGTGATTTCCACCAATCGTGGAGTGTTTTAGCCAACTTTAACTCAAAAAGCTCTTGACTTTAGTCAACAAATTGACCCTTGACTTCTTTTAGGCGTCCCTTTTGGTTTCTTGCAAGTTTTTAAATATTTTCTCTCCTGAAAGCCCTCTGTTTGATCCTGAATCTAGCGTTGTTTGTTGATCCTGAGATGTTGCGAACACATTCACTGCGGAGCTGGATCCAAACTGAAAAGAAGTGCCTGGGAGACATGATGATGAAAAGCTGAGTTTAGGGCTTCAAAAGGATGGGCGCCTTTTCCAAGAAAAGGCGCTTTTGCTAATGCCTTAGTGAATTTTCAAACCTCGTTCTTCAGCCTTTTGAAATGACCTCTCATGCTTTGATCTGGATTTCTCGTTGATCGGAGAGTCAGATGATTTCGCTTGATGTCTCATCAGGTACCCAGCTCTGTTCTGCCAAGAATGACTGACTTCAGAAAACCTGGATCTTATTTTAGGGTTCCTTTATTCAAGGGCGCCCCTCCTTGAAAAGGGCGCTTTTACCTTTTGGCCTGATCATCTTCATCTGAAAAGTTGCCTACTTTGATCTGGATTATCTGTTGAATGCTTCGTCAGATGTTGGTGCTTGCAGTTGCGTTTCCGAGATCTACTTGAGCTGAGAAGGTTATCCTGGGAAGCCTTTTGTCATTTATCAGCATCTGGAGGTCAAGAAAGAAGGTTTCTTTTGGAAAGACTCTTTTTCCTTAGAACTTCGTTGTTAACTGTGGTTTCCTGACATTTCCTCAACTGCCTCTTTTTGCTTTGTCAGCAGCTGCTTGTGATCTATTCATCGGATGATCTAGATGTTTGTTTCACTGTCGAGCCAGCAATCAAACGTCGAGAATGACTGCTTTGGATGATCTTACTGACTGCATTTGACCTTCAAAGATCATGGGCGCCCCTGCTTGAAAAAGGCTCTTTTCAGCATTTTGAATTTTCTCCTTCGTAATATTTCCAGAGTTAGTCAAATTTTGACCTTTTCACTTTCGGGGAATCTCCTTCATCAAACAGCATCATTTTTGACCTTTTCCGCCATGGTTGTGTCGTTGAAGCTTTTGAAGCTTAGCTTTCGACCTGTCGGCCAATCTGCCATTAATGGCTGTGGAGCTCCTAACTTTGTTCCTGAAAATAGAAATAGACCCACCAGAGTAAAACATGTCTTTTGATGATTTTGACTTGACCAATGTGACGTGAAGCCTTTTAATCCTATCAAAATCATTTTCAATCATTTCTGGGAGGTCCTATTTTGGGGTTTCAAAATAGAAAACCCTAATTTTCAAATTTTCAGAATTTTGCTCGTGTGTTCTTTGACAGAAACCCACCAAGATTTTATGATTGGTTTGACCTAAAACTGACTTAACATGGCATTTTAACAAGATTTAGCTCAATTTATACAGAATGCCAAAAATTTATTTTGGGTACAACACTATGGAAGACTCTACATGGGAGGGCGATCGAATCCTCGACCATATTAATCCATGAATGCTTGTGGGAAAGCATTTTCAAGGAGGGGAGACTATAATAGTCCTCAAAAAACCGTCTGAAGAACACCAACAAATAAGTATATAAATAATCGCAATCCCTATTGAGAGGTGTCCTGACATCAAGTATTAAGAAATACTGGCCGAATTGTATAAGTAAACACTTCAATATATTTGTTTGTCAAGGCCGACTCACTTAAGAATCCAATTCATTTAGAGGTCGACGTGCTTAATGAAGCGACTCAGTAACTATTCTAATCAAGGCCGACCAGATTCAGATGGATGTGTCTTTACATCATGGAGCAATCTGAAGATTGTGTCGCTTGGATAAAATAGAATATAAAAGAACCATCATTTTTAGAAAAAAAGACATTATCGGGTTATTGGATATTGAGACTGTTCTACAGAGATTGTGATCACTCCAAGGGAGCATCTGATCCAGAAAGAGGGCTGCGATTTATATGAAAGACTTCAGATACTCAGCCTCCACCCAGATCGCATGATTTTAAGATTGATACAAGCAGAAAGAGCGAATAAGGAAGACACCATTTGGCCGATCTGTATATGCATGTGTAATCAGATAATAATTCAGAAATAACATTTTCTTATGGTGTCAAATCTGTACCAGTTATAGTTACAGATATAAATATCTAGATCGGATTTATATTTTGATATTTTGCCATAATAAAAAATAGATAAATCGAATACAGTAAGTCTTGGAATTGCTCTCAAGTATACATTTTTACAATATTGATCTTAAGCATCCTTTTCCTTACATTGGCTTAAAGATTGAGGGGAAAATTTAGCATAATTCTATAAGGGGATATCACATGTTCTTCCCATTGACACTGACTAAAATACTTTAACAATTTTCCTTTGCGTACTTGAATACTCCCTCTTAGGAGTACATCCAAAACAGTAACTATGAGTGATTAACCGGAGCTGGTTGTCTCTTGAAGTTTGTGGAGAGTACTTGTCCATGAAGATTTGCTTTCATCCCACAACTTCTTTTCTTCTGTCAAGGCTCTGCATAAATACTTGAGTTCAACTAGGATATCTTTTTCTTCAACCAGAGTTCTGAGAGTGACATTTGAGTTCAGGATTCTATTAGCAAGAGAAAAAGCATAAGAGACAGGTGTATGCTTAATTTTTATCAGGTCTCTAAGCTGTCCATATTGTTCAATCATTTCTCCTGTTTCCTTGTGCAATGAGAGATATCCTTCATGTAGCTTTGTCAAACCAAACCAAGTTTGATCATCCTGATCCAGAGCTGGATTAAAAGTGTTAGATGCATATTTTATTTTTGTCTCAATTGTGTCCTCAACATCCTTGAATCTTTGAATCACATCAGGCCATGTCCAACAAAATGAGAATAGATTTCTGGCCTCATTTTCACAATCTTGAACTTCTTTTAGTTTCTTAAGTGCATTGGTATATGTAGACTTACATCTATCTCCAATTTCCAACTAGCCTTTTTCCCTGACCCAATTAATTATTTCACTTACTGCTTGACTTCTCAGTTCTTTGAATGAATCAGTCAATGTATTTGTGTTTTCTATAATGGACTGCAAAGAACTGGAGTCAGCTTTAGGAATTGACTGAAAATGTACCTTTCTTATGGCTAGCTGCTTGAGTTTCCTTAGAGCGGGCTCTGATTGAGCAAATAATGCATGAACCTCAGTAGATTTTCTCTTTTCTCCGGAGGTAGTCAACTCAGATTTCTCATGAATTTCTTGAGCCATTTCTGTATAAGGTCTGAATCTTGGTCTACTAGGATCTCTAGGGCTGTTAATTAACATTTCAATACAACCAACAACATAATCTTTCTCAATCTCATAGCCTAGTTCAAGAATCCATATGTTTCTGGGTTCAACTGCCTTGATAATATAGTAATCAATAGATACCAAAAATGTTATGTCATTCTTATATCTTGCCACTAGCTCTCTTGGAATTCTTCGCCTTCTGTTCATTCTTCTCTGAAATTTTCCAAAGAATGCAGCAAGGGCTTCACCTTGTGCATCTAAATCTCCAATATTTCTCTTTATTTCTCTGATCTGATGTGCAACCGGTTTGGTATTCACCCAAACAACTTCACCTACAGCAGGAACTTCCTTCATAAACTAAAAGATTAAGCATACTATCAATGTTCCATACCTAAATGTGCACTTCTTCTTCTTGATATCATTCAAATTCTCCAATAGTTGTTGCTGGAGCAACTCACAGAGATCATATTCAGTCCTCTTCTCAACCATTTCTAAAGCTATGTTAATTGCGGTGTTAGAGACATCATTGTCACCAAAAATCAAATGTGCAATAACCATACTCACGTATTGAACTGCCGGATTATTGATTTCAGTACCTGTATTCTTTCTCAATCCTTTTCCTTTGTCAGGTTTGCATACTGGAGTAGGTTCGGAGGAGGATAGACCAGTAACATCTCTAATTGCTTCTTTGGATATCATATTAGAATCATTAAGCCACACAAAACTGATCATGAAACTTGCTCAGTGCCATTCTAATGCATCTCTCTTCATTGCTAAAAACAGGAAACTGATGCCACACATCTAATTTCATTTCCATTAGTATATTGTGTTCCGGTTTCAGGGTATAATGTAAAGTACCCTTCTAAGAGTATACTGTTTTTCAAATGTTTCTCAGTTTGATAGATGAAACATTTTATCAAACTATACATTGCATAAGCAAACAATATAACAATGCTCACATGTAAGCACATACAATCTGGAAAATCAGTTTAATCACTTCCTGTTACTTGTATTTCCAGAATAACAGAGGATACAAACTTTGCTAGTCTTAGTGCACTAACAAAATCACTCTTGCAATCACTATATTCTTCTTCCCCAAGACATGCTATGACAGTGCTGGCAGTATAACTCAGAGCAATACAACAACAGCAATAATATGGCAGGCCTATACAAGTAATTTCTGTATGACATAAAGACTGAAATATTTGTACAGAAACTCAGTTTGCTACAGCAGACTATTATTTCTCTTTGAGCAGGTTACAATAGTTTAGTTGTCACTGTGAAGCTACAGCAGCATGGACATTTCTACTTCATAATCAGAATTAGAAAATATGCAATAGAGAACCCAAACGTGCCAATCTTCATACCTGGAAGGTTGCTTTTGCAGCTAATAAGAGTAGTCCTAATTATTAATTAATATAAGACTCCAAAAAGGTGCTTTTTCCCAACCTGCTGTCCTTTTGCTGACTAGGCTGCCTGGTAGCTATTACTTTAGTTTTTTTCTTACACACTCCTTATCCCACACAACTCTACCAAGTCAACTTCCTCAAAAAGACAGGTCAACCAGCTGTAGAGTCCTATTAATGTTCAAACTTTGCACTTTAAAAGCTACGCCTCCTCTTGAACATCTTCACCAACACCCCTCCACACTCCTTCAACCATATGCCTCTCCAAGAAGGTGGGTTGACCAAAATAAAAGAGCCCTACTTGCATTCGAACTCCTCCAAGAGCCCAACATATAATTTCTAAGATGAAGCTGCTTCACCTTCAAGCCTTCAAAGGTTACCAAAAGACAGGTCAAACCTATTTGGAGAATCCAAATGAGAATAGAACTCTTCCCAAAAGGCTGCGGATAATATAAACCACTACAGTCCAAGAAACCTCCTTGTCATGATTTTGTCTGCTTGCGGTGGAAACTTGGGAATATCGGCTCGTTATTTCTTTTTTATATTCTTTTCTAAATGAATAGATGCTGCATATAAGACAACACTTCTTACTTTTTGACTACCCAGCTGCACTCTTGTCACCCGCGATTTCCCTTATGAAGCATATGGAATGTGAGAAAGGCTGCGATATATTCAATATGCCTTCTTTATTGAATGCCTATATTCTTATCTGCACTTGTATTTGTCTCTATTCGCACGCCTTAGAATTGTCTTTTCTTTGCTTTGTCCTATACCCTCCAGCTAGGATCACTCTTTGTCTTTTTCTGTCTCAAACTCCTGCAGTGTATAAATTCTAAACCCACAATATCATTTGATGGAGTATATTCAAACTAGAATAAAATATACTATGTTGCCTCTGACAATATAATAATTTATTCTATATTCAAATTTCCCTCAGAAATTAAATTCGCAATGAAGTACCTGTAGAAACCTTGAATGGATTCCTCAGCAATCTTCAGTTAGGGTAGATAGTTTCACTACTGAAACTGGTGCCCTAGGGTCTTCAAACCCATAGACCAAGGAAGCTTTAGAGAGCTCTCCAAAAGAAATGAGAAAATAACTTCAAGCTTGAGAGAAATGAGCTCCTTCTTGCCTTCTTAAAGAACTCCCTGTTCTTCTAGAAAGATTTAAAAGAATCTTCACCAAGCTTCTAGAAGAATATTTTAATATTTCCAAAAGTGACATTATAATATTTTATTTTCACTTAAGTCACTTTTGAAATATTAAATAAGTGACTTTATAATATTTCATTTTATTTTAAATTAAAGTCATCCTTTTGAAATATTATTAATTTTTGGTCAACTTATTCAATTAAATTAATTAAGTCACTTTACCACAATTTTGGGGATTTTACATATAATTTTCTCCAATTAACTCTTCAAGCCATAATATGTGTGCTTTTCCATAGGTAGGTTCTTCCAACTTTCTATGAATGTAAATCCCAATGTCTTCAGTCAGAATAACACCAAGGGAAACTTCCGAAAATGCACCCAAAGGGTTGAGTTCTAGGGTTTTAGCAGGATACTTCTTAAACTGTGGTTCTAGTCTCTCTAAATTATCCACGACTTGAGGTGTATCCATTACATTCAAATGAATAATTCACAGAGAATAATGTATAACAGTAGTTACTTACCTTTTGCTTGCACACCAAAACCAAACTCTGAAATTCTGCAGTATGGAAGTGCTTCGGATTCTTCAAGCTTGCTCCACACTCTAATTCTCTTCTGCAATTTCCTTTCATCGAATGCTTTTTCCTTGACATACTTGTTGATGTGATTTTCGTGACCGCACCAACACAGAATAAAGTTTCCCAACGGATACTCTATCCTCTCTTGAACAAAGTTTCCTGCATGTTAAGATTGCGAGATAGATCATGCATTTAACTCCAAGGTTCCTTCATGCAATAGAATACCCTCAGTTGGCTCGATGTGATTTTGCTGATATTTCAAGGGGACTTACACAATTGTTCGGCAGCTGATAGCAGGCAGCAGATTATGGGTTTTACGTGGTTCAAATGATTTGGCAGGTAAGTACAAGTTTCCTAATTCTAATCAGAAATGAACTGAATTTAAAATGAGTGTAGGGGTAAGGAGGTTCTAATCTACTCTAAGGTGTGGAACATGGCGATCAATTCTTGCAGACTTCAACCGAGCCTTGCTTTGCCTCGCTTCGAACACCTTCCACAAAACCGGTGCAATCTTCAGAGGAGTAGCGAAAGGTGTTCAAATTATAACTCAACATGCAAGTACCATCAAGACGATGCATACAAACACGTGAATCACAATCGAAGTTAAGTTTGAAAAGTAATCCAGTTGACCACGCAGGGCGAACCCATCGTCAGCGAGCCCGCTAGTGGTATGAACAAGCGAAGTCTTGCTCAAATCGAGCACCACATTCCACAATTACTAATTACTTGCATGAAATGAAATCTACTTTACTTTAATCTACTTCAAGATGCTACGTGAATTGGAAGGATGAAGAAGCCTCGACAACTACTCATAACAAAGAAGAAATCACCATCAATGAAAAATTCTTTTATTATGAAAGCATTCACGACAACTTCTTACAAAGTATTCAAAGGGAAGACTTTCCTTCCTTTTCAATCTAAACTATACTATCAAACTATTCTACTTTCTATTCTATCAATTTCTCTCTATTCCTTATCTGCTATTCTAACTCTACTGAGTACAAATGAGGGGGACTCCCCCTTTTATAGATGGCCCAGTCCAACGGACGGCCTAGATTACAATCGGCTGGATGGCTCAGATCGTGCCACCTCAGCCCTAAACAAGATTCACCCTAAAAACCGCCACAAAGAAGAGGGGTAATAAATGAGCCATTAATGTCCATCATCTTCTAGAAGATTCTAGTCCAGAGACGCGTTCCCACTGTTCTTTCTCCGACTGCAGACTTGATAAAACAACTTCAACTTCTGGCATGGCAGGTACGTTGTCATTCCAAGATTGCCACCTCGTTCCTCTGCTTGACGATGATTTTCCCTTATTGTCGCTTTCAACCTTGAAGTGCTTGAGGACGACCCTCTCTCCATCCTGAGCCTTGAAAACATTTCTTCTTTGTCACTTGAGCTGGGCACATGCTAAGTCTCAACACTTAGCCATTTTCTCCAAGTATTCGCCGCTTGGTCTCGACGTTCCTCCTGCAAAACAAGCAAGGAGAAGAGCATCAGAACACTTCATAATATAAACTCACCTTACTTACCTGATTTTCATGTTTTGATCTCCAAGGGTTCATCGTTTTTCTCTAGCCAATTTTGCTCTCTTCATGATTTTTCAACATCTGTAG
The DNA here is from genome assembly GCA_007258455.2 of Sequoia sempervirens. Taxonomy (NCBI): domain Eukaryota; kingdom Viridiplantae; phylum Streptophyta; class Pinopsida; order Cupressales; family Cupressaceae; genus Sequoia; species Sequoia sempervirens. The sequence goes on from VDFB02000003.1 coordinate 758,934,093, forward strand.
GCTGGGGCATATAACACCTGCGCATCATACTTCAATGCCTTAGACAAATTTCATCTTCCTCAAGGGCGTATTTAAGAGATGCACATTTTAAAATCATCTTTTGAGAGTGTTAGCTTCAACTACATCATCTTCAAGGAATTCACTTCACCAGCTGAAGCCCTGATACTCAATTTTATTCATCTCTGGCTCAAGAAGATTATCTTCACGAAGAATTTGAGCAAATTCACCTAGGCAGTCAACTTCAAATTCATCATTTGAAGCATTTTTCCTTTTGAAAACACATTTTATCCATTTTTTCTTAGAAAATTTAAATTTCCCTTAGGAAAATTCATTATTTCAAGTGCCGATCAAAATCTCCATCCTGAAAGCCTTGGCGAAGTGCAGAGGACTTTGAAATCCATTCCTTGTCAAAAATCTTCAATACCCAGAAGAAAATTTCCCTTAGAACATGATGAATTGATGGGTCTACAAACAAAGGGGTTCATTCAATTTTTTGAATTTCTTGAATTTTGAACCTTAGAAAAATAATTCCTCATGAAATTTAGTCCGGTTCTTCATCCCTGTGAGTATGCTATTGCTCCGACTTGAAAACTTCAATCAATCCTGTGAAGCTGGCATCATCTGACTTCTCCACTGGCAATTTCATGTCTTAACCAATTTCATCATCTTTCATCAGACTTAGGCGTATTCTCCTAGAGATGAAATTTTTGTGCCTTAGAAAATTTTTAAATCACTTAGCACATTTTGAATTTTGCCTTAAAATTTCCAATTTACCCATCTTCAATCACTTTGCCTGTGAAGATTTTTTTTTATATCAACTCACTTAGAAAAATTTCCTTTTAAATGCCTTGGGCGCATATTATATGTCATGGAGAATATGTTTTAATTTCAACGCCTAGTAATATTCATCATTCACATCACCTCACAGGCTTAGCATTTCCAATGCCTAGCAATATTTCTCCACCTTTACCTTACCTTGGCGCATTTCACACATGGTGAAGGATTAACATCTTAACATCTTTGACCTCCTTTGACTCCTCCTTGCATATGGGCGCATTTGAGACATAGAGGAGGATGGGCGCATTTTGCATATAGTGAGGGATGAAACATTTTCCAACGCCCTTGGTATTTTGTCTTCACATGCCTTGATTTGGGTGCATATTGCATGTCCAAGAGGATGAAAGTCTTCAACGCCTTTGACCACCTTGGATTACTTGTGAACTTGGGCGCATTTCCTATGTCATGAAGGATGGGCACATATCATGTATGAAGGAGGATAAACTTTCAACGCTTTTGCTTTTGACCATTGACTTCCTTCTAGCTTGAGCGCATTTTGCACCTTGAGGAGGATGAACATGTTGACTCTTTGACTTCTTGTTTAGCATGGGCACATATGGAGGGGTTTATAGGATATTCGCTCAACACTTAGAAAAATTTTCATCTCATGCTTCATTTCTCCTTGCTCTGCTATTTATAGTAAGTCCTCTGATTTCCATACTTCTGAAGCTCGGAACGATTTGAAATTTTGAGCACAGGACCTTCATGACCTCGTCAACTTGTTTACACTGCCATCCTGAGCTGACCTGCTATTTTTAGCCCATTTCTGAAGATGATTTACTATTTATAGTCACTGCCTGTTTCTGAGGTCTTTACAACTCCGTTTGACTTGAAATTCGAATGACGTGCTCCTCATCGGGTGACCTGCCTGTTGGCACTGGCGCCTGCTGCTGATTTACTATTTTTAGCCAGTTTCTGGAATGCCTTACTATAAATAGTAATTGCTTTGATTGCCTTCAAATTTTTACCGGTGGACAGCTTGAAAGATGCTGATCGCAGTGGGATACACCGGTTTTCAAAAATTCTCACTTTTTACCCCTCATTTTGGGTCCCGAAGCTGGAAACCCTAATTTGACTTGCATGTATATCAAATGACCTCCGTTTGACCTCATTTTTGTTGCACTTCGCCTTGTTTGTGTTTCTGATGTGCTGGGAGAGAGCTGCCATAATGCACCTGCTAAAAATAGTAAGTCACCAAATACTGATCATTCTGCTTTGCATGTCACACCACTGCGAAGCTCTTGAAAAACCCATGCCGACATGCAAAGAAAACCCTGTCATGCAAACCTTAAAAATAGCCTCTAAAGGCTGAACTCTTAAAGTCATTATCTCACTTTGCATGTTATACCATCGCGAAGGTCTCAGAAAACGCAGAAGGAATCACCCAACATGCGCTGAAAAACTCTGCATATAAACCCTAAAATTTGCTTTGGAAGCTGAACTGCTAAAAATAGCAAGTTGTTTGTTCTGGCTCAAAATTTGCAGACGAGCAATTTGATGTGTTCTGAATGCAGTGTGACTGTTAAAACTTCAAAAGTGCTGAAGGAACGCCCTGGATTACACACTTACTAAAAATAGTAAGTTGCTAGAATTTGATGAAATTTCAGTGGAAACTTGCTGAAAGCACACTGACAACAACGTTAGTCTTAATTTTCAACTTATTCACCTCGTTCGACCTCAAATTGACCAGAAAATATAAACCCTAATTTTTAGACTTGGCCAAAATTTCACGTTTAAGCTCACAAACGGGCACATCCCCAGAAAGCAGACAGCAGAAGAGAGCGACAGCGAGAGAGAGAGACAAAACCAAAGCCCAAAAGACGAGGAACGGAGCAAATATTAGGGGGTCCCCATTTTGAATGGGGTGATGTGTGAAAAGGTCACAACAATACTTAAATTCATTTCTTCGATCCCATTTGTTTCAACAATAAATGCTTCAAATCGCAAGTAGATGTCCTCGGAAATTGTGTGTACTTCCGTCATTTCAAGCTCTACAATATTTCTTCTTCGCACATGCCCACTTAAAATTCCTTTCACATGAGATCTTGAATTCGTCATCTTCAATAAATGCACTAGTGTCATGTCATGACACCATATACCGGTAGGGGGATATTTAATTTTATGATATTGCTCCCCCTAAGCCGTTGCCTAGGTTTAATTTTTGACGGGATTATCTGCATTGGAGGACGGCACAAATGAATTTGAAACTTCAGTTTCTCCTTGTTTCTTAGATTCTCCTTCCTTTATCTAGATCTTATCCATTTCCTTCTTAACTTCTGCCGGATCAATCTTAGTGATTGGTTCATATCTCTTTACCGGATAGTTCTTTTTCACATTTCTGCTTTTGCAGTCTTTGGCAAAGTGTCTAGGTTTGCTGCAAATATGACAAACGACATTCTTCCACCCAAATTGTCCTTTATTCAAACTATTTCTGCACTGGTTAGCCTTGTGTCCAAATAAATTGCAGTTATAACAGTAACCTTTGACGGGATAGAGCATTTTGTTCAGCATCTGACTTCTGCATTCTGTAGCTTTGTGTCCAATTCTTTTGCACTTAAAACACTGACCGAAGAATGATAAAGCATTTTGACTCATTCTATCATATTGTTTTATTCTATTTCTACAATCTTTTGCCCTATGTCCAAATCTATTACATGAAAAACAAATGCCATTGACAGATGAGTACCTTTGAGCATTTGGTTGTCTGTTAGGACTCCTTTCGGTATTGTTTCTTTGATTCTTGGTCTGTCTACCATTGCCTTGAGTCTTCCTTTGATTGTCAACCTTGTTAGAGGATTGATTTTCTTTTGAACTTTGCCCTTCTTCAAGTCCCAAACCACTTTTGTCCTTAGAGGGTTTTTGTCCTGCAATCAGTTTATCCAGCATTGTAGAAGTTGTCTTGAATTTGTCCTCATGAGCTCTTCCTTTCTCTAGATCTGATCTCAGAATTACCACTTCTTGTTCAAGCATTACACATTCATTCATTTTTCTCTGAATTTCAGCTTTTTGACAGTCCTCAATTCTCCTCTTTTCTTCCACTTGTACTTTTAGTCTGGTGATGTCCTCATTTGCTTTCTTCAATTGATCACAGACTTCTCTATGTCTTTCTTTGAATTTCTTGATTTGTTCTCCCAGTTTCTTGATGCACCCATTTGCTTCCTGGAGGCTTTTCTTCAAATCTTTGTTTTCTTCTTCAATTCTGTCAAGATCTTCAAGAGCAATTTCAAGTTCACCATTATTATCTAGGAGACAATCTTCTTGAATATGTTCAACAGGAATCTCTTCCGGAGGAATAGGAAATCTCTTATCTCCCATGTGCTCAAATTCCAAGACCTTCCTCAAGCTGTAGACTTCTTAAGAGGAACCAAGCTCTGATACCAATTGTTGAACACCTAGAATACTGAGAGGGGGGGGGGTGAATCAGTATTCCATTAAACCATTTACATAATATCCATCCAAGTAATAATACTATTCTAACTGTAATAAGAAGTGAAAGCATGGAATCAACACAAGATCACAACACACATGAATACTAGGATTTTTACATGGAAAACCCAAAATGGGAAAAACCACGGTGAGGATTAACTCACAATATAATATATCTAAATATAGCATATTACAATGGCTCACTGCTAGGACTCACTATCCTTGAAGGCTCACAACTTGAAGTAACTTACAAAACAAAGTATGGTTCATTGCTAGGAGGTGAACCTAGATAGAATGCACCTTGTGCTGGAGTTCAGTTCCAATGAAGCACAAAATACAAAACACTTCTCTGTAAAATGTACTCAACAATTCTGTTTGCTCATTCATATAATGAGGTATACAAAAACTTTAATCATGAGAAAACGTGGAATCTCCTGCATTAATGCGCTATACAAAAACTTTACTGTAATCCTTAGAACATAACACTGTTACTCATATCTTCCGAATGCGTTTGCATAGCATAATAAAACTTCGAGGTAAGATGAATCTCACAGTCACGAATCTATGTACAAAATCCTATAGTGATATCTTTCATTGTGGTAGAATCCGAACCAAAGAACCTGTTAACACAAGGATTTGCACCCAAAGATAAGTTGAAAAACTCAATAAATCCTGTGCACATGGGACTATTCTCAGGCTGTGGGTATCCTATGGTGAGAATTGTAATGTCCCCTTCTCATCAGTGATCTGTTCTGACACTCATCAGCCTATTCTGGAAGCCTGTAGGCTCGTTTGAGGTAAAATTAGGGTTTCCAAGTTCAGAGGTTCTATGGCTTTTCAGGGAGTTTACTATTTATAGTAAATTCTATTTGTGGCAGTATGCAGTTATCAGTCTTCAAGGTCTTCATTTTCAGTTGGAGCATTTAATGCAATTCAAGTCTGGCTTCTAAATATTTTATTTTGGTGAATAAAGGCATTAATGTTATAATTTGCAGATGACCCCTTGGCCTAGGAAAATAAAACATTAAGTTCTTAAAAGGGTGGTCATGAAGGGGGACGTCCTCATGAAGGATAAATTAAATATTTTAAGTCTTTTATTGCCTTGGGAAAAGTGGACGTCTTTTCTTGAAGATATTCTTTTAAAAATAAAGTTTATTTGTGCCTTGATAAAGTGGATGCCATTTTGAGAAGTTAGAAGGTTTCTGGAAATTTGAAAAGTCATTGGTGACTATTGGCGTACCTTCTTGGGATTTGATGTGTCTTTTGATCTTTTATAAAATGGAAGTTTTGCTCCAGCTTTTACCATCTATTATGCTTATCATATTGTTATGTTGTCAAAATGACAAGTGATATTTTGCTTCGAGGATGCTACCTCCTAGCCATTAACCAATTTCGTGTTTGAAATATAACACCTAGCTGGTCCTTGCTGCTTCTCATCCAGACTAGCAGATTGAGCTCGATTATTGGAGAATTTTTGGAGATTTATCAATTTTGGTTTGCTGATTCATCTACAACTGAAGGTGATTTTGATTCATAGCTTTATTTTTAGTTTGAATATGATTTTGGGTATTTCATCATTTGAATTGCTGACCTTGGGCGACTCATCATGCCAAGTTTGAGATTTTTTAGTTGAGAGTCTGATTTTTAAAGGAAAATCGCCCCTTCAAGGAGGGCCGTACCTTTTTGAAGTGTCTTGGGATTCGTGCTAAATTCACAGAGGTTCTTTGTTGCTGTTTCTTCATCCTAGCTTGGTCGCCTACCTTCCATTTGTCCATTGCATTCGATTTCATTCAAAACGGAGGTAATTTGATGAAGTTATGAGCATTTTATTGATTTCACAGTTTGCTGATCAGAAATTCCAGAACTCAGATTTTTACATCAGATTGTAATAGTTTTTTGTTTTGGCCTATTACTTCAGTTTTGGAGTCTTATATCATTGTTATAATTCATTCTCCTCTTCTTAGCTTCATTCTCTATCATTGTAATTAGTAATTTGCAGAGTTATTGATTGTAAGGTTGAGATTTAGTAGTACTAATCGAACTATTTTACTTTCTGCAATTACTTGTTTAATTTCCATTTTAATTACTCCTGGATGGTTTACCGCCAGTGTGGAGAATGAATATTGTAGCTCTCATTGTACCCACTCTCAAGTGGTGAATCCCCACTTTTACGTGGATGCCCGTCGCAGCAGATGAATTAGATAGATGTATCTTCATGGCTGGTTATCCGCCTAATCATTTCAATTCAATTAATAACTCCATCATATGTTAGCATCTCGCCCTCAGTGGGATCTTGAGTGCACATTCTTGACATTGAGTTTGTCTCATTTCAAGTATTGTTTTTTAGTTTCTCCGCCATATGACAACACCTATCCTTCCTTGGGATTGAGTGTGCATTCTTGGCGTTGAGTTCTTTCAAGCTTGGATTTCTGTTTTGATGCTAACACTAATTCAATTGGCGAAGTGTTGATTGTGTGTAAAAAATCTATCGAAAAAATTGGTTAGCATATTTTAGTGGTATCAGAGCAGAAGACCCTACCATCCTGTGGCAATTTTGCAGTTGGTTGTTTGATGAGTGAAAGAGACACTAGGCCATTGATCAGAAGTCAAGCTAGAACTCAGCATTAGTTTCCTCCCGTTCCAGAGGCATAGACTTTTTCATAAGCCTTGAGGGATCTTGGCAAAATAGTGGAAGGTACATAAAAGACAGTTGAAATAATGTCGGATAGTGTAAGGCAAGCTAATGACGAGAGGGACAGAGTTGAGAAGAAGTTCGATGGGATGATAGACATGATGTCCCGATTATTGTCCAAGTTGGACCAACAAGCAGCTCAGAATATCATTCAGCCCCAAAATAACTCAACTGGAGAAAGCAGTGGAGTTAATGGGAATAACAATACTGGCAGTCCTGAGGTGAATAGAAGAGATAGGATTGTGGGTCAGCATGCTGCAATTCCTAGTGGGTCATCCTCTAGACCCCTTTTTCCCATCTTCACACCAAGGGAAGAGCAACAACCGGTTGAAGCTGCATCAACTTTTGCTGATGATGCACGTCAAGCTTACATGGAGTACATTTCTTTACCTCTTGACTTGAGAGGTGCTTGGACCGTGCTTGGACCTTTGATCAATTCATGAATCAAAGGAGTCGGAGAAATGGAGGAAGGAATGAGCAACGTCCTCCTATGGTGCCTAGAAATGATTTCTACCAAGCTTTGGGAAAGATAACTATGGAGCATTTTCATGGTAGTAATAAGTGTACAGCCAGATCATGGGTGTAGAAGCTAGATAACTATCTCTCTCAGACCCATGCCGGAAGGAGATGCTATCAAATTTGCTACTTTGCATTTCGATGGGATAGCTCATGAATGGTGGACTCATGGTTTGGTCACTCTTGGCCATAACCTCATTCGTACCTATGATGAGTTTACCAACAAGTTGATTGAGAGATTTGATACCAAGGATCCAGAGTTGAGATTCAAAGAATTGGCACAATTGAAACAACAAAGATCTTTAGAAAATTATGTGGCTGATTTTCAAAGGTTGTTAGTAATGGTGCCTAACATTACCGAGAGAAGACTAGTGGTACTCTTTGCAGAAGGATTAATGGAGCCCTTGAAAGGATGGGTCAAAGCCTTTGATCCACCAACTTTAGATGAAGCCATTAAGAAAGCGAGGAGCATGGAGTTGGCAGCCCCAAGGCCTAAGTTTCATTCGAAACCTTTCAGCCATAAGAAGGATAAAAAACATTCTTCAAATCTGCCAAAGAAGTTTCCACCAAAGTTGTCAGAAGAGCTCAAAGAATAGCTTAGAAAAGATGGAGTTTGCTACACTTGCCGTGAACCTTGGGTTAAGGGTCACCGTTGCTATGGAAGAGGCAAAGCAAACTTAATGGAGGGCTATTCTCATTTTGGATCAGAATTTGATTCGTCTGATCAACAATACGAATCAGCAAGTAGTGAAGGTGAAGAAGCTCCAAAAGAGAAGTCCGATGAGGTGGGAGATGGTAGTGCTTTCGCACAACTATCAAGTTTTTAGAAAAATGAGTCCTTTCGGATTCATGGAGTGATTGGATCTCAAAGAATAGTTGCTCTAATTGATACTGGAGCAATCACAACTTCATTGATGAAGGATTGGTGACAAAGAGAGGTTTGAAAACTGAAGAGTTTGAAGGCTTCAAAGTAATGGTAGCTGATGGTTTCACCATGTCATGCACTAAGAAAATTCCTAACCTTTCTATTCAGATAGGAAATTATGAAGTAAAAGATGACTTCTATGTTGTGGGTATTGGTGATACCGATGCCGTGTTAGGAATACAATGGCTGCGATCTCTTGGAGAGATCACTTTGAACTTACAAACAATGGAGCTGAAATTTGAAGCTGATGGGAAGAAGGTTGTTTTGAGAGGGATGTCAAATGGGGGCCCTCGAATTGTGTCATTGAAAAGAATGGAAAGGCTGATCCGTCATGATCAAGTTGAGTGGGCAGTTGAGTGTATGGTCCTACCAGCTGATCCAGTGGAAGAGAAGAGGCAATATCATCCTGATATCCAAGCCTTGCTTTCAAAGAAGAGCAAAGTCTTTGGAAGCCTACCTCCTGGAAGACCTCCTGAAAGCGGTTCTGAGCATGTAATTGAATTAGAAGAAGGAGAAAAGCCCGTCATGACTACACCATACTGTTATCCAAAGAAGCAAAAAGATGAGATCGAAAAAGCCATCAAGGAGCTATTGGAGACACGTTTCATTAGACCAAGCAAGAGTCCTTTTGCTTTTGTAGTAGTGCTGGTCAAAAAGAAAGATGGCACAATGCGTATGTGTGTTGACTACCGTGCATTGAATCAAAAGACAATCAAGAATAGATATCCTATTCCTAGGATAGACGAGCTTATTGATGAGCTCCATGGAGCTATGTTTTTCTCGAAGATTGATCTTCGTTCGGGTTACCATCAAATCAGAATGAGGGAGACAGACATAGAAAAAACAGCATTCAGATGTCACTTTGGGCATTTTGAATTCCTTGTCATGCCTTTCGGTTTGACAAACGCTCCAGCAACATTTCAATCTTGTATGAACAAGATTTTTAGACAGCAGTTGAGGAAGTTTGTGCTCATCTTCTTCGACGACATCCTCATTTTCAGTAAGTCATGGGAAGAGCACCTTAAGCATTTGGAAGAAGTGCTTAGTATTTTGGAAACAGAATGTTTGTTCGCCAAAGAATCAAAGTGTGAGTTCGGGATGACAAAACTATTATATCTTGGCCACATTATCAGTGCAAAGGGTGTGAAAGTTGATCCTGAAAAGATAAGAGCCATTCTTGATTGGCCAACTCCAAAGAATGTTTCTCATTTGAGAGGATTTTTTGGGTTATGTGGATTCTATAGAAGATTTGTGAAAAGATATTCTCATCAAGCAACCCCTTTCACAGATCTTACAAAGAAAGGAGCTTTTCTTTGGACCAAGATGGCACAAGAAGTTTTTGATAAGTTTAAGCAAATCATGAGTACATGTCCAGTGTTGGCTCTTCCAAATTTTACAAAACCATTTGAATTGCAATGTGATGCTTTAGGTGAAGGTGTTGGAGCTGTTCTAATGCAAGACAAACATCCCATTGTCTTCGAAAGCCGGAAGTTGAGAGGAGCAGAAAAAACTTACTCCATTTATGACAAAAAGATGCTTGCCATCATGCATGCTTTGTCTAAATTCCGTCAATATTTGGTGGGAAGTAGATTTGTTGTTAAGACTGACCACAATAGTCTTAAACATTTTATGCGCCAAAAGGATTTGAATGAAAGGCAGCAGAAGTGGGTAAGTAAGCTCCAGGCATATGACTTTGACATTGAATATGTCAAAGGGAAAAATAACATAGTGGCTGATGCCCTTTCAAGAAGGCCTCATTTGCAGTCACTTTGTGACTTATCAGCAGATTGGAAGGAGTTAATTGCTGCTGATTATGCTAAAAGTCAGTTTGCAACCAGCTTGTTTGAAGGTCATTTGGTTGATGAAAGGTATAAGTTGGTTGATGGGTTAATTTTCTATAAAGATAGAGTCTTTTTAGTGCAAGAATCTAAGCTTAAAAAGAAGATTCTACAGTCTTTTCATGATGTTCCCCTTGCTGGTCATCAAGGCATGTTCAAGACTTACAAGCAGATTAGAGAAAGGTTTGCTTGGAAAGGGATGAAGGATGAGATAATGAACTACATAAGAGAGTGTTCTATTTGCCAAAAGAATAAGAATGAACATTCTTTTCCAGCTGGGTTGTTGCAGCCCTTGCCAATTCCAAATCAGAAATGGGAAAGCATTGCAATGGATTTCATCACTGGGTTGCCTAAGGTACAAGGACGTGATTGTATTTTTGTGGTGGTAGATAGATTGACTAAATTTTCACATTTCTATGCTATAACAACTTCTTTTACAGCAACTCAAGTGGCTGAGTTATTCTTTAGAGAAGTTTTCCGGTTGCATGGTTTGCCTAAAACCATTGTCAATGATAGGGACAGCAAGTTCCTCAGTGCTTTTTGGCAAGAGATCTTCAGGCTGAGTGGTACAGTGCTTACTCCAAGCACTAGTTATCATCCTCAAATAGATGGGCAATCCGAGATTGTCAACAAGTGGCTAGAGGGCTACCTTAGAAATTATGTTTCAGGGCAGCAAAGAGCTTGGATTAAGTGGCTTCATTTGGGAGAGTACTGCTACAACTCTTCCTATCATATGTCGATTAAGATGTCTCCTTTTATGGCCCTTTATGGTTATGATGCTCCTAACTTTGTAGATTTGGTGTTTGGTGATAGTAGAGCTCCACAGACTAAGGATATGCTTCAGCAGAACCAAGACATCTTGAAATATCTCAAGGAAAATTTGCAACAACCTCAAAATCAGTAGAAGTTATACACTGATCAGCAGCGTGTTGAGAGATCTTTTGAAGTTGGAGACATGGTCTACTTGAGGCTTCAACCCTATAGACAATCTACCCTTAAGAAGAGTGGTGCAGAAAAGTTAAAGCCACAATTTTATGGTCCTTTTAAAGTCATCAAAAGAATTGGTGAAGTTGCATATGAGTTGGAGCTTCCAGCTGAAAGCAAGGTGCATAACGTCTTTCATGTGTCACGCCTCAAGAAGGCACTTGGACACAATGTTGTGGCTATTTCAGAATTACCTCCATTGGATGAGGAAGGTCAGTTGGTGTTGATTCCAGAAGAGATTCTTGATACTAGAAAACGTTCCTTGAGGAGAAGGACAATCAAGGAATACTTGGTTAGATGGAGGAATTTGCCTATTGAAGATTCCACGTGGGAAGGAGAACAGATTTTGTTGCATCCATCTTTTCGGTTGCTTGAGGACAAGCAATCTCGAGGAGGGCGAACTGTAATGTCCCCTTCTCATCAGTGATCTGTTCTGACACTCATCAGCCTATTTCGGAAGCTTGTAGGCTCGTTTGAGGTAAAATTAGGGTTTCCAAGTTCAGAGGTTCTATGGCTTTTCAGGGAGTTTACTATTTATAGTAAATTCTATTTGTGGCAGTATGCAGTTATCAGTCTTCAAGGTCTTCATTTTCAGTTGGAGCATTTAATGCAATTCAAGTCTGGCTTCTAAAGGTTTTATTTTGGTGAATAAAGGCATTAATGTTATAATTTGCAGTTGACCCCTTGGCCTAAGAAAAATAACTTTAAGTTGTTCTTAAAAGGGTGGTCATGAAGGGGGATGTCCTCATGAAGGATAAATTAAATATTTTAAGTCTTTTATTGCCTTGGGAAAAGTGGACGCCTTTTCTTGAAGATATTCTTTTAAAAATAAAGTTTATTTGTGCCTTGATAAAGTGGATGCCATTTTGAGAAGTTAGAAGGTTTGTGGAAATTTGAGAAGTCATTGGTGACTATTGGCGTACCTTCTTGGGATTTGATGAGTCTTTTGATCTTTTATAAAATGGAAGCTTTGCTCTAGCTTTTACCATCTATTATGCTTGTCATACTGTTATGCTGTCAAAATGACAAGTGATATTTTGCTTCAAGGATGCTACCTCCTAGCCATTAACCAATTTCGTGTTTGAAATATAACACCTAGTTGGTCCTTGCTGCTTCTCATCCAGACTAGCAGATTGAGCTCGATTATTGGAGAATTTTTGGAGATTTATCAATTTTGGTTTGCTGATTAATCTATGGCTGAAGGTAATTTTGATTCATAGCTTTATTTTCAATCTGAATATGATTCTGGGTATTTCATCATTTGAATTGCTGACCTTGGGCGACTCATCATGCCAAGTTTGAGATTTTTTAGTTGAGAGTCTGATTTTTAAAGGAAAATTGCCCCTTCAAGGAGGGCCGTACCTTTTTGAAGTGTCCTGGGATTCGTGCTAAATTCACAGAGGGTCTTTGTTGCTGTTTCTTCATCCTAGCTTGGTCGCCTACCTTCCATTTGTCCATTGTATTCGATTTCATATAAAACGGAGGTAATTTGATGAAGTTATGAGCATTTTATTGATTTCACAGTTTGCTAATCAGAAATTCCAGAATTCAGATTTTTACATCAGATTGTAATAGTTTTCTGTTTTTGCCTATTACTTCAATTTTGGAGTGTCAAATCATTGTTATAATTCATTCTCCTCTTCTTAGCTTCATTCTCTATCATTGTAATTAGTAATTTGCAGAGTTATTGATTGTAAGGTTGAGATTTAGTAGTACTAATCGAACTATTTTACTTTCTCCAATTACTTGTTTAATTTCCATTTTAATTACCCCTGGATGGTTTACCGCCAGTGTGGAGAATGAATATTGTAGCTCTCATTGTACCCACTCTCAAGTGGTGAATCCCCACTTTTACGTGGATGCCTGCCGCAATGGATGAATTAGATAGATGTATCTTCATGGCTGGTTATCCGCCTAATCATTTCAATTCAATTAATAACTCCATCATATGTTAGCACCTCGCCCTCAGTGGGATCTTGAGTGCACATTCTTGACGTTGAGTTTGTCTCATTTCAAGTATTGTTTTTTAATTTTTCCGCCATATGACAACACCTATCCTTCCTTGGGATTGAGTGTGCAGTCTTGGCGTTGAGTTCTTTCAAGCTTGGATTTCTGTTTTGATGCTAACGCTAATTCAATTGGCGAAGTGTTGATTGTGTGTAAAAAATCTATCGAAAAAATTGGTTAGCATATTTCAAGAATAGACCTCTAGGTTTTGGGCTGGTTCCCTTTGGATCTTCTTGTAAAACTGGTTTTTCTAACAGAGGTAAAGGATAGAAGGATAAAGTAAACATGAAACAGGAAAGTAAGGTGATTCACCAATTTTCAAAAATGACTTGTAACTTTGATAAACTTACAAAAAACTGAATAAAGCTATGTGATCAGAACTCAAAAACTTATGCCTGGATAAATGATTCTAAGGTAGGGCTTAAATTTATGCTAAGAGTAAGGAAAACAATAATGTTTTCACAGAATCCCTAAACATGAGACTTAAAACACAAACTGAGACCTGCATTATGACATAATATCTTATGCATTCGGTATTGAAGGAATTGATAAAATAATGAAAGGATTCAATATTTAATCATGTAACTCACAGCAATTACTAAAGAACACAGAAAAATAGAGAAGGAAATAAGCTCCTTTATTGAGAAATAATAAGTATTTGCACAAATCTGTAGATGTTATGGGGTTGGCAATGTCATTCATTTAATGCAACAAATACATTTTCAGGCATCTCACAAATGCAATCTACATATAAATTCACCTCATTCTTGAATGTCATATACAACCAAGCATAATGATATTTCTGTTTACAATGTTATTGCTTTCTTATATACTACGGCTGCATTACATTGAAACAACTATAGCCTGAGAAGAACTTATATTCACTTGAAAGTGCCATGCATAGGTAAGCATATGATTCGCATATGAATGCTGAGTGTTGATGATCTACTTTTCACATCATATGTATTACAGTTCAAAAATGTGATTCCTTCTTTAAGGTATGCGGCGGCTTCTAAATCCCACGGATTAACTAAAGTCGCCTTCAGCGCTATGTGGAGCAAGCACACACAAAGGACCCGATAGGATTTGTGGCTGCCTTGACAAAGCGGCTAAGTGAAATCAGACGCTATCCTCTGAACAAGCTCCACGTCAGAAACTCAACACCCAATGATTGACTGATGTGTAAAGGTGGCAACAGATGCAAGTGAATGGCTCAAAAACCTTTAAATATTATGCCGATAGACTTCATATGGAAGCGATTATACAATGGGGGGTGAATTCACAAATTTGTGTCCTCTTTGACCTTTCAAAGGTCCACGTCACACTCAGAAGACATTCTTATCATTTTTAAAAACTGCATTCAATTCCCTTAAATTATATTAGCGCTTCCTTTGATTGGCGGCGGTCAGATGAATAAGTCTAAACGACGGCCTCTTCCCCTAATTGCTAAAGTTGATAATAATTTTATAGGCTTTTTGTGAATGCTGCGGTTAATACCAACAGCCACAATGTGTCTTTTGTGATTGCACAATCACCTTTGTTTAATCAACATTGATTTTGTCTTTATCTCCAACTTTCAAATATTGTCGGGCCCTTCAAAGAATAACCAAAACTGTGATTTTGTCCCCACGGCCTCCAAGGATGATTCCACATGAACCATTAAAATATTATCTTTCATAGAGATCATTTCCTGGCAGATATATAATGCCAACAATATATTGCTCAAACCCTTAATTACTTGAAATCTTTAAACCTTGGGAATACCTTGGAATTTCGTCTTCAAAGAAGACCCACGAAATTCCTCAAATGATCTTGAAGCTCTTACACGAATCCTAATGTGAATCTGCCTCTGGAAGGAACTAGGTTTTCGTCCAATCCTTCAAACAAGAAAGGGATCTGGGTTTTCGTCCAAATCCGTAAACCTGATTTTGAGGGTTTCCGTCCTCTCGTTCCAGAAAGCTGAGCTCTCACAATCTCCAATAAAATAATAATAATCAACATAATGAGAAATAAGCCCTCAAACCCTTTTTATAATGTCTTTTAGGTTTTCCTGCCAAAACCAATTATCACTTTATCATTAAAGTGACTTAATTAAATCCTCATTAATATAATTATTTAATATTACCTTATAATTGCACTTTTTTCGAGGTAACATTAAATAATTAAATTAATTATTATTAATAGGCGGGATGGAAAATGGGGACATTACAATGACGAAGAGAAAGGTGGGAACCCATTATGTTGCCTCTCCAACTAGAGTTTTGACAAAAAGGTGAACAACTACATCTTCATGAGAAATACCCATTATGTTGCAAGTTGTGGTGAAGGTTGAGATGTGTTCGTATGGGTGCTAGGAGCCATCGCCATGGAACTTTGGAAAATTCTTTTTGGAACGTTAAGGAAAAGGATGTTGAACTTGGAATGCGAGAGGGACAATATTTTTTCCCCAAGGTAGGAGAAAAGTTAGAACTTTATCGTTGTTGTCACGATCATCCATTGCTTAGTTGAACAACTCTTTTGATCTTCTTGGCTTCTGTCCAAATTAATTAATCTACAAAACAAAAGCTGCAGGAGTTTAAACAATCTTGAGATAGAACCTTTAGTAAATCATTGCCTCACAGTGGCTGCCAAATTTTTTTAGCATTTCAATTTGTTACTTTCATGACAACACAAAACAAAATAGTGTGTGAGGAAATCCTCTCTTTGAATTAGCAGGGGAGGCTTCTCAATTTTATTTATCCCTAAAATCTAAACAAGTAAATTAGATTGTGGATTTTGAATATTGTACAAATAATTTTTTGGGGGTTTTGCATGTAAACAAAATTCTTGAAAACAATCTAGACCTATCATTTAATCTCAAAGGTAGAAGCACAAGATTGAACATACTTATCATGAGGTTTTATCTTTTTGCAGCTAAACAATAACATGAATATGAACACTAATGCATTCCAATGATTAAAACATAGATCAATGGATCCACATCAATAGTTCGATTGATTTGAACAAGAAATACAATACTTCTAATCAAAAACAAGATTGAAAGAAAGCAACAATTCTGAAGAATACAAGCTGCCCTACAAGGTAGAAGATCAATGCTACACTAAGTTAAATAAGGACCTTCTTTATTACTTGACTTGCTAAACTTGCAAAATTACAACAAAAAATTCTAACTTTGAAACTTGAATGAAAGATTTAGTAGAATATGCTTAACACAAACTCTCTTTACATTTTATGTGCTCAATGCATCTATTTATAAGCTCTCTAAAAGAAACTTGTAAGGAAAAATAATAATAATTAATTCTTTAAAATTGCTTTTAAAGTAACCATAACCCTAGCATTTTGGAAAGAGGCAATCGATGTTGAAAATAGCATGTAAAAGGCTTTCCTTTTCTTTTTTTTCAATTTGGGCTTTCAAGTCTATGAAAGATTGAGATGTTTTATAGCTTTAAAATCTGCCTTTCTCCTTGATTAAGTTGCCTATGTCAGAGGCCATTCGTGATTAGTCACTTTTTGCTTTTATGTCCTTCATTTTGCACATTGACACATCCTTTAGGCGACTTAGTCAACTATTTGTAAGTTTTAGCCATCATTGCCATCTTAATTGCCCCTTTAGAGTGGTATAGCCATGTGAAAAACTTTACTAACCTTATGTTTTTCAGTTATGATTGCCTTAAGTGTGGTTTTGAAGGTTCATCGCAGTAATGGTTGCCACTTTTCATTGGCAATGGCACCAGGAAAGTGCAAAATAATTCAACTTATATCCCCTTTATCACTTAGCATGCCTCAATGAATTGATTGCCAATTGGGTCACCTTTTTTGAGTGGCTATGCCAGTAGAAAATTGTGAAGACAATCTTAAGTTTTAAATCTTTCTCTTGATGGTTGCCTTAACATCCAATGTCTCCACCTTGCTTGCACTTTTAGGAAGGTAATACCGCCTAAAAGATGCAACTTGAACTTATATTTTCATTTGATGTTTGCTTGTTGCACTTTGTTGCTTTCATAACTAGTTGCGTCACACATTTTAAGTGGCATTGCCAAATGAAAGGTATGAAAAAACTTATCACTTGACTCGTTTATGCATAGTTGCAGTTTGGTGGATTGTTTGGTAGTTTAGCTGAGTCGCCAATTTTAAGTGGTGATGCCACTAACGAAATGTTATTTTTACCTTGTGTTTTAACTTTTATCAGCTGGTTGCATTTTTTATCCACCGTTGCCAGCGCTTTTGCCGTTTTTGAGTGGCACTGCCACAGAGAAGCTGTGAAATTCAGTTATTCCTTATTTCTCTCTGTGCTTGTTGTGGATTACCACTTAGCCATCCTAGTTGCTTTTTTCTTTGGGTTGTCACTTAAAATGTGTGAAATTTTCTGAACACTCGGACTCTTTTATGCTGGTTGCACAGAGAATCTGTGAAATTCAGTTATTCCTTATTTCTCTCTGTGCTTGTTGCGGATTACCACTTAGCCATCCTAGTTGCATTTTTCTGTGGGTTGTCACTTAAAATATGTGAAAATTTCTGAACACTCGGGCTCTTTTATGCTGGTTGCACATTTATGCCATCATTGCCATTTTTTCCTGGCTAAGTAAAAGGTGAAGCTTCCATTTAGCTGCTTGAAGTTCTATCCTTCCTATCACACTTTCCTTCTGTCTTTACCACTCAAATTGCTCTTTCACCTTGGCATTGTCTTTTCTTTCTAGCCTTCGTTGAGATATTGCATTAGCTTTCACCCTAGAGCCTTCAACTTTCGGATGCTTGAATCACTGTATTTTGCCATTCCTTATCCCTGAATGATCTGCAAACATGCTTAGTAGACAAGCTAGGCCATAACCTGATAACTTTATAGATTGAAGGATTACTTTGACTAACATTGACTATCATATCAAGTATACTGACTGTAAATTACACATAAAAAGCAAAAATTTGTGGCGTACCAATTTTGGTACTAACAACATGCATGGCAGAACTCTCGTGAAACTGCAAGTCATTGTGTCCATATCTTTTTGTTTTATATTATGGATCGCTACTCAATTTTGTTTTGTACTTATTTATAATGATTTGTAGAGATTTTTTATTTTAGTTGATCTTGTTTGTAATCTCTAAAGCATTTAGCTTATTTATTGGTATTCAGATGATAGTGGAAGCTGCTGACAATGGAGAGCTAACAGATTTAATTTTGTTAGTCATATGGAATCGACTAGATCTTGCTCATCGAGATGTAAGTCATTTTATATCAGAATAGAGATTCTTATTTTAGTATCAGTGATATTTTCTTTGATATTTCAGAAGCTTGGGGGAAATTTCCATTTTCACTTTTATTCTATCATCTATTCTGTGGACAAAAGATAATAAAGAGAGAGACAGGTATTATTTAGGAAATGTAAGTATCTGAAGTGATGGGTTTCATATGCATGTTGATGGGTGACCACTTTAATTGTCAAATGTGGGGAAAGAAACTTACGAGGCACAAATACAATCTATACACACCTAAAAATAAGTTGGAGAAATAAAAATTTAAGAAAGGAAGCTAACTCGTGATAATGGAAGTCACAAGCATCTAAAGGAATGAATGAACCTACAATGAAAAATAAATGAATTAAACATTACATATCATAAAGGAAATAAACCTAATTCATGAGTTGTTTGCCTTTTGCTGTGTTGGCAAGTGGGCCTTGCTTCAAACAATTTGATTGTCTTCCAGACAAGAAGGTCAATCACCCTTAAACAGTTACAATTGGCCAAAACCAATAATTTTACTTTTTAAGGATCCACCCAAATATACATTGTGTTTTATTTTTCTGTTGAAATCTAATGTTTTGGCTAACCAACACTTGCTCTCTCTTAGCCTCTTTGTTTTATATCAAAACCAAAGAGAGGACATCTGCCTTCTAATTGTTTAAAGTTTGGAAAGGGAATATCTCCTTACTTGTTAATGATGATTGCATGGAACCTGTTGTGACCTTTTTCACACATCGCCCCATTGCAAATGGGGACCCCCTAATTTTTGCTTCGTCTCGAACTTTTGGCTTTGCTTTTGGTTTGTTTTGTCGTTGTCTCTCTTTTCTACTATCTGTCTTTCCGGGTTGTGCCCGCCGTTGAATTTAAACGTGAAATTTGGCCAAGTCTCAGAATTAGGGTTTTGAACTTTCCAGCCAATTTGAGGTCGAATAAAGTGAATAAATTGAAAACAGAGACTAACGTTGTTGTCAGTATGCTTCCAACAGGCTCTCAGCAAATTTTCATCAGATTCCGGTAACTTACTATTTTTAGTAAGTATGAAATTCGGGGCATTCTGTCAGCGCTCTTGAAATTCCGATAGCCACACAACATTCAGAGCACATCAGGCTACTCGTATGCAAAATTTGAGTGAAAACAGACAACTTACTATTTTTAGCAGTCTAGCTTCCGGGACAAATTTCAGGGCCTAGACGCAGAGTTTTTCTTTGCATGTCTGGATATTCCTTTTGGGTTTTTCGAGACCTTCGCAACGGTATAACATGCAAAGCGAGACGACAACTTTCAGAATTCAGTCTTCCAAGGCTATTCAGGGTTTCTTTTGCATGTCGGATAACTCCTGGTGGGTTTTTCGAGAGCTTCGCGATGGTATGACATGCAAACAAAGATAGTCACTCCTTCAGCAACTTACTATTTTTAGCAGATACATTCCGGCGGCCGCCTCCCAGCGCTTCAAAATCATGAACTAATCGCAATGCAACAAAAACGAGGACAAACAGAGGTCATTTGATACGCATGCAAGACCAATTAGGGTTTCCAGCTTCGGGACCCAAAAAGAGGCATAAAAAGTCAAAATTTTTGAAAACCGATGTATACCACCGCGATCAGCATCTCTCAAGCTATCTACTGATAAAATTTGAAGGCAAATGGAGCACTTACTATTTATAGTAAGTCATTTCAGAAACAGGCTAAAAATAGAAAGTCAGCAGCAAGCACCGACGTCAATGGGCAGGTCACGTGGTGAGGAGCGCGTCATTCGAATTTCAAGCCAAACGGAGTTGTGGAAGTCTCAGAAGCAAGCAATTACTATAAATAGTAAGCCACCTCCAGAAACATGCCAAAAATAGCAAGTCAGTGTGAAGCGTCAGTATGAACAGGTCAAGCAGCTGATAAAGATCCCATGGCGCGAATTTCAAGCTGAACGGAGTTGCATAGGATGGAAAATCGGACACTTACTATTTTTAGCAGGCCGGGTTAGAGGAATTAGGGTTTCCTAAATTCAAGGGCAGAACAAGACAATCATGCAAAAGCAGCATCCAGCCACGACCACCACATTTCAGGCATTCACTACGTAAAATTTGAAGACATTCTGAGCAATTGCTATTTTTAGCAGGTTGCTAAAAAATAGCAGAGGCATACGGGTACCGGGCACCAGCAGCTCAATCATGTCACCAGGATCCGAACAAAGCAAAATCCAGCCTTTTTGAAGCTTGAAATTAGCTTGAAGTGCAAAATTGACAAACTTTCTAAAAATAGCAAATTAGGGTTAGCATGATCGAGTCACCCTAAATCCAGCAAAGGGCAAGAAATCCACCAAGTTTGATATTTTTTCAAGTCCAGCATCAAAACTTGCTTTAAAAGGCCAAAGACAGATCAAAATTCTTGAAGTGTTTGAAAAATGAAAGCAGACCCCTCCATATGCGCCTTCAAGAGGAGAATGGATGATGAAAATTCACTAAGGCACACAAAACTAGAAGCCCACACCTCCAAATGCGTCCTAGGCAAGAAGGTGACCTGAGAATATTCTAAGTGTTTCAAAGTGGAAGCTTGACAGGCAAAATGCGCCCTTGAGGAAAAGATGAATGTAAAAATATTCTAAGTCTTGGTAATTGGAGGTCCCACCTCTTAAATGCGCCTTGTTTTGCATGGAGAGGTTGAAAATATTTTAAATTGGAAGCTTCACATGCCATTTGCGCCTTAACCTTGGTGAGTGATGAAAATATTTCTAAGGCACCAAAACTCAGAGTAAGAGGGGTGAAATGCGCCCCACCTTGCCAAGGTAGTATGCTAGCTGAAAGTTCCTAAGTTTGAAAATTGGAAGCTCGTGCCTCCAAATGCGCCTTGAGAAGACAAGATAAACTTGAAATATTCTAAGTCCTTAAACTAAAATCTCCTCCTGTGAAATGCGCCTTTGGGCTTAAAGTGATGAAATTAAAAGCTTGACATGCCATTTGCGCCCCACTTCAAATTGAAAGTTGACCCCTCCATGAGTGCCCAAAGACTTGGAGGATTGGATTTTAACTAGATGTTCAAAATTTGATGCTCAGACATGAAATGCGCCCTAGCTTGTGAGATCAATTCAAAATTTTGCCTAACTGGAAGCCCCATGTGTGGATTGCGCCCACCAAGTTGAAGAATATTCTAAGTCTTTGAAAATGAAAGTAGACATGTGGGAATGCGCCCATCAAAAGTTGAGAGCTAAAAAGTTCTAAGTGCCAAAATTGGATGCTCAGCATATCATTTGCGCCTAAGCTTGAAGAGTTGGAAAATCCTCTAAGTGTCGAAACTGAAAGTACCACCTGCCAAATGCGCCCTTGGTGTTGGATCTGAAAATTCTCTAAGTGTTATAAATTGAAAGCTGGACATGAGGAATGCGCCTGAGCTTGAAGAGAACTCAAAAGTTTTTTCTAAAGTATTTAAGGTAACCCCTCTTATTTGCGCCTAGCCTTGAGGATGAGGTAAGGAATTTGGTGAAGTATTAAAATTAAAAGCTTCAGCTATGACTTGCGCCCTTGAAAGGGATGGGTGGAAATTTTTCTAAGTATGAAAAACATGAAAGTAGAGGGGGTGATATGCGCCCTAGATTGTGGGAAAAGGTTGGCAAAATTTCTAAGAGCTACAACTTAAAACAAGAAGGGGTCATTTGCACCCATGAAGACAAGATGAGCCTAAAATATTCTAAGGCATGAAAAGTGAAAGCTTATAGGGTGAAATGCGCCTTGCTTAGCATGAAGAGCTTAGGAAAGTTTTTAAGTATCTTAAATTTGAAGTGGACCCCCCTAAATGCGCCTTAAGAAGGACACTTGAGAATATTTTTAAGTGTTGACAAAATGGAAGCAGGAGGTCCCATATGCGCCCTTGAAGTGAGAAGCAAGTTTAAAAAAATGTCTAAGTCTTTCAAATTAAAACCTCACCCCTCCAAATGCGCCATCATGGAAGAAGTGGTTAAAAATATTCTAAGTGCTTAAAAATGAAAGCACAAGGGGTTATTTGCGCCCTAAGGAACAATAAGAGTTTGAAGTTAAATACCTTGAACATTTTTTGACCTTGGAAATATTTCTAAGTGTGGGAAATTTAAAAGTGGACTCCTCTATAGGCGCCTAGAAGGTATGTGAGGAATATTTCAAGGCGTTGGAAAATTTTGAAATTTAAAATACCCCCTATCAAATGCGCCTAGGCTTGAGTGATGAAGTGGTAAAATTTGTTTTCCTAAGTATTGATATTTAAATATCACCTTAGGAAAAATATGTCTAGCTTGGAGGAGTAATGAAATTCTCTCAAGAATGAATAAAATTGGTTGTGGGTATGACAGAATGTACCGGCTTCATGAGATGGAAGAAAAGTTTCAAGTTAGAGCAAGGAAATGCGCCTGGAATTGAAGAGATGGATTAAATTTGCTGAAAATTATTTTTCTAAGGTTCAAAATTCAAAAATTAAATGAACCCGTTCGTTGTGCACCCATGAATTCGATGCTTTCTGGGGGAAATTTTCTTCTGGGTATTGGACGTCTACGATGAGGAATGGATTCCAAGGTCTTCCACAGCCTGCCAGTAATTCTAAGGTGAAGATTTTTGATGGGCACCAGGTTGATGAATTTCCTAAGGAAAATTTGAGAAATTTTCTAAGGCAAGGAAAAATGTGTTAAAAATGCCTTGGCGGATGAATTTGAAAATGATCGCCTAGATGATTTTTGACCAAGTTCCTAATGAAAACATTTTGCTCGAGCCAGGGTTGGATGAAATGTCAGCTGGAAAAGTGAGGAAGATGCGGTTAACACTTTCGAAAGATGATATGTCCTTGAGGATGATGAAATTTGGCTAAGGCATGAAGAATTTGAACGCAAAGCTGGCTAGTGAAGACAATGAACGCTTGGAAGTTAGAGTGTGAAAATCCTGGTGAGTAAGTTGAATTTATATTATGAAATGTTCTAATGCTCTTCTCCTTGCTTGTTTTGCAGGAGGAACGTTGAGGCTAGAGCACGATATTACAACCTTCGGAGGAAGACAAAGTTATGAGTTTCACATGAAGGAAGCAAGTTGCAAAAAATGGCTAAGTGTTGAGACTTAGTATAACTCAAGTGACAAAGAAGAAGTTGAAGAACAAACATCAAGAAGAAGATCAAGAGCAGTGTGAATGTGTCTACAAACGGGAATCTTCTAGAAGGATGATGGACATTAATGGCTCATTTATTGCCCCACTCTCCATTATGGCGGTTTTTAGGGCGAATCTTGTTTAGGGCTGAGGTGGCACAATCTGGGCCATCCAGTCGATTGTAATCTGAGCCGTCCGTTGGACTTGGCCATCTATAAAAGGGGAAGTCCCCCTTCATTTGTACATTCATGAGACAGTAGAAATAGAGTAGAAGTTAGAATAGAGAGACAAATTAGAAGTAGCTTAGTATAGATTGATAGAGTAGTTGAAGAAGAAGGAAAGTTTTTCCTTAAAACTTTGTAAGAAATTGTTGTGAACACTCTCCCAATAAAAAGAATTTTCATTGATGATGAATTTTGTCTTTTGTTGTGAGTAGCTAGCAAGGTTTCTTCGTCCTTCTAATTCAAGTAGTGACTTAAAGTAGAATAAGTTTCATTTCATGCAAGCAGTAGATAGTAATTGTGGAATGTGGTCTTCAATTTGAGCAAACTTCGTCTATCCATACCACTAGTGTGTTCGCTGATGGTGAATGCGCCTTGTGTGGTCAACTGGAATATCATGTACTTAACTTCGATCATGATTTGTATGTTTATATGCGTCGTTGTGATGGTATTTTCATGCTAAGTTGTGATTTGAACACCTTGAGCTACTCCTTTGAAGATTGCACCGGTTCTGTGGAGGTTGTCCGAAGCGAGACAAAGCAGAGCCTGGTTGAAGCTTGTGAGAATTGATCGCCATGTCCCACGCCTTAGAGTAAATTAGAGCCCTCTTAACCCTACACCATTTCAATTCAGTACTTTCTGATTAGAATAGGAAACCCGCGCTTCATAGACAAACCTTCCGAGCATTTGAATTCCTTCCTTCACTATTGAACAATTCCGTAAGTCCCCTTGAAATACCAGCAAATCACATCGAGCCAACTGAGACTATTCGCACTGAAAGAACCTTGGAGTTGAACGCATGAACTTTCTTGCAATCTTAGCATACGGAATACTTTGATCAAGAGAGAATAGGGTAGCCGTTGGCGACTTTATTCTGCGTTGGTGCGGTCACGAAAAACACATCAACAGAACCCGTTCTCACTAATCTGTAGGTGTGATGTTCTTTTATGACAATCTTCATTATTAGATATGCTATCTTTCAGGTAATCTTTGCTAATGTCTTAAGCAAAATCAATCTGTCATCTGCACCAATATGGAATCTAGAATCTTCATACATTCATGTTCTTGTATGTAAATACTCTTAAAATAATCTGGAAATATCTTGTAACATAGTATTCATCCACTTCAAAGATAATGTTTAGAAATCACATTAGAAATTCTTTATATATAAGCAAAGTTACCAGGAGACTGGTAACAGGTACATGAGATGTTGATGGGTGCTGGTACATGATTTTTTCAAAAAGTAGGAGAGAGATCCATGGAGATGACAGTTATATTACTTCTGACAGGGAATTGTTCTGAATGGATATCAAATCTTATTTCATTAGCTATTAACAGGTAAGCATTGATAAAAAGCCAATTAAAATGCGTTGTGGGTCTCACACCTTTGAAGGATTACAAAAGATAAATATGTGATGCAGCTGCTTAGAATCAAGAAATTTAGGGGTTTAAGACCTTCCCAAAGGTCAACCTGTTGTTAACCCCCCCTTCATGATAACATGATCCAACAACCAAAGCCTTTCCATAGAGATTCATACCACCATATGATTGTTGCAAGTGACACTCCATGACACGGCTTCTTCTTTGTGGTCCTAAGGGAATCCAAAGATCTTTAAGATCCCCCTTTTGATCATTGAGAATCCTCCTAGAGATCCCTATCCACTATCCATTTCGATCCATGCTGTGTCCTGTCATCCAATCAATAACCTCTCAGAATCATTATAGTTGGAGGCAGGTGGATTGCTGCTTCATTTTTTATTGTTTTTATTTGAGATTTTATGCTGTTGTAAGTATCTTAATCTTTAGAAATCTTATTAGTTAGGTTTTTTCTAGCTCCTTGGAGCATTGATAGAAGTCTAGTTTTAATGTTTGTCTAAGTTGCATTCTATCTTGTGGTCTCTGAGGTTTGTGTATTACTGAAGCCATTAGTGAAAGGATCTTGTGGTTATCTCTACTTTTGGTCTTGATTTCAATTGTGGCTGATTAATCTGTTCGTTACAGTAATAATTCTCAACCTTTACACTTAGGTTAGTTGTGCTTCTTTTATGTGGTCTGCAGAACATGATAAATGTTTTGTGCTTTCAGATCGATCAATGATCTACTCTCTTGGTGTGCTAGCTACCAATTTTCTTTTCTATCTTGTGTAATCTCTAACAATTTCTCTAGTAAGTAAGAATAATTTTTAATGATAAGGAATCCGGATCACTCTGGGGTTTTCTATCTTGTGTAATCTCTAACAGTTTACCTAGGAAGTAAGAATAATTTTTAATGTCTTAAGATAAGGAATCCAGGTCACTCTGGGGTTTTCTTAAGTTTAAGGAAGATATGCTTGAGCTTCCTGGCTGGTGCTATAACATAAGTATGATTTACCTAGTCAACAGTATCAGAAAGGAAAATTTGGTGCATTGGAATTACTTGGATGATACAATATACATACGATTAAAGTCTTTTCATTGTTGAGAATGAAGAAATAGAGGGACTGACTACAAAAAAGAAAGACAGAAACTAGAGATGAGATTTTGTGATCGTATAGAAGAATGATGTTTTTGGTCATATAGACAACAATTGATAGAACCATTGGACAAATTTCACAAAAGGATTACTTTAGATAGGCTTAAGTTGTTAATATTTGATTTGAGACCATTTACTTAAAGAATAATCTGCTTTTTGAGAGAAAGATTCAATATACTCTTATTTTTTTACATGTTGGTGGCATAATTAAAATAATAAGGTAAGAGATGAATATCTAAACTTTTCTATGAATTTGAGACACAAAAATTCTAATCAAAGTACTTTGGTATATTTGTTATAAGAAATGTTGGTAGAGATTTGTGTTGTTTTCCACATCTGTATTGTGATTTAAAGTGTTGATGGTTGTGTTGAATGGGAAATAATGTGTTATAATCAAGATGTGAGCAAGCGTGTGCATTATGGCATGAGGATGTAAGTACTCTGATTTACTTTACCATCAACATTGTGATTTCAGGATGAGAGATATGTCATTCAAGCTCTTGGTCTTTTATACAGGAGAATTGAGGTAGCTCTTATTTTGAATATTCTAATCTTTGATATGCTTTTTCTTCTTGCAAAGAATACAATATCTGTCATACATTTTCTATTTGGTGAACTGAGGAAATAACTTGAGCTATGATCTATTGTGTATTCCTCACCAATCACACATCATGCAATTTACAGCTTTTTTTAATTTCCCCTTGAAGTTGAATGTTTGAAGTTAAATATAATGGCAAGAAAATGTTTAGATTTAAGTGTCTATGTGGTTGCCCATGAAATGTTTCAGTCATTTTGTTTACTTGACAGTTTATGTTGTGATTGTTGGTTGTGAATCTTTCATTTATATGAACCAATTTTACTACAAAAGAAAGATTTAATACTACTGGTTTGAACCATGGTGATCCCAGATCATCGCATTGATAACTACCCCATTTTGTTTGCCTTTGCAAGGTAAGCTCAATTTGTGAACATCCCTTTTTTACAACATGGTAGATGAATTTGAATCAGAAGTTGAGAGGGTTTTCATCTCTTTATTGTGGACATTTATGAGCTAGTTTATGGGTTTCAGACTTAATTCTTGAGTTGTAGTCAACTTGGGTCTATCTTTGATATAACAATGGTGTAGTAGAAATATGAGCTAGAGGTTGAAGCATTGGTGATTGTGATGGGAGTACAAGAAGAACTAAAGCCTTCATCTTTCAAAGGAACCACAACACTAGTTCTAGATTGAAACCAACAATTTGCTGGTACGGGTTGCAATCAAATAAATGTTTTGTTGTTTTCACATCAATATCTTGACTAACTATGACTTTGTTAGTAGAAATATTAATAAGTCTATATGCCTTATCTAAAACTCTTGGAGTCTAGTTTACTCCTTTTGCTATTATGAACCAACACATATGCAACTAAGTCAAAAACATGAAAATGTGTTATCTTTAGTTTGAGCTCGGATCATGATATTTTAGGTGTGACATTGTGAAAGGATTTTACAAAAAAAATTGGTTAGGAAACATACTATTATGTTCATTCCTTCACCTTGACACATCTTTGTTATGCCTACTAGGCCATCTCTATGACAATTTTGTTTCTCCTCTCAACCACCCTATTTTGTTGAGGGGTGTATATGGTTGTCAACGCTAATGTTGGAATAGATTGAAATTTAACTCTCCTTCATTATTGGACTTCAGAGTCTTCATTCACATATCTTTTTGATTTTCAAGTCAAGGTTGGTGCCTTGCATTAGGGGTTAATTCTCCTTGTAGGTTGGTGCCTACTAAATAGTTAAGGGGCTGGTGCTCCTTGTAGGTTGTAGCCTACTAAATCTTCATCAATAAGTCAAGTAGGTTGGTGCCTACTTTCTTTTGTAAAAAGACATTTAAACATTTCAATAATTTGGAAGTCAACTAAATTGTATTGATTCATATTATAAGTTGATATTGAATAAAAGTAAAGTTGATTAAAGTTTGAGAAAGTAAAGTTTGAATCGATTTACTGATTCATCCCCCCTCTCAGTAAGTCTTTTGTGCTCTTCAATTGGTATCAGAGCAAGGTCCTTCTTGAAAGCATAACCGCTTGAAGGAGATCCTTAAGAGCACACATGGCAGATTGTCATGTCCCCAAAATCGTAGCACCAAAATAACACTGAAGTACAAATAACAAAATCGAATAAATATCAAAATAGAAATGTAAGTAATCTCAGTATTATTATTATAATTATAATTATCTGGGATAATATTACCTGAACAAGTAATAATTTAAGAATCATGAATATTATGATATGCTAAGTATTAAAATATATAACTAACATCAAACAATATGGTAAATATACGAATATATAAATAATAATATACAAGATTAAAATGAAACAAAAACATATTATAATTATAATAAAACAAACAGCTCTGAATATAATGGATATTAAAATATAAATATTAACATTTAAATATAGATAAAAATAATATTATAATTGTTATAATATAATAAATATTAATATATATATATAATTAATGTAAAGCTCAGATATTAAATAATGTTATCAAATATTATAAATATTGTGAATATGATAATGTGTTAATAAATACTCTTGGAGATGGGCGATCTTCTACCCAGAAATAATGCTAAATAAATATCATTACCAAATCGTGAGCTTAATTAACATGAAGAGGTCTCGATTATTTATTTAGGGGCGCTACCTGATCATGTCTAATGACAACGGTTTGGCTTTTATCGGGATTCATATAAAAACTCGTAGCGATGGATTTCTGAGGGGAGATTCTTTTTAATCCAACGGAGAGACATTAAGAGGAATTGTGGGTTCTACAAAATATTCATTGTTTAAGTTCACTGCTTTTCAAATGGGGGACAAGGTCTGAAACGTGGGTCCCAGCAACAGCCTAAAATTGTGTTAAGTATAGAGAGAGGGAAGAGGACATCGAATAAAAAAGAGGAATCTATTTCTGACAAGGAATCGACAAGGAAGGCAGGCCAGCAGACAGAACCAAAGAATCATTCACGTGACTGAAGGTAGAAGTCACTGCTGGAAGGTTAAAGGGCAGACTGGTCTACATTAGCAAATCGGTTCAGACAAGTAAGTGATGCCTAGGGTCAGCGCTTGGCCTTAAGGCAGTAAGAGGTAATTTAATAGGAATAAACCAGAGTTAAGGATTAGTCAATAAGTAGGACTGACATGTATCTTTAGCAGGCATGTGTGATAATTATTTATATAGACAAGTTCTAAGATAAATAATATGGAGGGGTGTATATATATATATGATAAGGAAAGAATTAATGTATATACAAGTATCAATAAATTTAAGTGAGAATAATTAATGTAGATCCATACAAATAAATAATTATATATAAATAAATAAATATCAATTGATATAAATAAAGAGTGATTATATAGAATATATATATATTATTTACAACTATTCAATGATAATGATTGTAGCAACTATTGAGTCTTGCAAGTAGAAATGAATCTATTCATTTATTATGGTATAAGAGAATTCTATTTATAGGAGCTTGAAAAGATATTTAATGTCTGATGTATTTATGTAGCATCTTATAGAAGAATCATGCATGGTAGGTGCAAGTGGGAAATGAATAATCATTTGACAAGAATCAAATAGTTATAGTATTATTGAAATTTAATGATCTCTAACATTTATAATGCCTCTTTGAGAAACACTTTGAATGCAAGGTTCGGGTTCTTGTGCTTTCACCAAAAAGGGGTCATTACAGTGGTATCAGAGCAACTTTCCTGCCACCCTGTGAAAATAGCATTTGCAAACTTACCCAAAGGCAAAGGTATACTCTATGAACATATGGAAACACATTCCAATTTATGCAAATCAGGTATGACCAATAACCGCTAAATGTAATCACTTGTTGATATTCGCTATTTTTATCATAGCTACCATATGTAAGTGTAAAATAAGTATCAAGATATATATATGTGTATAAATAGATATGTTATTTTGAATTGGACAACTAATGAGATCAAGATGATCCATTCCATCATAAGAATTGTGTGTAGTAACCCCATAAAACAACCATGGAAGGCAAGAGGAATTTGCAGGTAAGTATAAAAGAAAATACATCATGAATTTAGATATTAATTTTTAGTAAATAGATCTGTAATTAAATGATAATGCAGTAGAATAAGAATTCATATATAATGATATTTATTCTAGTTGATGTCACTCATTTCTATTGATGTCATTTTGGAATAATAAAGTTATACGTGCTACTATTTCTTCTTAATACCTTATATAATTACTAATATGTTTTGAATATCTAACTATATTATTATGATATATTCTATCATAATGTCTCTCACATGAAGTGTATTTCATAATTTCATCAAATTTTTGTATCATCAAACAAGCATATAGAAAGTGAAGGGAAGGAAATCTTAGGTTGAGTAGACACTAGTTCTCCACTAGGTATGCCACTCCCCGGATCGGATGACTGAGAGTCATGCCATCGGGAGCCAAGGGGGTGATATCTGCTCTTGGGCTTAGTGTGAGTATCTACGGGCCTCCTATGGATTCCTCTCCTCTAAACTACCACATGTTTGATCTGAAGGATCCTCCAACATAGCTGGGAAATGATGAGAATGGATGAAGAAGAAATATAACATAAGGATTATCGCCTTTTCTCCTGCTACGGGTGCATCCTATCTTAGTCGCGGAAAGACGGCTAATGTGTGAATGAACAACCCAGACAGGTATGTACAGGCACTACCGAACTTAAGTATTAGGTTCGCACATTTCTTGTTATTGTGATTAAATGTGACAGAGCATAGTATAATAAGAATACAGTGATCACTTTGCACAGTGTATTAATGAAAGTATAAAATGCATGTAATATAGGTAATAAGGAATCAATATTGCATTGTACTTGAATAACTTGACTGTAGCTATTTTCGGGTATTCTTAATTGAGGAATAGATTAGAGTTGGCACTATAATATACAATATCAAATTATGGACTTTCTCTTTCAGTCATAAGGGTAGGGAATTGAATATGCATTGAGGAATGCAGAGACTAGGATCCCTTCAAGGTAGGCCACCCTCTGTAGGCGGACTGCGGTCTGTCACTGGGGGCCGAGAGGGTCGTTACAGCGGGCGTTTGTAGGCCGCTCTCGGGCTGAGAAGGTTATCACTAAGGGCATTCTCATGTGTATTCACTTCCTCTTCACCTATGAATGTTGGAGCAAAGGAGCAGTAATTTGGAGTGTTCTACAAATATGTTAATCTACTCAAACAAGTAATAACTGGTATATAAAATTACATGTCTTCCATAATAAAAGGGATAAAGGAATGTTTTAATTACAATTAAATTAATGATTACTTCGATTACTATTCTTATTTGTTATGGAATATTGAATTTCATAGGTCATTTCTTAAAATCCTAAAGGGTATTGAATTCCGGTGTAGTATGGGATACACCGAATCCACCTTCTCGATTGTCTGACAGCATACTTCATTCAAGTGTATTTGTAATTGATTGTACACCCTATAACTTGTGATTGTATTTGAGTGCATACTTTATGACTTGTGGTTGAATTTGCATTTGGGTATATACTCTATGATTGCAATTGTATTTGAGTGTATACTCTATGATTGTATGTGTATTTGAGTTGACTTGTGACGATATTTGAGTGCATATTTGATGGATTGTACCTAAATTCAAGATGTATTTGTATTCAAGTGTATACCATCTAACTTTGTATACTTTGTGACCTTGAATTCAAGTGTATACTTTACATATACTTACCTTGTGACTTCATGCACTCATGTTTTACCAAACTTAGGGTGTTTTTGATTCTTGGTTAGCATCTTACTTGTTCACTTCATGACTGATGTATATGTGACTACTCCATTCTTAAGTGTATGCTTGTGTCTGCGTAATTCATGCTTGTATGAAATGTTTGTATCTGTTGAGTGCATCTATATTGCTTCCTGCCTTATGAGTATTTATGCATTGCATACCTTGATTGAGTTTATGTGCTCTACATATAATTACATGATTTATATGCCTTGTGCGTAATTTATTGCTCCTTGCTTCTATGTGAATTTGTCTCATATTGAGTGTCTTACTCCATGTATTTATGTGTATTTTGTATATTTGTATGCTTTATGTGCAATCTATGATTATGCTCTATACATGTATTCATGTTTGCTCCATGCTTCGTATGTTGTATGCATTTATATTCAACATGACTGCCTTGCAAATAAATTCTTGATGTGTTTCATGATTGGTGTGTTTTCAGCATGTCTGCTCCATTCTCATGTGTACTATGGTTGACAAGCGTATGCTTTATATGTTCAAGTATATATTTCTAATTGAGCATGTTTACTTCTTCGAGTGTATTTGCATACCTTGAGTATATTAAGTGCCTTACTTATATTTCCTAAGTGTGTTCATCATATCCTGCGAGTGATTATGTGTTTGCTATATATTTGTCATGACTTCAGTATGATTAATTCATAAAAGCTTACGTATGATTAATTTATGTTTGTCAAGATTCAAGTGCCTTCTTAATACCTTGGATAGACTTATGTGTCTTCAATGTTCTCCCATGGCTTCGGGTGTTACTGACCTTATTTCCAATGTGATTATAGCTTACAATACCTTATGTGCCTACTATTACTTTTGTGTATGCTTTGTGGCTTACTTTATGATTTACGTATGACCATGTGTATACTTTGAGACTGGCATTCATGTATCTTTCTTGCATTCATGTGTATGTTTTGCAACTTGTGTGCATTCACACCTTGCGACGTATGTGTGTTTATGGTTATACTTTGTAATCCGCATGTATTATGGCATATACTACGTGCCTTTATGTGTATGCTTCATTAAATATTTCCTTGTGTTAGTTTCATTCCTTATGTGTCTTCAAACAATGTTCCTCCATGGTGTCTTATGCTTAAAGATTAATTAAATTTTGTTTGTCAAACTGCTTCTTGAGTTGAGGAGTTGTAACTATTGAGGTGAAAGGATGTATGAAATTATGATTGCTCGAGGACAAGCAATCTTAGGCAGGGAGGACTGTCATGTCCCCAAAATCGTAGCACCAAAATAACACTGAAGTACAAATAACAAAATCGAATAAATATCAAAATAGAAATGTAAGTAATCTCAGTATTATTATTATAATTATAATTATCTGGGATAATATTACCTGAACAAGTAATAATTTAAGAATCATGAATATTATGATATGCTAAGTATTAAAATATATAACTAACATCAAACAATATGGTAAATATACGAATATATAAATAATAATATACAAGATTAAAATGAAACAAAAACATATTATAATTATAATAAAACAAACAGCTCTGAATATAATGGATATTAAAATATAAATATTAACATTTAAATATAGATAAAAATAATATTATAATTGTTATAATATAATAAATATTAATATATATATATAATTAATGTAAAGCTCAGATATTAAATAATGTTATCAAATATTATAAATATTGTGAATATGATAATGTGTTAATAAATACTCTTGGAGATGGGTGATCTTCTACCCAGA
The DNA here is from genome assembly GCA_007258455.2 of Sequoia sempervirens. Classification (NCBI taxonomy): domain Eukaryota; kingdom Viridiplantae; phylum Streptophyta; class Pinopsida; order Cupressales; family Cupressaceae; genus Sequoia; species Sequoia sempervirens. Next base: position 758,967,939 of record VDFB02000003.1, read on the forward strand.
AATAATGCTAAATAAATATCATTACCAAATCGTGAGCTTAATTAACATGAAGAGGTCTCGATTATTTATTTAGGGGCGCTACCTGATCATGTCTAATGACAACGGTTTGGCTTTTATCGGGATTCATATAAAAACTCGTAGCGATGGATTTCTGAGGGGAGATTCTTTTTAATCCAACGGAGAGACATTAAGAGGAATTGTGGGTTCTACAAAATATTCATTGTTTAAGTTCACTGCTTTTCAAATGGGGGACAAGGTCTGAAACGTGGGTCCCAGCAACAGCCTAAAATTGTGTTAAGTATAGAGAGAGGGAAGAGGACATCGAATAAAAAAGAGGAATCTATTTCTGACAAGGAATCGACAAGGAAGGCAGGCCAGCAGACAGAACCAAAGAATCATTCACGTGACTGAAGGTAGAAGTCACTGCTGGAAGGTTAAAGGGCAGACTGGTCTACATTAGCAAATCGGTTCAGACAAGTAAGTGATGCCTAGGGTCAGCGCTTGGCCTTAAGGCAGTAAGAGGTAATTTAATAGGAATAAACCAGAGTTAAGGATTAGTCAATAAGTAGGACTGACATGTATCTTTAGCAGGCATGTGTGATAATTATTTATATAGACAAGTTCTAAGATAAATAATATGGAGGGGTGTATATATATATATATGATAAGGAAAGAATTAATGTATATACAAGTATCAATAAATTTAAGTGAGAATAATTAATGTAGATCCATACAAATAAATAATTATATATAAATAAATAAATATCAATTGATATAAATAAAGAGTGATTATATAGAATATATATATATTATTTACAACTATTCAATGATAATGATTGTAGCAACTATTGAGTCTTGCAAGTAGAAATGAATCTATTCATTTATTATGGTATAAGAGAATTCTATTTATAGGAGCTTGAAAAGATATTTAATGTCTGATGTATTTATGTAGCATCTTATAGAAGAATCATGCATGGTAGGTGCAAGTGGGAAATGAATAATCATTTGACAAGAATCAAATAGTTATAGTATTATTGAAATTTAATGATCTCTAACATTTATAATGCCTCTTTGAGAAACACTTTGAATGCAAGGTTCGGGTTCTTGTGCTTTCACCAAAAAGGGGTCATTACACAGATAACAACAACATAGTCAAAGCACCCATCTTTGATGGGACTAATTATGCATTTTGGAGTATCAAGATGGAAGCATATTTGAATGCCCTTGGGATTGATGTATGGCAATCTGTTGTTGATGGGTATACACCTTCAACAACCCCTCCAACGGATCAAGCCGGGAAAAAGAGAAGTGAAAACAATGCAAAAGCTAAGCATGCTCTTCTTTGCAGCCTAACAGATTCTGAATTTACAAAGGTCATGTGTTGCAAATCAGCAAAAGAGATATGGGTCAAGCTTAAAAACATTTATGAAGGAGATGCCAAAGTAAAGAAGGAAAAGCTGCAAACTCATCGAAGGAAGTTGGAGACTCTCAAAATGAATGAAGATGAAGACATAGCATCATACTTTCTTCGTGTTGATGAAACGGTGAACATTATGAGAGGACTTGGTGAAGATATTGATGATGCTTTTATTGTTGATAAGATTCTAAGATCTCTATCCACAAAGTTTGAGGCCAAGGTTGCAGCATTGGAAGAATTGACAAATTTAGACCAGCTATGAAAAGATGAACTACATGGGATCCTTGCTGCGTATGAAATGAGGATTGAAGGGAGATCACCACAAAAGGAAGTCTCATTCAAAGCATCCAAAAAGGGTAAAAACAAGCATGAAGAACCAAGTGACAAATCAAGTGATGAAGCAGAAGCCCACTTCATGGGAAAACTTAAGAAAGGAAAAGGGAAATATAAAGGAAAATTCCCCTTTAATGCTTCAATTGTGGGAAGATTGGACATTATGCCTCAAAATGTCCTCAAGATGACAGCAATTCTAGTGAAGATGAAAAAGAGATTAGCACCAAGAAGAAGGGAAAGAAGAATTTCAAATCCAACTCAAAGAAGAAATATCAAAAACACAGAAAGAGTTTCTATTCAAAGAAAGATAGCAGCACCTCTGAAGAAAAAAGTGAAGATTGCTCAAGCAATGGTGAAGAAGAAATCTTATTCATGGCAGAAGAAGACACAAATTGCAAGTATGAAGAAGAGGATGAGCAAGATTGCAATGAAGAAGAAGAAGTAGATCTTGAGGAAGAACTTCAATATGCATACAAGAAAAATGAAGAATTAAAGAAGAAGGTTACCAAGGACAAAATGAAGATCAAGGAGATGACAAAAGACTTGGAGGAATCAAGCAAAACTATTGAAGACTTGAGGGCTCTAATTATGGAAGCTGAAAGAAATGAAGATCAAGCTTAATTCAAAAGAGATGGATTGTTACAAGCTGGAGCAAGAAATTGTTATGCTAAAGATGGAGTTGGAAAAGACAAAGGAACAACACACAAAGTTTGATGAACACTCCACCAAGTTGAATGAGCTCATAAAGGCTCAAAAATCTTTTCAAGACAAAACAGGGGGCAGTTTTGAAAGACAGTCCAAGAAGGTCACAAACTCCAAAGAAGAAACCAAGACCTTTTCAAAGCAAGCTGAAGGAGTTTGGCTAAGTGCCGATCCTAAAAGAAGACTCAATACTAGGCACTTTTATGCTTTTAATGGCTATTGTTTTCTATGTAATAAGTTCAGCCACAAGGCCTTAAGTTGTAAGAATAAAGCAAAGAATATTCCTAGTTACATTAGGAGAGACTATAATCCTTTCACACCCTTAATGGACTTCAATAGCATATGCTACAATTGTAATAACTTTGGGCACAAGGCACAAGCTTGTAGGACAGTTTTTAATGATTCTCCAAAGCAAAACAAAAAAGAAGATAAGTCCATTAAAAAGAAAGAAATGCCTATCAAAGTGTGGAAGAAGAAGGAGAAATCCATGTTCATCCAAACAACATTACATGCAGAAAATAAAATGGATAGATGGTACATTGATAGTGGGTGCTCAAAGCACATGACAGGTGATAAAAGCAAGTTCATCTCCCTTGAACCAACTGATGAAGGAACGGTAAGATTTGGCGATAACTCAAGAAAAGAAATAAAAGAAAAAGGAACACTTAGCCTAGATAATGGTAGAACAAAAACATAAAATGTTTTATATGTTAAGGGCTTAAAAGAAAATCTACTAAGTATTAGCCAACTTTGTGATCAAGGGCATAGTATCACATTTCATTCTAAAAAATGTGAAATCAAGAAAGATGGAAAACTAATTGCACAAGCTGATAGAAAAAACAATTTGTATGTTCTAAAGGAGATAAGTTGTGAAAGTTGCAACTTGGTACAAGAGGATGAAAGCTGGTTGTGGCACAAAAGGATAGGCCACCTCAACTTTGATAATATTGTCAAAGTTAGTAAATCAAATGCTATGAGAGACATGCCAAGAATAACAAAGCCTTCCAACATCATTTGTAAGGAGTGTCAACTTGGAAAGCAAACAAGATCAAGTTTCAAGCCTAAGGAACACTCTTCATCAAAGCCATTGGAACTCATTCACACCGATCTTTGTGGACCAACCAAAACCAAGAATATGAATGGGGAGAGATACTTTATGCTGCTAATTGATGATTTCTCAAGAATGACGTGGGTTACATTTTAAAAGAAAAATCTGAAGCCTTTGAGAAATTCAAAGCTTTTAAAGAGTTGGTTGAAAATGAAGCAAATACAAAGATAAAATGCCTTAGATCAGATCAAGGAGGTGAATTTACATCAAATGAATTTGAAATTTTTTGCATAGAACATGGGATAAAAAGACAATTTTCTGCAGCAAGAATCCCTCAACAAAATGAGGTTGTAGAAAGAAAGAATAGAACAGTTCAAGAAATGGCAAGAGCAATGCTAAATGAATCAAAGATAGCAGATTCCTTTTGGAAGGAAGCAATTCACACAACAGTTCACATCTTGAATCGTGCACAAATTAGAGTGAACAATGACAAGACACCCTATGAACTTTGGAAAGGGAGACCAACAACTGTCAAATATTTCAAGATCTTTGGAAGCACTTGCTACATTAGAAGACATGAAGAAGACTTGAGAAAATTTGATGCAAGAGCAGATGAGGGAATCTTCCTTGGTTACTCATCAAAGAGTAAGGCATACAGATGTTAAAACAAAAGAACTCACAAAATAGTTGAAAGTGCCAATGTAAGAATTGATGAAGGAAAGCAATTCAAAGAAGTTGAACAAAGCTATCATTATGTTCAAACCATGAGTGATGAAGACAAAGAAGATGAGAACTCCAAAGAAGATGAAAAAGAGGAGACAAAAGAAGAATCTCCACAAAAGACTCCCATGAAGACACCAAAGACACCTTCCAAGTTTGTGCAAAAGAACCATCCTGAAGGATTGATCCTTCAAGATAGATGTAGATCTACAAGGAAAATGGTAAATTATAATGAAGATTGTCACATGGCACTACTATCCAAAGTTGAGCCCAAAACCTTTGAAGAAGCAAGCAAAGACAAATGTTGGGTTGGTGCAATGAACGAAGAGTTGGATCAAATAGAGAAAAATGAAACTTGGGAACTTGTCCCAAGACCAAAAGACAAAAATGTAATTGGCACAAACTGGGTCTTTAGGAACAAGCTAAATGAAGATGGTCAAGTCACAAGGAACAAAGCAAGATTAGTGTGCAAAGGCTATGCTCAAGTTGAAGGAGTGGATTTTGAAGAAACATTTGCACCGGTTGCAAGGATTGAAGCAATTAGAATGTTCCTAGCCTATGCAAGTCACAAGAAATTCAAGGTATATCAAATGGACGTCAAATCTGCTTTTCTCAATGGAGATCTAGAAGAGGAGGTTTATATTGAACAACCTGAAGGATTCCTACTATCAGAAAACAAGGATTATGTGTGCAAATTGAAGAAAGCTCTCTATGAGCTCAAACAAGCCCCAAGAGCATGGTACTCTAGACTTGACAAGTACCTCAAAGAACAAGGATTCAAAAGAGGAGATGTGGATAGCAATCTATTTATCAAAGAAGAGGATGGGCATTTATTGATAGTAGCGGTGTATGTAGATGACATCATTTTTGGTGGACACAAGGACAAAATGTGCAAAGAATTCTCCTCATGTATGCAAAAGGAGTTTGAGATGTCAATGTTGGGAGAACTATCCTTCTTCCTTGGACTACAAATTTCACAATCTAGCAAAGGAATTTTCATCTCTCAAACCAAATATGTGAAGGAAATATTAAAGAAGTTTAGGATGGAAGATTGCAATCTTATGAGTACCCCCATGGTTACAGGTTGCAAGTTAAGCAAAGAAGATGAATCCCAAGAAGTGAATCAAATACTTTATAGATCAATGATTGGAAAGTTGTTGTACCTAACTGCTACAAGACCAAACATAATGCAAGTTGTTGGAGTGGTGGCAAGATTTCAAGCTGCACCTGGGGAAACACATGTTCATGTAGTAAAACGAATATTCAAGTATTTGAAAGGCACTATGGAATATGGTCTATGGTACCCTAGCAGCAAAAATTTCACTCTTGAAGCATTCACAGATGCTGATTGGGCAGGCAATGTGGATGCTAGAAAAAGCACAAGTGGAGGAGCATTCTTTCTTGGAGGGAACGTAGTATCTTGGATGAGCAAAAAGCAAGAATCACTTTCTCTATCTACTGCAGAAGTTGAATATAGAGCAGCAGCAGCATGTTGCACTCAACTTTTGTGGATGAGGCAAACTTTAAAAGACATCAAGGTGGAATACAATCATCTTTGCACTATCTATTGTGACAACACTAGTGCAATCAACATCTCCAAGAATCTTGTGATGCACTCAAGAATCAAGCATATACCTATTAAGTATCACTTTTTAAGAGAGCAAGTGGTAGAAGGACAAGTGTGTTTGGAATATATAGCTACAAAAGAGCAAATTGCTGATATATTCACCAAACCATTACCAAGGGATGCATTTGAGTATCTAAGGGACAAATTGGGAGATGTCCCACATCCATCAAATTGATTGGTGGAAGCATACATTCAGGGGGAGCTATGCATAGTATCTTGGAGCTCTATGAAACAAAAAGGAAAAACATTGTTAGAAGACCCCTTGCCATTGATGTCAAAGGGGGAGAATTTGGACACAGGGGGAGCAAAAAGAAGAAGATCAAAGTTGACACTGAGGAGGTTGCCATCAATGACAAAGGGGGAGATTGTTAGAAGTATTATCATTGATGTCAAATTGTTATTGATATCAAACACCACAAATCGTGCAGATATGCCCAAGTGAGATACAAAGAACATGGATCATTTTGTAATGTCCCCTTTTTGGAGGTAGTTTGATTTAATTAATTTAATTGAGTTGTCCAAAATAATGATTATTTTATGAGGATGACTAATTAGTTATTTTAATTAAATTAAAAGTGGTATTAAGTTAATTATTTATAAGGTTATCAAATAAATCAATATTAGAAGGTGACCTTATATTTAATTAATTGAATAAAGTGACTTGAATTTTAAAATATATCTTAAAGTCACTTAATAAAAAATAAAATAATATTCTAGAAGCTTCTGGAGGAATTGGAGAAAAAGAATAAATAGATGGGTTGTCTAAGCTTCTAGACAGGCAGATTTGATGTTGTTGTTGTCTTTTCATCTTGTGGAGCCTAGGGTTTCTGTAGATTGCTTCTTTGTCATAGGAAACGAAAAGTTCCTATTGATAGCATAACTGAGGGAGTGAAATATCTCTTGAAGGGTTGCGAAGTTGAGAAAGTTGCTTCAGACTTTCTACTTGTACTTCAAAGCAAAATTTCATGGCCTTTGGCCAAATTTTGGGTGGTATCGATTTGAGGAAATCTATTGCAAATTTGGAGACATTTTTGGAGCTTTAAGATTTCATCATTGGGACGATTTTCTTGGTTGCACATTGCTGTTAGAATTTCCAGTCCTTTTCAGACTTCACCTACAGCCTCTAGGAGCCACGATTTTGTTTATTGAAGCTACAATATCCTATGTTGCAGGGTTCGTACCCGCAAACCCGAACCCAGTTCGGGTTCGTCTGCGGGTACGTGCTGGGTATGCATAGGGTGCGCACCCAGCACTGTGGGTTCGCCAGGGTTTGCGGGTGTGCGAACCTTGGCAAACCCACAGTGCTGGGCGCGCACCCTGTGTGTACCCAGCACGAACTCGGGCGAACCTAGGCAAAGCCATGGGCCAAGTTAAAAAAAAATGGCCCAAACTTGATTAAAAAACATTTTTTTTTAAATTTTTTTTGCCTCCTAACCCTAAAACAACATTGATCATTTCATAGTATGATACTTGAACATTGATCATTTCATAGTGATGATTTCCATTGTGATAATTCAATGTGTAATGCAGAGGAAAATTTGGGAATCAATACTAAGCCATTCCAACTTTCAAATATGATTGATACACAATAGATAACTACTCAAAAATTAATATCAGACCTGTACATACTCAGAATAACCAACAAAGAGCAAATCACAGTATTCCAAAACTATGCCAGACCACAACAATACAAACTGAGCTTATATTTGCAGCAGATACATTACATACAACGACCATAATTGACAACAACCTCAAAAATTTGCAGTAGATAATCAGCATTACAACATTACTATCCACTCCATAGATACTAACAGTAAATCTGATAACCCAAATCTGAAACATACTACTCAATATTGGACTGAGTTTACCAAGCATATTCAGAAATACATATTCAAACTTATTGCAAGAACTTCCTGTGTTCTGTTTAGAGCTGATGTATGAAGTTAATTCTCAGAAAATTAACAGCAGATAGAAGAAAGTCTATACTCAATCTGAGACAAGGTTATAATCTTTTACAACTTCTCACAGTCTATTTGTAGCAGCAAATACATTGATTTATAACACCAGATAATAGAATGAACAGCAGTTACAAGTAATACAATGAGTTTATAAATATCTCAGACCTGGGAATGTGTTTGCCAGGGTAAATGTATGATGAATCTTGCTCGATCAATGATCAATGATCGTGAATATTTATCTTTGGCATTTGGCATTGATCAATGATCAAGTATCATACTATGAAATGATTTAGTTTTACAATTCTGTATATTTCTTGTTTTATTTTTTGTGTATATATATATATATACACATATACACAAATGTACCCATACGTACCCAAACCCCTAAAATTTTTTTTCATGTACCCACGTACCGGGTTCTCGTACCCGAACCCGAACCGATAACTTAGACAGTATCCATCAATTTGATCTTAAGATAGAGCGCTTGAATTCCAAGGAGCTGGAGACTATCGTTGGAGCTTCATGAGATCTTTAAAGGCTGCTCATTTTTTATTTTTCTGAGGTCTGCAATACAGGGGCGATTTGGTCTTGAGAGCACAAATAAATTCATAGAAATTCATACATACATCTTTGGCACATGGGTATTTGGGCGATCACATTCTTGAAGCTTGGCAATGCTAATTGATGATAATAATTGAAGGTTGCATCTGTGATATATTTATTTTGAAGGTCTGAAAGTTACAACAGGGGCAGCTCAGCTTTGGGTCATTATTCTTCACATACAAGGTGTTCATTTATTGATGTATGCTGGCTACTTCATCTCCAACACAAGGCGACTCAACCAGGTTCTTTATGTTGTCTTGTATTCCATTTTATGCATATATGACCATTTGTAAGAGGCTGCAATTTGTACTCAGAAATTATAAAGTTGCATAAGTATGATGCCAAGAGTCTTGGCCAATGTGTAATCAGCTTTGCATTGAACAAATATTGGCAATCAAGGAGTAATAAGTAGTTTCTCAATTCATGCTACAATTGTGCAATCAAATATCATATTGAAATCAGCTTATGAGTATGTATGCCAAGTGTTTGACGAAATGTCTCTTGGCTGTAGATGCATTTTATTTACTTAGTTCTAAATTTGAATGTATTCTAAATTGCAAAGGAGCATTGTATTTCAATTAGAAGCTTGCATAGTAGTGGTAGAAGATATTTTAAGCATTCAAAATCATTGGGCATTCATTCTTGCAAACTGAAAACAACATATCAGCTACATTACATATTGCATACAAAGTGTTTGACAAAATTACAAGGCTGCAAATTGAAGCAAAATTGAGGACAGTTTGAGCAAGGCTCATTACACATTTTCAGCATTCAAATTGATATTCAACATTCAAATCTGAGACATTCATTCAGATCAAGATTTCCAGATTACTTATTATCCGTCTGAAGATATGAAGAGCTTTGATCAAATGATTCATGGTTAGATCGGAAGATCTTTCGATACATCAAACAACTTTGGCTAAAACATGAAGGGATCGAACTAAGGATTTGTTAAGTTAGCATAATACGTGCTTGTAAATCAAAACGGCGATCCAAAAGGACGTGTTTACATAACAACTTCCAGATTACATATTTGTTAAAGATAAGATGTCTTCATTAAATGTAGAAGTGCGATCCAAAAAGACGTGTTTTTTAGAAATAATTAAGTGCCGATCATGGAGAGAGGCGTTGGTTGATCAAGGACGTCTTTTCTTCAAAAAACGTGTTTTTGCTGATCAAAGTTTATGGACGCGTTTTCTTTCAAGAGACATGTTCATGACTGAAAGGACATGTTTTAAAGAGATCTGGTGACGTGTTTTTAAAATAAGACATGATTTATTTTTAACTAAGTGCAAGCCCCTTCTCGAGAAGAGGTGACTCTATTGAAGCCAAGGACGTCTTTCTCTCAAGAGGAACGAGTAAAATAAAGAGAAAAGGTTTAACAAAAGTCGATGTAACCTGAAGAGTTATGCTTGAAGAGTTGTGCTTCAAGGATTAGTTTTGATAAGGCATGATCATTCGATCTTTTGCTTGAAGTGTTATGCTTCAGTCTTAATTAACAATAAAAAGGTGATCAAGGGAAATAAAATAGAAGAGGTCTGATTAAAACAGAGATAAACAAATCTTGTGAAAAGGCAGATTTTCAAAAGGTGCACAAATAGATGTGTTCTTTCATAAGGAAGATGCAACTCTTGAGAAACATACATATTTGATATCCAAATCATTGTTGCTTATGTGGTTGTAAAGTTGTAAGCTGTTCATATCAGAAGTCCCATCTTCTTGTGTGGGCTTAGGGTGAGATCATTCATCACATAAGTAGATTGGAGGATTGGGAGAGTGCAGATCTGATTGAAGGCAATCATCTTTCATCCATCAAGTCAAGGTTGGTGCCTTGCATTAGGGGTTAATTCTCCTTGTAGGTTGGTGCCTACTAAATAGTTAAGGGTCTGCTGCTCCTTGTAGGTTGTAGCCTACTAAATCTTCATCAATAAGTCAAGTAGGTTGGTGCCTACTTTCTTTTGTAAAAAGACATTTAAACATTTCAATAATTTGGAAGTCAACTAAATTGTATTGATTCATATTATAAGTTGATATTGAATAAAAGTAAAGTTGATTAAAGTTTTAGAAAGTAAAGTTTGAATCGATTTATTGATTCACCCCCCCTCTCAGTAAATCTTTTGTGCTCTTCATGGCCATGATTCAAAGAGTTTGAGTAAGCTATTTGGGAGAGGGCACTTCCAATCCTAATTGGAATAGAAAAAGTTCCAACACTTCTGTGCCACCTTGCACTGAAGGAGAAGATGGTGTGTCGTTTCCACACTGTTCCAGGATAGGACACATCTATGAGGGCCCAAAATTCAATTTTTTTGCAACCGATCCCTTGTTAGGATTCTGGCATGTAAAGTTGTCCAAACAAAGGTGCCCACTTTCGGGAGAACAAACTTTCCCCAACAAAGTTGTGAAGGCCATTTCGATTCAACTATATCTCTTCTTAATACTTCGTAGCCTAGCTTCGCCAAGTACTCCCCCAAACTTGCTGCACACCATTTGATGGTGTCTGCCTCACCTGTGAATGGGATCCGCCTTCTTTCCAGCTCATCATACAACGATGCTCGTTGACCTGCATTCACGTAGGGGAACCCCTTTCACGAGTATTCAAGTCTTCCCTTTTCTTCCCAAATGTTTACATATCCTCGAATGCAAGATCCATAGCTCTCGGTTGAGATCTAGATTGATTCTTCTATATTAGGCAAATTGTCAAGAGGTTCAAATCCATTCCAGGAATCGTGCCAGAAGGACGCACAACTTCCATCCCGCACTATCCAAGTAATGTGTTCTGTTATGATTGGTCAACAATTGAGGATGAAGTTCTACATTGCAGAACCCTTTTGTGGGTTTGCAATTGTCAAAATTCTGTCAACCTCTTGGGAGTCCAAGTATTTGGCTCTAAGTATCTTACACCATGGAGCCTCTGGGTTTTAATGCATCTGCCACACGAATTTTGCACCCAATGCCTTGTTCTGCATCTCCAAAGCTTTCACACCCGCGCCACCTTGTGCCTTCAACTTCACCACCATTTCCCATCCCAACAGTGGGATCCTACTTTTTTCATGTGGCCCATCCCACAACTTGCCTTGAATGCTAGTCATGCGGTTTGCCACCTTTTTTGTTAACTGTTAGCATAGTCAGTCTTCCTACAAGTGTTAGCCACCTTCCCCTCCAATTTTCGATTTTGATTCTACACTTTTTGATCGTATCTTCCCACAATGCTGATTTGGCTTGCCCATGGAAGAGCGGTACTCCTAGATACTTTGACGGTATGGAGCCAATGTTGAATCCCAAAGTACTCACTATTCTGCACTAGACACCTTTGCTGACTCTGTTACTGGGTTCTTCATTTTAGCCCCCCGAACCGACCAAAATACGTGTGGGTTCTGGTTCGAGTTCGGTTCTTCTCTAGGTTCGCCTGGGTTCTCCATTTTCCACTTGGGTTCTCTGTGGGTCCTTCATAGAAGGACCCACAGAGAACCCGGGTGGAAAATGGAGAACCCTGGCTAAACCCGAGGAGAACCCAGAAGGACCCAGGCGGACCCACATCATCCAGCCTAGAAAAAGGAAAAAACTCAACTTAAAAACATAAAATAAAACCCTAAAAAGTGCCTAGATTGCCTTATATTGACTTGGTCAACCAAATGAGGCTCATTTTGCAAACTCAAATTGCCTCTGAGTGTGCTGATTTAGATGCTACAGTTGCACAACTTACCTTGGCTTCTATAGATGACAATGAGGCAACTAATGCACCTAGTGGGAGTGGCAATCCAACTGATAGTGGTTCAAATGAAATTGAACCAATTGAGGACCACGACCTTGATGCATTTGATGAAGACGAATTTGAAGAATAGTAATATTGAATTAAATATTGTCTTGATTGTAATTTGAATTTTCAATGTGTAATGACATTTTAAGACTTGAGTATTTAATATTTAGTAATTTACTATTTACATTTTTGCAAATTATGAATATGATTATATGAGGTATTACCCTATGGCGTATTTCATTGTTTCAATATTCTATGGCATTATGATCATATGATTATAATTTTGAGCATACTTATGAGTCTATGGCATTATATATATATATATATATATACTCCTGTACTCATACCCTAGGAAAAAAAAATTGCCGTACCAACGAACTTGAACCCGAACCTGCATCTAAATTCGTACCCGAACCAGCAACTTAGTTTGCTAATGTTGAAAAATAATAGGTCTGATTTTTCTTTGTTTACGGATTGCCTTGCCTCCAAACACAACCGCTCAACCACCTACTTAATTGTTTATGTTTCTTCCGTAGATGCACTACCTAATAGGATGCTATCATTAGCAAAAAGCTGATGTGAGATGGATGGGATGGTTGCAGACATCTTTATTCCCTTCCATATCCCTACCTATCTCAATTCATTAATGTGGCAACTCAGCGCCTCTGCCATTATCATGAAGAGAAAAGGGGACAATGGATCCCCCTAGTGGATACCTCTGGCAATATTGAAAAAACCATAGGGGGATCCATTTATGATTACCGAGTGTCTCGATGTTGAAATGTAGGCATATATCCATTTTACCCACTTCGCACCGAAACCCATTTTCTCCATCACCTTAATCAGGAACCTCCAGCACACCCTATCCTAACTTTGCTCATATCTAGCTTGATTATCATGCCTTTTTTGTTTGTTTTCTTTAATGTGTGAAGAATTTCATTCGTTACTACCACACCGTCCATGATATTTCTTTTTGGGATAAACTCGCTTTGTTCTTGAGAGATTATGCTTGGCAAAATTGATCTTAATCTATTTGCCATTACTTTCGCAGCTATTTTATATATCGTATTACAGCGTGAAATGGGTCTGTAATCTGAAAAGGATTCACAGTTTTCTTTTTTTGGAATCAATGCAATATTGGTATAGTTTAGATCTTTGAGCATATTTGTCCTTCACCTTGATTCTTCCACCACCCCATGTAATTCCACACCAATGAAATACCAACACACTTGGTAGAAAAGGGCGTTATAGCCATCAGGGCCTGTGCCTTTTCCGGGCTGCAATCGGAATGTTGTTGCTTTGACTTCCTTGATAGAAACAACAACTACAAGCATGGCGCTCAAATCGGCATTTATTATGTTGTCCACATCTTCCAAGATGCTACATTCTAGCCATTTTGCCTCACCATTCTCCCCCAAAAGTTGCTCAAAGAAGTTGACCCGGCCTTCTGTATATTTTCCTCATCACATATTAGTTGACCCTAGTTACCTTTAATCTATACTATCCTATTCCAACTCCTTTTTATTCTTGTTGAGTTATGAAAAACTTTGGTATTCAAGTTGCCTTCATGGAGCCAAGTATCTTTGGATTTGGTCTTCCAGTGTATTTCCTCCCTAACTAACATTTCATTGTATTTAGGCGTCAGAGTTTTCTTTGTTTCAAAATCTTCATTTGACATCTCTTGTCTTATTACCTTCTCACTTAAAGCTACAAGATCCTCTTCTAGGCGGGTTTTTTTTTTCAAAAAAGTTTTTGAACATTGTTTGAGTCTCTTTCATGTGGTTAAGTTTCTTGTGGAATAGAATCATCTTCAAGCCTTACAGACATAGAGGTTCCGTCCACCATCCTCTAAGAAAATCAATTATACCATCGCTTCTTAGCCACATCTTTTCGAATCTAAACTGCCCCTTCACTGGCTTTGTCTTCTCGGAGATGATTAGCTCAACTAGAAAATGGTCCGAGATTGGGGAAGGGTGGATGAAAGCCTTTGGTAGAACTTCTTCCTGCAACCAAACTTCCAAAACAAGAAATCTATCTAGTCTTTTGGCGATGTTAGTGAATCCTTTTCTCCTATTATTCCAAGTATAAGTGCCATTTGTAGTCTTAATGTCTATTAGATTATTTTCTTCAACAAAACGATGGAAATCTTTTTGTGATTGATATATCCTCCTTATTCCTGTTGTGACCTTTTTCACACATCGCCCCATTGCAAATGGGGACCCCCTAATTTTGGCTTTGCTTTTGTCTCTCTTTTCTATTGTCTGTCTTTCCGAGATGTGCCCGCTGTCGAGCCTAAATGTGAAATTTGGCCAAATCCATAGAATTAGGGTTTTCAGTATTCTGGTCAATCTGAGGTCGAACAAGGTGAATAAATTGAAAATAAAGACTAACATTGCTGTTAGTGTGCCTCCAGCAAGCTTTCGCTGAAATTTCATCAGATTCTGGCAACTTACTATTTTTAGTAAGTATGCAATTTTGGGCATTCTTTCAACACTTTCGAAGTTTTAACAGTCACACTGCATTCGGAACACATCAAGCTGCTTGTGTGCAAAATTTGAGCCAAAACAGACAACTTGCTAGTTTTAGCAATTCAGCTTCCGGAATAGATTTCAGGGCTTGGATGCAAAGTTTTTCAACGCATGTCTGCATATTCCTTCTGGGTTTTCAGAAACCTTTGTGATGGTGTAACATGCAAAGTGAGATAATGACTTTCAGAATTCAGCCTTCAGAGGCTATTTTTAGGGTTTGCATGTCAACGTTTTCTTTGCATGTCCGCATATTCCTTGTGGGTTTTTCGAGAGCTTCGCGATGATATGACATGCAAACAGAGATAATCACTCCTTCAGCAACTTACTATTTTTAACAGATACATTCCGACAACCGCCTCCCAACACTTCAGAATCAGGAGCTGATCACAATGCAGCAGAAACAAGAGAAAACGGAGACCATTTGATATGCATGCAGAGCAAAATAGGGTTTCCATCTTCAGGGCCTGAAAAGAGGGGTAAAAAGTCAGAATTTTCGAAAACCAGTGTAAACCACCGTGATCAGCATCCTTCAAGCTATCTGCTGGTAAAATTTGAAGACAAACGGAGCACTTACTATTTATAGTAAGTCATTTTGGAAACAGGCTAAAAATAGCAAATCAGTTGCATGCGTCGATGTCAGCAGGTAGGTCACGTGGTGAGGAGCGCCTCATTCAAATTTCAAGTCAATCGGAGCTGTGGAGCTATCAGAAGCAAGCAGTTACTATTTATAGCAAATCACCTTCAGAAATGGGCTAAAAATAGTAGGCCAACCCGAAATAGCAGTGTCAGCAGGGTGACTAGGTCGTGAGGTTACAGTGTTTGAAATTTCAAATCGTTCTGAGCTTCAGAGATGCAAAAATCGAGACTTACTATAAATAGCAAGGCATGGAGAGGCTGGCAGAGGTCAGGAAAAATGGCTAAGGCACGAATTTCATCCTGCAGCACCCAGGAAATGCGCCCTCTTCACAGGCATAAAATGGAAATTTTTCTAAGTTTCGGTAAAATCCTCCTCCACCTTCAAAATGCGCCCAAGGAGAAATAAGATGATGAAAAATATTCTAAGTCATTGTTAAATCTTCCTGCCACCTCCAAATGCGCCCATCAAGTATTCAAGGTGTTTGAAAAGTCAACATGTTTCATCCTCCTGCCTAGCTAAAATGCGCCCAAGGAAGAGCTCAAGCCAAACATGAAAATTCTCTAAGTGTCAAGTTCATCCTCCACCATAGGTGAAATGCGCCCTCAAGGTATTGGAAGCATAAAATTTTTTTTTCTAAGTAGTGAGGATATCCTCCACCCCCTTTGAAATGCGCCAAGTTTAAGAATAAGTCAAAGGTGGTCAAGGCGTGGTAAATTTTCATCCTCCATCACCTAGCAAATTCGCCTAGCCACTAGCATGTTCAAATGCGCCCATGCTTGAGAAGCTCGGGAAGAAAGTCAACAAGTCAAAGTTGGGCGTAGGAAACTTCATCCACCTTCGATGCTTGAATGCGCCCAAATGAGGGCATGTAAGGACAAAATAGGGGAGCTCAAAGGCCACAAGGTGGTGTTGAATGTGTTTCATCCCTCATGACCTCCAAATGCGCCCATGTTTTAAGCTTCATCCACCTCACTATGTGAAATGCACCCACCTCTCAAGGAGGTCAAAGAAGTCAACAAATTTCATCCTTCATGAGGTGCAAAATGCGCCCAAAACAAAGCATGTGAAGACAAAAGTTTTTAAGTTTCCTTGACCCCACCACATATGCGCCTAAGGAAAAGATAACGCCTATGTGGCATATGAGATTTTTCTAAGTGTTGGAAATTCTTGTTGACTCCCTTGAATGCGCCTAACTTGAAGAGAGGCATGGATAAAGTTGATAAGTGTTTGAAAATTCCTGCAGCCTCTTGAAATGCGCCCATGCTTAAAGTCAAAGTCCACATGAGCATCTTAAACGCGCCATGAAGACAAGGTAAAGTAGAGTGGAAGGAAAGGTGATGCTAGGCGTTGAAAGTTAAAATGCCCTCCTCAAACATAAAATGCGCCCAGGGGGAGATTAAAGTTTGCTAGGCGTTGAAAATGTCCTTCATGAAGTGAGATATGCGCCTAAGGTAAAGTGTAAAAGGTGGACGGATTTAAAGAGTGCCAAGGCGTTGAAGACTCTTAATATCCTCTTGGAGTGCTAAGGGCGCCTAAAATAATAGAAGTGTGAAGTAAAATGCATAAGCTGGTGGAAATTAAAACGGAGAATATTGATAAGTAAGATGATAATTGGAAATTTAGTGGTGAATATTGCTAAGCATTGGAAATTGCCAGGTGATGAATAAAATATAGAGGGCGTTGGAATTTAAAATCCTCCATGATATGTGCTTTCAGGAAAATTTTCTAAGTGAGTTGAAAAAAAAAAAAAAATTTCACGGGCAGGATGAAGGAAGTTGAATAAAATTTCTAAGGAAAAATTCGAAGTGCTAAGTGATTTTAAATATTTTTCTAGGTGTTATCAAAATTCCACCTCTCTAGAGGAAAAACGCCTAAGTCTGGTGAAGTGATGAAATTTCTGAAAATTGAATGAGTTTGCCGGAATGAAGTCAGAATGCCAACTGCATAGAAATAAAAATTTCTCAAGTCAGAGCAACGGGACAACTCACAGGAATGAAGAGTAGGAATAAATTTGATGTGGAATTATTTTTCAAAGGTTCAAAATTCAAGAAAACTAAATGAACCCGTTCGTTGTGTACCCATGAGTTCATCGCGTTTTGGAGGAAATTTTCTTCTGGGTATTGAAGATTGTCAACGAGGAATGGATTTTAGTGTCTCCTACAGTTCGCCAAGGCTTTTAGGATGGAGATTTTTGATTGGCACTCAAATAATGAATTTCCTAAGGGAAATTTAAAAAATTTCTTAGGCATGGAATAAAATGTGTTGTTGACATAAAAGTGCCTTGGCAGATGAATTTGAAGATGATCGCCTAGATGATTTTTGATCGAGTTCCTGATGAAAGCTTTTCTTTCTCGAGCCTGAGTTGGATGAAATATCAGAGTGAAGTGCGCCGAGTAGAAGACAAGATGGGTTGAAAATTTGGCTAAGGCATGAAGAATTTGAAGGCAAAAGTTGGCTGATGAAGGCGATGAACGCTTGGAAGTTAGAGCGTGAAAATCAGGTAAGTAAGTTGAATTTATATTATGAAGTGTTCTAATGCTCTTCTCCTTGCTTGTTTTGCAGGAGGAACGTCAAGGCCGGGCGGTGATGACTTAAGTGATGAAGCAAATACTCCAAGACTACATTTCAACCTCGAAGGAAGAAAGTTGCGAAAAATGGCTGAGTGTTGAGACTTAGTGACAAAGAAGGAGCGTTTTCAAAACTCAAGATGGAGAAAAGAGTGGAAGTTCGAGCAAGGTTGAAGAACAACGTCAAGAAGAAGATCAAGAGCAGCTGAACTTCAGATTCTATCAAATTTTATTATCTGAGGAGGCAATCTTAGAGACTCTTTTACCCTCCTCCACGCGAACAACAGAGCAATGTGAACGCATTTCAAGGCTGGAATCTTCTAGAAGATGGTGGCCATTAATTGCTCATTTATTGCCCCACTCTCCATTATGGCGGTTTTTAGGGCGAATCTTGTTTAGGGCTGAGGTGGCACAATCTGGGCCATCCAGTCGATTGTAATCTGAGCTGTCCATTGGACTTGGCCAACTATAAAAGCGGGAGTCCCCCTCATTTGTATCTCATTAGAAATTAGACATAGAAGTAGAAGTTAGACAGTAGAGAGTAGAGGGACAACTTAGAAGTAGCTTAGTATAGATTGATAGTGTAGTTTGAAGAAGAGGGAAAGTTTTCCCTTTGAAAACTTTGTAAGAAATTGTTGTGAACACTCTCTCAATAAAAGAGTTTTCATTGATGGTGAATTTCGTCTTTGTTGTGAGTAGCTAGCAAGGTTTCTTCGTCCTTCCGATTCAGATGGTAGCGTAAAATAGTTCAAAGTAGTATAATTTTCATTCCATGCAAGTAGATGTTAGTTGTGGAATGTGGTGTTCAATTTGGGAAAACTTCGTTTATCCATACCACTAGTGCGTTTGTTGATGGTGAATGTGCCTTGTGTGGTCAACTGGAATTCGTGTACTTAACTTCGATCATGATTTGTATGTTTATATGCGTCGTTGTGATGGTATTTTCATGTTAAGTTGTGATTTGAACACCTTGAGCTACTCCTCTGAAGATTGCACCGGTTCTGTGGAGGCTGTCCGAAGCGAGGCAAAGCAGAGCTGGTTGAAGCTTGTGAGAATTGATCGCCATGTCCCACGCCTTAGAATAGATTTAGACTCTCTAAACCCTGCAACCATTCCAATTCAGTACTTTCTGGTTAGAATAGGAAACCTGTGCTTCACTGATAAATCTGTCGAATTGTGGAAAACACCTTCCTCTGCTGCTGAACAATTCCGTAAGTCCCCTTGAAATACCAACAAATCACATTGAGCCAACTGAGCCTATTCGCATTAAAAGAACCTTGGAGTTGAACGCATGAACTTTCTTGCAATCTTAGCATGCGAATACTTTGATCAAGAGAGAATAGGGTAGCCGTTGGTGACTTTATTCTGCGTTGGTGCGGTCACGAAAAACACATCAACAATTCCCCAAGACAATTTTTGTATTGTTTAATTCTCTTGATATGGAGTTCCATACCATTTTCTTTTCTTCTGTATTTATGGGCCCATAGATGTTGAAAACATGAATTTTAAAATTGGACACCATAGATTTTACCTCTAGTTTCATCCATGATCTTTGACTTGAAACCGGTACCACTTCGATCTTGGATCCGCTCCATAGGACACCTAGGCCTCCTGACCTCCTTTGGCGTTTACAAATTCACCTTTCCATCTTTTGCAAGAATTTACAAATGCTATTGTTTTAGAATCTGCCAACTTTGTTTCTTGCAATAATATGATATCGACCTTTAGACACTCCAACTAGCGTTTAACCAGTTGCCTTCTGTTAGGGACATTGAGGCCCCTAACATTCCAGGTGAGGATCCTCATCTTCCCCCAAGGGAGGAGCATCCTCCCTTGGACTTTGTCATATAAGATTTGATTAAGGCCTAGTCACCTTTTTGCACCTCTTCCTCCTGCTTTTGTCTGTTTGATTTTCTTCCTGTTCTTGGGGCCGAGGCTATCTTTGCAGTTTGACAGATGTTCCTTGGTTCCGTAATATACATGGTGTCTTTTGTTTCCATGCCAAAGTCCCCTTCACTTTCATTTTGTGCATCCATTTCATACACTTCTCCATTCTGTAATAGGGCAATCTCAGATGTTGGATTCAGCTAATGGTCCACTAATTCTCCTTCCTCCATGTGGATCGTGTCTTTTGGTTGGATAGATGCTATTGGATCTGCCATCACTATGGCCCAAGCATTTCCATTTTCACCTTTGCTTTCCTCCTTGTCCGTAGTTTCCCTAACAGTTTCTTTGACCCGATCTTTTGCTTTCCAAACTTCTTTGAAGGAATTTGGTTTCCTTATGCAAATTCCTCATTGTGGTTACGCCTCTTACATTAAGACAATAAAATTTTGGTTTTTCCACTTCAATTGTCTACCTCCATTCTCTTTTCCTCAATACCTATAGGATTTCTTCGGGAATTTCGTTGATTGCAAGAATTTGAATTCTGGCATAGATTAGAGATTTGTTATTTCTCATATCCACCGCAATTGCCAGACCCATAGAGTCCCCTATTTTTGTCAGGCAGCACCCAGACCATTATTCATAAGGCAGGTTGTACAACTGAATCCATGTCAGACCGTTCCTCAGGTTGCATATTAGAGGATTAAAATTCATTTCCCATTTTTGCAAGTATTGAAAGGAATTACTATTCTTCCATCTGTCATTTTCCAACACTTTTTCTCTTAAAGCCTCACTTTCCAAAACAACAATGAAGAATCCTTTTGGTAAAAAGTTTATTATTGAGTCTCCTTGCCAACTTCTGGACACCCAATCACCAATTTCTTTCCATGTATGACGCTTTCCTAAAAATCTCCTAGTTACCACAGTTTTTTCAAAAACTTCCGCATCTTCCTCCACAATTTCGGTTACATTTATGCGCAGTTCTTTCTTTTGCGACACGGGTTTCTTTGGCTCTTTTCCTCCATCTTCAAAAATCTGCTATTTGTTCACTTCTAACCTATTGAATTCAACCGGTTCTTCCTGAGCATTGCTTTTTCCTCCACCATTGAAACCCCCTTCTACAACATTTTTCTCCCGCACCATTGTTCCCCTTCCCCTATTGCTAAAATATTTCATATCCCAACATTTTAGGCTCATAGGATTAAGAAAAATAAATTGTCGTTGATTTTTCAATTGGCAAAATTACATGAACTCACCTAGAAATGCTTGGGTAGAATAATCGCATGGGAAATTGATAAACTAAGATTTTACAATAGACAACCCCATTACGAAACTGAAATAAAGACATGGAAGCTTCATTACATAACAAAATGAGCACACTATGTGCTAGGGACTTGACAAAGCTGATAATTTTCATCACCTTAAGCCTTAGAACCTGCAAATTTTCTTTTGTAACACCTTCAACCTGAAAATAATCATGGAAGAGCTTACCTTACACTCTCCAACTTTTGTTTATAAAACCCCAAAGTATAGTGCCACATTTTAGCATGAGAGAAAAGAGGAGAAAAACTAGGAGCACAACTTCTAGTTGCAATGACCAACTAGAACTTCCACTCAAGGATGCAAAAATAAACTCAAGATTTGATTCCAAGATAAAATCCATGCCCAAATGCATGAAATTAATAAATATTTGCATTCAAAAAAGAAAGTTCCCCAAAGAATTAGGTAACAAGACATGCATAATAGAACTAAATTGAATTGGTGCATAGATTGAGGAACCGAAACTTGATTAATCTGAACTAAGTGCATGGATTGAGGAAATAAACTTGAATCAAGGAGGCGATCATGCAAATGATGAGTTCATTCAAGATAAGCTCAACCAAATCCATAATGCAAGCAACTATGGCTAACAAAAATTGGCTAAATGGATTGTCACAAGGAATCTCCCAATGTGTAGGGTGCCCAAAATTGGAAGGAAAGATATTTAAATTTAAATATCTTTGAAATTGAATCTCGATGGTTTTGTAAACCAAAGTTGGTAGATTCTGACTCGGCAAGAGCTTGACAACTTAAGAAATTGCCTAAATTTTTTTAATAACACTTTTTTTTGCAAAATTCATGACAAAATGTATCAAATGAGTCCATAAATGAGTACAAAAGATTTCTCTATTAAGTTTGATTCATTTGAATGCAAATTGAGAAGAAAATCACATCACCATGGAAAATCTTGATACAATAGTTAGCTAGCAACTATTATGAATTTATGAAGATTGCCTTTGAAAATCATCATCATAATTCATAAATTGCATATTACAACATTTTACATCTTCCTTTTCCCTAATCTAGTGAAAAATTGGGAAGTGTAATGGCCCCTTTTTAAGCATATTTGGTTTGTGAACAATTAGTCTATTTTCCTAGTTTTCTCATAGGCTAATTGATAGAACTCCAGACTTCATGGAGAGTATAAAATTGATTAAGAAGTGGTTTTGTTCATGACAGTGAGTTTAGATGGTCTTGGTAAGCTTCATGATGCTTTCAGAATGCAATTTTGGCCTTTTGGGAGCTCTCTAGACTTCTTGGAGAAGCATACTAGTTTTAGATAGTCGCCAAGTTTCTTTAGTTCATCATCCTAAGTCCTCAATGACATATTGGTATGATCAATATTCCATATTTGTCTCGTTTCAATGCTTTCCGCAACTTGGCTGATTTATTTAAATATTATTACTTAAGTTCTTTAAAGGTGAAAATAATAACAAGGCAACTAAAATGTAATTTTTTATTAAAATGTGTTTTTAAGTTGTGCCACCAAGAGGGATGCCTAGGCACAAGGGGGTCTTTTTACATGATGAAAAATAATAATTATTTTGAAAAGTGAGTTTGTGGAGGAAAAAGGAAATTATTGTTTATTATTACTATTATTTTCTCTTCGGTTGGGGCCCTAGCTCGGTTGGCTAAATCTTTCGTGTTGCAGGAGGTTGGTCACGAAGCCTAGTCTCCCCAACCCCCGTGGTACTGGAGGGCGTGTCGCGCCAGCGCCGCTGGTCACGTTAAAAAGTTTACCAGGCGCACTGCAGTTTATAGGGGGTCGTGCTACCCGATTCCTGCAGTCTAAAAAAAAAACTATTATTTTCTCTCCAAAATGTTATAAAAAGGGATTGAGAGCTCATTTGAGAGGTTAGCCATGAAATTGTATTTGCTTTTGCATATGGATAGAACATGTGTTCTTTTCAAAATTTCTTGACGAAGAAAACCCTCTTGAGATTGTTGGTTTTGGGGATGAAAACCCCCCTAGTTAGTTAGAGTGATTTCATACAAGAATCACCAGTGAGCTGCAAAGTGAAGTTACAATTTTGGTTGCAATCATGGTTGATTTTGATGTGTTTTGAGTTGCAAGAGTTTGGTGTTTTTGAAGAGTTTGTTTTGGGTAATACTAGAGGATTCATTGCTAGCCATCTCTCCTTGGCTGGCTGTCCATCTTCATGTCTGGCTGTACCATCTCTGTTGCAAGTATAAGGATGATTTTAATATTATGTTATCTATTGTTTAACCTTGATATTTTTTTGTCTTTGCTAGCCATACACCTTGAAGGGTGTTGAACGAATTTGTGAGAAGTTGGTAGTAGATCCTAGGTACAGGCCGTCCTTTGCTATTGGGTGTGAGAATCCTAGAGTGAAGCGCTTGGTTTAAAGTGCTCGAAAATCCTTGTTTGCAGCCTTCAAGACATTTAATGGTGAACAAATTGTTGTATGGTGAGTTTTTTGGGAAAAATGTGATGGTTGTACCTGCTATACCATTATTATGACAGACCTTCACCTGTCTAATTTCAATTACCAGACTGATATATTCTTCATCCAGTGTGTTTTGGTGAAGTTTGAGTGTGCTTTGAGGTGGTGTTTCGACTTATGAATGTTTTGTGGTTTGAGCACAAGTTGGTGGTGTTTCTGATTGATTTTCTTGCTATTAAGACCTGTTTGCAGTGTGTTATAGTTGATATCAGACCTACAACCTACCTTATTATCATCTATTTGAGGTACTCTATTTGTTGGGTTCTTGATTTCATTGGTTATCTATGTTATTCAGCTTAATATAGAGTGTTGCAGCAGTTATATGAGTTGTATTGCTCTTGATATCTCATTGTAAAACATTGGATGGTAGTATCGCTAGTGGGCTTGGTCTCTACTCATTGATGTTTGCACTCATCCCACTGAACAAGTGGAGAATATTGGATTTACTCACCCTGCTGAATAAGTGGAAATATTGTATTTACTTGCCTCACCAAATAAGTGGAGAGTGTTGAATTTGTTACCCACTGAATAACTGGAAGCTTTGTAATTGCACTTCGTTGAATAAGTGTGAAGTGCTTGTTTTCATTGTATTGTACACTTTGTTGAATGTGTGTAGTGTTCTTTCTTTTTAGTTGCATAGCACTCCATTGAAGAAGTGAGATTGCCCAGCTTGCCACCTAGAGCGTTTACTTTCAAGTTGCTCCATTCTAGTTAGTTGTGTGGTCTTGAGCACCATATGCTCTCACCTTGACCATCTAGAGAGTTGGATGATCAGAAAGTGTTAAGTACATTGCATTGTGACTCATTTTCAATTGGTAAAATTTTCAAAAAATTAGGGGTGTTTATTATAGGTAGGGGTTCTAATCCTTGCACTTTGTTGCGGCTCCTCGATTGGCATACAAGGCTGCATTTGTCACTCTCGTTTGACCTCTATCTTGCTACTAGATGACAGCTCCTCCTCCTTTGCCTCATCAATGTCATCCAACAACACTCTAGTGGCTTTTTTTGTTGCAGCCACATCCTCCATTGCATGCTTGTCAAAATCAAGAATCTCGTCTGCAATAAACAATGGGGTTTCCTCATCCCACTCTATTCAATCGCTATAAGAATCAATATCATCCAAATCAGTGACCTCTTTTGATTTGTCCACCTTTTGTGCAAAGCCGAAGGTTGTATTGTACAAATACAAGGTTATTGAGGCATTTTTGAGTTAATTTATCTCGCTTCTTTGTGTGAATTGCCTCAAACAAACTCCAATTGCGCTCATAGGAAGAAGCACTACAAGTTTGATACAAAATGCATAGGGCTATGTAAAGAAGTGGGATTCGCTACTCATGAGTCTCTTTATTCTCAAGAGAATCCTAAGGGGCGAACTGCCCTAAACTACCTCAAGGAACAAAGCGAGAGTTCTAGAATTAGGAAGAGTAGATCACAAAGGTTTTTTGGATAGACTGATGTGATGTCCCCATCCTAGTCAGCGCAGCTGGATATGTGGTTAGCCTATCATCCTGGTCCTCGTAGGCTGACAGATATGTGTAGAGGATCAATTGAGGCAGTTACCCGGTGTTCAGGAGCTTCATTCTTTCAGTTGATTCAGGTTGGGCCTTCGCAGAGTCGTTCGGAGAGGTTTTTCAAATACTTACTATTTTTAGTAAGTTAGGCAGGCGGAAGCTGCTATTTTTGGTAGGGCACCTGGTTCAGCTGGTCAGCTCAGATTCGACCCAGTGCATCAGTTTGTTGGTCAGATGGAAAAATAACGGAGTATTTAATGATTTATTAAATAATTAATATTTTGACTTTATATTATAAAGTCACTTTATTAATGTATTTAAATATTATGATAATGGCGTATTATAAAGTATTTTAATACTTTATAATAAAGTGGCATAATTAATATAATGAATAAGTATTTATTCATTAATGATGGGGTGCCAATTATTAAAGATTTTTCCTAAGTCCAAACAGGCGAATTTAATCATTTATTTAAATGATTATTAAAAAGAGGGTTTGGTCGAATTTCTCAAGAGGGGTATATATTGACTGCCAAGACAAATCGAACTCTTATGTGATGATTATTCAATTTGTCTTCTTTTTGCTCTGAGCATTGAAGTTTGCAAAACCTAGGGTTTCAGCAGACGTTTGATTTTGAAGAACGATACCTCTTCAAGATCTGGCATACTGAGACTGTGAAATACCAGTTGAAGCTTGTCGCACTCGGTGACTTCATACAGAGGTTGCAGTTGAGCTTTATTGATCGATTCAGGAAGATTCTATCAGAGGTTATTCATCAGTTATTGGTGGCGCATCATTTGAGACTATTACACAGAGATTTGGCACTTCATTATTAAATCCGTACCATATTGAATGCTGCTGGTTGGCCGTACTTTCTTGTACCAGCTAGGGCCGTACTTCTTCATCTGGAGGATACGCCTTCATCTTTGGCCTTCTGCCTACTGTAGTATGGGCGCCTAAGTATTCTGAAGCTTTGGGCATGGGATCTGGAGTCTGGAGATTGCTTTTTGACTTGGGCCGTACATTTCTTATCTATTCTCTGGTGGTTGCAAGAAAATCAGGTTCCATTGAAATAAAATTGTATTTCCTTCATATGTTCAATTTTATATATTGTATGTGCTCTGGAAACTTAATAAATATATGCGCCTACATCTTCTGAGCATTATCAAAGCATATTTACTGTCTTTTGATTTATTATGAATTTTTAAAGCATTTTTAGAGCAAAATCGCAGCTTCTTGTTTATTGTCAAAAAACCTCAAAAACACAAAAAAATACAAAACGATCAAAAATCAGAATTTGCAGTCAGGGTTTTGGGTTGAGAGACACCTGGTCTCTTACAGTGGTATCAGAGCACAGTTTTCCTGCCATCCTGTGCTTTTTCAGTTGTTTTTTCAGAAAACAGAGTGCTTTTTGGTTGCTTTTTCATGAGTAGAGACATCATTCATTATACCAAGGGTATAGGAACAGGCAGAGTTGAGGATTGGACAGGTCCACCTATTCCTAAAGGTGAGACAGTGTCAGGAGTATTGGGTATTCACAGATCTAGCTCCAACAGCAGCGAGAACAGTGTTGCAACCCTGATGGCAGACCGTGAGATCCCTGCAGAGACACTTAGGGATTCAAGGAAAGCGCATGCAGAGGGCGACATTACTGATGAGGAGTTCAGACGCAGGCACGATAATATGATGGACATGATGTCCCAGTTGATGGGCACTATTAGGCAGTATACTCCATCACAGCTGCACTATATCCAGATCGGACAGTCGAGCAGGACTGCAGGAGTGGATCAGCCTTTGGCATCAACACCACGACAACCATCACCGATCTATCATGAGCATAGGCCTGGACAACCTACATTCATACCCAGAGAGACCCCACCTCCGATTCCAGGGGCAGAGCAGCAGGGGCATCATCAGGAGTTTCAGCCACATAATGGCATGTCAGTAGCGGATGTGACTAGATTTCACGGTGAGTATCTATCATTAGCACCTGAGATCAGACAGGCGTTATCATTTCATGAGTTTATGGATGTTCATAAACCTAGAGGAGAAGGCAGATTTGACCGTAGAGCTCCTCAGCACCAGCAGCCACAGCCACAGGTGAACAGGGATTTGCAGTATGGAGTCAGCAAAATCACCTTGCCATACTTTGATGGGTCAGATAAGACGTCAGTGAGTTCGTGGGTCCAGAAGCTGGACAATTATCTATCACTGAGACCTATGCAGGAGGACGAGGCCATTAAGTTTGCTACTTTGCACCTTGATGGGTTGGCGCATGATTGGTGGCATCATGGCATGTACACACTTGGCCATCATGCAGTCACTACGTATCAGGAGTTCACTAGCAGGCTCATAGAGCGTTTTGATAAGAAAGATCCGGAACTCTCCTTCAGAGAGCTAGCTCAGCTCAGACAGACAGGTAGTTTGGATGCGTATGTCAGTGAGTTTCAGAAGGTGGCAGTCATGGTGACAGGCATTTCAGAATGGAGACTTGTCATTCTCTTCGTCGAGGGTTTGATGGAGCCTATGAGAGGTTAGGTCAAGGCATTTGATCCTCCTACTCTTCAGGAGGCCATGAGGAAGGCACATAACATGGAGCTTGCAGCACCTCGCAGTAAGTTCACTACAGGCTCGACACCATACACGAGGCCTAATAGGTCTTTTGACAGGAATAGGCCCTTTGACAGAAGGAGGGATCCACCCGATCCTAAGAGACAGAATGCACCACCCTTTGACAGAGAAACACTGAACGATTTACGGAAGAAAAATTTGTGTTTCTGGTGCAAGGCGCCCTATGATGAAAAACATATATGCCCGCTTCGTCCCAAAGTGAAAAACAATCAGATGGAGTGGTTTTATGAGGGCGAAGAGCAATCTGATCTGTTAGACCAGCAAGCTGATTCCGAGCATTCAGATGATGACAGGTCCGAAAATGAGGGTGAAAACGAAGGAGGAAGGAAGCTACAGGAAGCACATTTGACTAGCCTTCAGAGAGATGGGTCGTTTAGACTTCGCGGGCTCCTAGCAGGTCAGAAGGTGATCACTTTACTGGACACGGGTGCCACACATAATTTCATCGATGCACGGTTGGTAGAGAGACGTGGTATTCAGACAGAGGAGTTTGAGGGTATCCGAGTCAAGGTGGCTGATGGGTACACCCTCAAATGTGACTGAAAGATTACTGATCTTCCGATGCGACTGAACAACTATGAGTTCAAGACTGAATTCTATGTTGTTAATATGGGAGATATCGATGTGGTGTTAGGGATGGCATGGTTGCACGATTTGGGTGAGTTCACACTTAATCTGCGAGACATGGAGATGAAGTTTAAGGTGGATGGGAGACCTCATGTCATCAAGGCCATTAGAGACAGTAATCTGAGGATGGTTTCGTTCAGGCGGATGGAGAGACTCATTCGTCATGATATGGTTGACTGGGCTGCAGAGTGTATGTTGATGCCAGCACAGCAGGAGCAGCAGAAGGGTGAGTACCACCCAGACATTCAGATATTGAGGACTAAGCACTCCAAAGTGTTTAGTGACATTCCACCTGGTAGACCTCCAGATAGAGGCACGAAGCATATCATTGAGTTGGAGGAGGGCGCAAAGCCCATTATGATTACACCCTACAGGCATCCGAAACGACTCAAGGATGAGATTGAGAAGACCATCAATGAGTTATTGGCCATGGGACACATTAGACCTAGCAAGTCACCTTTTGCTTCATCGGTTGTATTGGTGAAGAAGAAGGATGGGTCACTGCGGATGTGCATAGACTACCGCCAGCTAAACAAGAGGACGATTAAGAACAGGTACCCGATACCACGCATTGATGAGCTGATTGATGAGTTGCACGGTGCTATCTTCTTTACGAAGATTGATTTGAGATCAGGGTACCACCAGATTCAGATGAGGGAGCAGGACATTGAGAAAACCGCTTTCAGGTGCCATTGCGGTCACTTCAAGTTCTTGGTTATGCCATTCGGTCTAACCAATGCACCTGCCACCTTTCAAGCTACCATGAATAGGGTCTTCAGTTCTCAGCTGAGGAGATTTGTATTGGTCTTCTTCGACGACATTCTGGTATACAGTAGGTCATGGGAGGAGCATCTAGCTCACTTAGACACAGTTTTGGGTATCTTGGCTGAGGAGTCCTTTTACGCCAAGGAATCCAAGTGTGAGCTAGGTATGGAGGAGTTGTTGTATCTGGGGCACATCATCAGTGCCAAGGGAGTGAGTATGGACCCTGAGAAGGTCCGATCTATAGTTGAGCGGTCAGTACCTGAGAACCTTACGCAGCTCAGAGGCTTCATTGGGTTGTGTGCATTCTACAGGAGATTTGTTAGTGGGTTCTCACGTCACGCCGCACCCCTTACTGACTTGACGAAGAAGGGGGCTTTTACTTGGTCACCATAGGCGCAGGAGTGCTTTGACAGCTTCTAAGGTGATCATGACTTCATGTCCGTATTAGCATTTGCATGACTTCACGAAGTCATTTGATCTCTATTTTCATGCATGCTTCGGTGAGAGGCATTGGCAGCCGCTTTGATGCGTGAGAGAACCCCATTGCTTTGAGAGCGGTGAAGCTTAGGGTCCCCGTGTAGAGGTTTTAGCAAAGATTTTACTTAATAAGGAGATGTTAGCCATTATGCATGGTTTGGCTAAGTTCAGGCAATACTTGGTAGGTAGCAAGTTCAGTGTGCGCACAGACCACAATAGCCTGAAACACTTCCTTGGACAGCGAGACCTAAATGAGAGGCAGCAGAAATGGGTCAGCAAAATACAATCATATGATTTTGATATTACTTTCATTAAGGGGAAGCAGAATGTTGTAGCTGACGCCTTGTCTCGTAGACCTCAGTTGAATGCCATGGCACAGATCTCAGAGGATTGGAGGCATCGGATTATTGCAGAGTATGCTAAGAACCCATGGGCTTCTAGCATTGTTGATGGGACAGAGCAGGATAGTAGGTACACCATTGTAGATGACTTGATCATTTACAAGGGGCGGATTTTTCTGGTTCCTGGTTCTGAGGTGAGGAATACAGTTTTGAGAGCCTTTCATGATCTTCCTATGGCGGGCCATCCCGGGTACTACAAGACATATAAGATGGTTCGGGAGCGGTTTACTTGGAAAGGGTTGAAAACTGATGTTCTACAGTATGTTCGAGAGTGTTCTGTTTGCCAGCAGAACAAGCAGGAACACACATATCCTGCTGGATTGCTCCAGCCACTTCCGATACCTGACAGGAAGTGGGAGTGTTTATCGATGGACTTTATCACGGGTTTGCCGAAAGCCCAAGGTAAAGATTGCATTTACGTAGTGGTTGATCAGTTGACCAAATATGCACACTTCTTCCCGATTACTACTACATTCACAGCATCGCAGACTGCAGAGCTCTTCTTCAGAGAGGTATTCAGGTTACATGGTTTGCCTCGGACTATAGTCAGCGATAGAGACAGTCGATTTATGAGCAACTTTTGGTAGGAGTTGTTCAGCTCAGGACCGAATCGCATTAATTCCAGCACCTACTATCCGCGTATTGCATGGGCGCATTTAAAATTCGTCAATAAGTGGGTGGAAGGTTATTTGCTCAATTACATAGCCGACAGCAGAGAGCTTGGGTGAGGTGGATATACCTCTGTGAGTTTTGTTATAACTCTACTCACCACATGACGATACAAATGACACCCTTCATGGCATTGTATGGGTATGAGGCGCCCAACCTTTTGGATTTGATATTGAGTGATAGCAGAGTGCCCAGTGCAGGAGATATGATGCAGAGTCAGCAAGACATTTTGAGGTCTCTCAAAGACAATATCCAGCGGGCACAGAATAAGTAGAAGCAGTATGCTGATCAGAAGAGGGTTGAGCGTTCTTTGATGTGGGTGATATGGTATCTTATGTTGGTACCAGATCGGTCACTTCACTCGCTAAGAGAGTGGTGCGTTGAGAAGCCGGGCCTCGCATATTGGTCCATTTCCCTCGGTGGTTGTCGCATTGCGCGAGGTTGCTTAAGTGAGTTGGACTTACCAAAGAAATAGTTGTGGTTCACAACGCGGTTTCACGCTTACCTCCTCAAGAAGGCATTGGGTCAAAGATGTGATAATTCCCTCTCTAGTTCGCCACCCCTCTGATGATGAAGGGAAATTGATCCTAGTACCTGAGGCCATCCTCGAGATGAGAGAGAGACACCTTCGAAGGCGGGTGATCAAGGAATATCTGATCAAGTGGAGAGATTTGCCAGTTGAGGATGCTACATGGGAGTCCGAGGAGATTTTACAGCATCCAGAGTTGAGATTGCTTGAGGACAAGCAATTTCAGGGAGGGCGGACTGTGATGTCCCCATCCTAGTCAGCGCAGCTGGATAAGTGGTTAGCCTATCATCCTGGTCCTCGTAGGCTGACAGATATGTGTAGAGGATCAATTGAGGCAGTTACCCAGTGTTCAGGAGCTTCATTCTTTCAGTTGATTCAGGTTGGGCCTTCGCAGAGTCGTTCAGAGAGGTTTTTCAGATACTTACTATTTTTAGTAAGTCAAACAGGCGGAAGCTGCTATTTTTGGCAAGGGCACCTGGTTCAGCTGGTCAGCTCAGATTCGACCCAGTGCATCAGTTTGTTGGTCAGATGGAAAAATAACGGAGTATTTAATGATTTATTAAATAATTAATATTTTGACTTTATATTATAAAGTCACTTTATTAATGTATTTAAATATTATGATAATGGCGTATTATAAAGTATTTTAATACTTTATAATAAAGTGGCATAATTAATATAATGAATAAGTATTTATTCATTAATGATGGGGTGCCAATTATTAAAGATTTTTCCTAAGTCCAAACAGGCGAATTTAATCATTTATTTAAATGATTATTAAAAAGAGGGTTTGGTCGAATTTCTCAAGAGGGGTATATATTGACTGCCAAGACAAATCGAACTCTTATGTGATGATTATTCAATTTGTCTTCTTTTTGCTCTAAGCATTGAAGTTTGCAAAACCTAGGGTTTCAACAAACGTTTGATTTTGAAGAACGATACCTCTTCAAGATCTGGCATACTGAGACTATGAAATACCAGTTGAAGCTTGTCGCAGTCGGTGACTTCATACAGAGGTTGCAGTTGAGCTTTATTGATCGTTTCAGGAAGATTCTATCAGAGGTTATTCATCAGTTATTGGTGGCGCATCATTTGAGACTATTACACAGAGATCTGGCACTTCATTATTAAATCCGTACCATATTGAATGCTGCTGGTTGGCCGTACTTTCTTGTACCAGCTAGGGCCATACTTATTCATCTAGAGGATACGCCTTCATCTTTGGCCTTCTGCCTGCTGTAGTATGGGCGCCTAAGTATTCTGAAGCTTTGGGCGTGGGATCTGGAGTCTGGAGATTGCTTTTTGACTTGGGCCGTACATTTCTTATCTATTCTCTGGTGGCTGCAAGAAAATCAGGTTCCATTGAAATAAAGTTGTATTTCCTTCATATGTTCAATTTTATATATTGTATGTGCTCTGGAAACTTAATAAATATATGCGCCTACATCTTCTGAGCATTATCAAAGCATATTTACTGTCTTTTGATTTATTATGAATTTTTAAAGCATTTTTAGAGCAAAATCGCAGCTTCTTGTTTATTGTCAAAAAACCTCAAAAACACAAAAAAATACAAAACGATCAAAAATCAGAATTTGCAGTCAGGGTTTTGGGTTGAGAGACACCTGGTCTCTTACAATTGACGGGCTCTTAGCCAACGGATAGAAGCGCGGAACAAGGACGACAGGGCGGCATGCTGGAGTTCTGGAGGCGCACTAGTGTCTTGTATGGACAAGGACCGAGAATATCACAGAAAACAACAAAGTGACTCCTAACAATCTAATTACTAAGAACTCTTAAGAATGCGGGAAGGTAACAAAATGTAACATAATTGAAATGAAGTGAAGTATAAATGATAAGACTAAAGAGGATAAGAGATAGAAACTGCTCACAACAACCCAAGTAATGAAGCCTCCAGCAAGGAAATATCTTCAATGCTTGCGTACATAAGATTGAGAGAAAATGTTGGGGCTGTATAGGGGTTTGCCTGAGTCAAACCCCTGTTTTGGTGTTCCCACCTCCATGGACAGCCAGATAGAGAGAAATAATAAGTAGAAATGAGATGAATATGAGAGTGATAAAAGCAATCCCTGCTCAAGGAGGAGAACCCGTATCACAAAATAGAGATGCAATAAATAGGGGACGTGAGAAATCCCAAGATGCTCGCAAGCACAAGGTAAGAGAGATATCAACTGCAAGGCTTAAGGAAGCCAAAGAGAGAGATAGTTGCAAGAGCCAAGAGAGTAGTGGAAAGTGTTGTAAGAATGTGAGAGCTATAGAGTGCTACTGTAGTGAGTTGTAGAGAGTTGTGCAAGCAAGATAAAGGGAAGAGGAAAAGGCCAGAGCCAAAGCTAGAAAGATCCAGAAGACCCAAAATAGATTGAAAAGATAGCATTTAAAGAGAGAAGAGGAGGGAAAAGAAGCTTCTTGAGCCGTTACAAGGCGTCCCAGGCCGTTACCACCGACAAAAAATGATGACAAGTGGCAAGGCACTTGGAAATGGTCGTTTGAACACCAAAATGTCAGGACGCTAACGCGGCACGCGGTGCGCTAGTGTCCAGACACATCACCCTACAAAATGACAGGAACGAGAGAAGCACAAAGTTTGACGCAAAGCTAACGCGCGAAGGTAGTTGCTGAAAAGGGGTCTTGAGCATCTTGAGAGGGGGAAAAGACTGATGCAGGGGCTAAAATGAACCTACACAAATGCTAAGGGAGTGGACACTAAAGTGGATACAAAAATGTATGTGAAATAGCAAGGGGTGCAATTTTACGACATTACAGGCTAATATTTGAAGATTTGGGGTATTTGAACCCCAACCTCCCCACCAAGAACCTACAAAATAAGATATTCAAGAGTAAGAAAACCATATTTTAACAATTGTTGTAAATTTGAAATTTGTAAGATGCATGTAAAGACTCCATTTTTTGTTACCTAGTGGCTAAGTGCATCTTCCGCAAATAGCTAGTGTTGAGGAAAAGAGCTCCCCCCTACCACTCCAACAATTTTGCAATTCTTGAACAATAAGGTTTCTCCTTAACCTCGGGTGCCATCCTCTTGATGCATGTTGTGAGGCTCTCCATTAGGATTTGTGAAGCTATCCAAATAAAAAAAGTCAAGTTGAGGAAGTACCCAGCTGCATGATTGGGTTGGTGGAGTTGATTGTTCCACCTCCAATCAATGATCTCCCAAATGGGATTAAATTTAGGTCTACCTCTCTTGTAATAGTTTCAGATGGACTCTTAGGCCGTATCCATGGCCTCATAAATGTACCCCATTAGGTTTTGTTCGCCATCTACCCAACACATAACTCTAACCAAGGCCAAGGGCTTCAACACCAATACAAGCAAATTATAGCTATACATTATAATGAAAGTAAATGCTTTTAAAGTTTAAAAATAAAATATTGAATTTGAATTTTAAATCAAGGTTTTAAGGTTACATTGATGGTCTTTGTAGCTCTTTATGCAAAGAGATTATCAAAGACTATCCTTGCAATCCTCTCCCCTTCATGCTTGTCTGAATATGATGAGTCTAACCATGCTTGACTCACAAATATTTGTTTCAAAGAAATCAACAAACTAATAATGCTTTGCAACGTTAGGAAGATTGTTGTAAACCTTGTGACACTTGATCACACTAGGTCTTTCCCTTTGGTGTATCTGTCATCAAACTAAGAACCTAAGGGTGATTATAAATGAATTTTGTTATGTTTCTTATATTTTCTACAACTGGTCTCATCCAATCAATTTTGCCTATGTCCTCTAAAAGAAGGTCAAGGCAATGTACTGTGCAAGGGTCCAAAAGAGTGATTGATGCCTCTCTTTGAGCAATCTCCCAATTGCCATGT
Source organism: Sequoia sempervirens (assembly GCA_007258455.2). Lineage (NCBI taxonomy): Eukaryota > Viridiplantae > Streptophyta > Pinopsida > Cupressales > Cupressaceae > Sequoia > Sequoia sempervirens. The sequence continues at coordinate 759,002,964 of VDFB02000003.1, forward strand.
ACACTACTGCATTTTTAGTTATAATTTGGACTACATTCTCTATGCCCACCTCTAAGACAACTTCCTCCAACTTTAGACTCAAAGTTCTTGCATTTTTTACTTTGCTTGAGGAATCAATTGACTTCAGAAAAATTACCTCAGCATTTGGAGCTACGAAAAAGTTGATAAGGGTGTGTTTCTTTCCATCTTTCCACCCATCTGAAAGATTAGTGCAACCATACTTTCGCCATTGCTTCTTTTGTTCTTCCACAATTAACTTTGCATCTTCAATGACATTCATAAGCAACTTCCCACTTAAGTCTTTTCGAGAAGGTGCCTTGCAACGTTTTCTTGCAACTGTTAATGCAGTTACTAAATTCTTCTAGTATGAGTTGTTTGCCATAGTGAAGGGAAGGTTGTTGAAATAGAACATGTATACTAACTTCATTGAGTTGCATACTTAATGTGCTTGCCTCTTTTGTGAAACTTCTTAGCTGCCAATTGGGACAGATTCCCTTTTTGAGAGAGTTAGTAACCGCTGTGGTGTCGTAACTCCGGGTGGTTCTCAAACTGAAACCCTAATTGTTTTTGTTCGGTTTTTTGCAAATTTTGGTTTTTACGTTTTTGATGGATTTTGACAAAATACAAGAAGCTGCGATTTTCTCAAATAATGCTAATAAATTCATATAAAATCAAATGCGCATTGTAACACATAGAAATTGCTCAGAATACCAAGGCGCATCATTATATTTCACTTCCAGAGGGTTTACAAATGTAAATAACAATAAATGAATGAATTACAGATTTTTATGACAAAAACCTGATTTCCTTGCAGCCGCCTTGGAAAGTGTGAAATAGTACGGCCAGCTCTGGATGCTCAGAATCCAAGCTTGAAAACGGAGGTATATCTTCTAAAACCCCAAGCACCCCTTCTGCAAAATACTGGAGACCAAAAACCTGAATGATTTCCTCTTTTGGAAAAGTACGGCCTTTGCTGGTACGGCCTGTACAACAGCAATAAATAACAAGGTACGGCTCCTTGGGAAGTGTGTCAAAACCTTGAAGCTTGATCTCTGATGAAGTCGCCTGTATTGTCTGATGGATAACTCTGTAAATCCCTGTAGAATCTGTCAATAAGTTCAATTTGTAACTCCTGAATGAAGTCACCCAGTTGCAAGCTTAAACTGGTAT